>CM050218.1:32607500-32727500 GCA_027475355.1 Coilia nasus | reverse complement strand
TGTGCGCG
The DNA here is from genome assembly GCA_027475355.1 of Coilia nasus. Classification (NCBI taxonomy): domain Eukaryota; kingdom Metazoa; phylum Chordata; class Actinopteri; order Clupeiformes; family Engraulidae; genus Coilia; species Coilia nasus. The sequence continues at coordinate 32,727,492 of CM050218.1, read as the reverse complement.
GGGGGGGGGGGGGGGGGGGGGGGGGTGGTGGTGGTGCGTCTGTCTTTGAGGGAGGGGTGTAGCCACCTGCTGTAGCAGATGTGTGTCTGGAGCTGGTTATTGGGGGGCCTCCCTGGTCTGTGACAGCTTTCTCTTAAGCGTTCAGTACTGTGTGTGTGTGTGTGTGTGTGTGTGTTAAGGCTTTGAAGCGCCCATCATGGGGATGGTCAGTGAAAGTGGCTGATGCGAGTGGGGACTGACAGGATGTCAATCGAGCCTAAAACGCCTGCATGGAGGACCTGCAAAGGTTCAGGCCTGCTGCTGAACTGTGTGTTAAAGTGTGTGTGTGTGTGTGTGAGAACTGTCTGCGTGTGTGAGAGAGAAGAGAGTGTGTGTGTGAGAAGTGTGTAGACTTGTGTGCACGTATGTACACTATGTGTTTGCAAAACCGTATGTTGGCTGTTAAAATGGTGCATTAATATCAGTGTGTATTTGTGTGGAAATAAGGGTGTGTGTGTGTGTGTGTGTGTATGTGCATGTGTATGTAAGAGGAAGCATCAGAGACAGAGCTGGAGTGTTTAAGTGTAACAGAGCAGGCAAAAGAGAATCCGGATGTGTGTGTGTGTGTGGGGTTGTGTGTGTGTGTGTGTGTGTGTGTGTGTGTGGGGGGGGGGGGGGGGGGGGGGGTTAGTGTGTGTATGTGTGTGTCTGAACTGCTGAAAATGACATAAGGATGGGGCGCCCCCGCTCTTTTACTGTGTTGGTAAATCCATTGAGCTGACAGAGCTGCTCTTCCTTTATCTGTCTCTTTTATCCCTCGCTCGCCCCATCCCTCCATCCTTTTCTCTATGGCCCCCCGCCCCCCGTCCGCTTCTCTCTTTTCTCTTCTGTTCTCTCCATCTCTGAGAAGACCTTTCCTTTGTCCACCACAATCTTTTCAAGACCTAAAAATCTATAGCTTGTGTTATCAAATATGTCAATTTTAGTAGCTGGCATGCCATTTTAAAGTGTTTCTCACAGCCTACGCAAACATTTTCCCAAATTTTTATTTGCATTTGTATGGTCTATGCAGTAAAACTAGAAAACAAATGTATGCAAACATAATGATACAGCACCAGAGAGAAAGAATTAGACCTACTATTCTTTCACATGGACATTACAACCGCTACAAAAATAACATTTCACACCTTTACAAGACAGACGTGCACCTTTAGAAGATAAATACGTCCCTGTAATCCCCACATCCCCCATGACTCTCACCCCTGCCCCCTCCCTCCCTCTCACAGGTCTCTGGGAACATGGAGGAGGGGGGAGAGGGAGGGAAAAGAAAAAGAGAGAGGAAAACAGAGGAAGACAGAAAATGGAAGAGAAAGTACGAAGGAGAAGAGGAGAGATAGAGAAAGGTAAAGAGATAGTGGAAGAGAGAGAGAGAGAGAGAGAGAGAGAGAGAGAGAGAGAGAGAGAGAGAGAGAGAGAGAGAGAGAGAGAGAGAGAGAGAGAGAGAGAGAGAGATCACTGAAGGTCTGGATTAGAGATCAGCGACGTTTCGCTGTTTGGTGGCCATGCTCCCCAGCAGCACATGTGCAATCGGGCGAATTAGAGGCGGAGAGGGAATAGGGCCCAGCTATTCAGCTATGCCAGACATTCACACACATGGAAGCCCTTACTACAGGACAGCACAGCACAGATAGCTTCAACAGATAGACAGGCACACACACACAGATAGAGATAGAGAGAGATACAGAGAGAGTAAGAGAGAGAGAGAGAGAGACAGATAGAGACACACATGGAGAATGAAAGATTGAGCAGAGAAAGAGAGTGAGGGGTAAAAAAGATTGGAGAGGAGTGAGAAAACAAGAGAGCTGAAGCAAAGACAGACAGACAGACAGACAGACAGACAGACAGACAGGCAGGCAGGCAGGCAGGCAGGCAGACAGACAGACAGACAGACAGACAGATAGATAGATAGATAGATAGATAGATAGATAGATAGAAAGACAGATAGACAGACAGACAGACAGACAGACAGACAGATAGATAGATAGATAGATAGATAGATAGATAGATAGATAGATAGATAGACAGACAGACAGACAGATAGGCAGGCAGGCAGGCAGACAGATAAATAGTTAGATAGATATATAGATAGATAGATAGATAGGCAGGCAGATAGATAGATAGATAGATAGATAGATAGATAGATAGATAGATAGATAGATAGATAGATAGATAGATAGATAGACAGACAGACAGACAGACAGACAGACAGACAGGCAGGCAGACAGATAGGCAGACAGATAGATAGATAGATAGATAGATAGATAGATAGATAGATAGATAGATAGATAGATAGATAGACAGACAGACAGACAGATAGGCAGACAGATAGATAGATAGATAGATAGATAGATAGATAGATAGATAGATAGATAGATAGACAGACAGACAGACAGACAGACAGACAGACAGACAGACAGACAGATCAAGTTAGAGAGAGCAAGGCAGATATAGAAAAACAGAGTGCGTGCAGCATCAGCACAAAGGAAGAGCTGGCATCAGGGCTGAGAAAAGCATGTGCCGTCCAAAATCTTAATTTGCGGTATCTGACGTCCTGCAGCCTTTATGCACATGAGTCTGTGGGAGCGGCCTTGACCCAGATGAGCAGTGACAGCTAATGGAGACCATTTATCTCCCAAACAAAGGAACTGCTGAGAACACAGAACCATATCTAGAGAAGGGCCGCACGTGTTTGTGTGTGCGGTATCTACTCCATGACTTTGTACACTTGCAACAGAGCCATACGACTGTGGTTGACTGGAGTGTGTGTGCGCGTGTGTGTTTATGTGATGTGTGATGGCTTGCTGAGTGAGATATGTACTGCTCCGAGAGGAACTGTCAGGCTTAAGTCTCTGGAAGGCCCTGGCATGTCACTGCACCAGACTGGTGAAATGAGTGTGTATCGAAGTGTGACTATGTATGTGTGTGTGTGTGAGAGAGAGAGAGTGGGTTTGGGATCAGCATTGCCGCACGATATGTGGTTGGCCCGGTTCGATTCCAGGACGTTGGGAGTTCCTGTTGCTTCAGAGAAAAGCATGTGCTGAGTGCCATGCGGTTTTGTATTCATCCACTGGAGGAAGTGCATGAGAGGCGGTTTAGCTAACTGACTGACTGTTGTCTCTCCTGCGGTTGTGTCTGGTACAGGGCACTAGCTGTAACATCATGTCCTAAATGCAAGCAACTGTCCAAATATCGCGATGCACTGAATGTTTTATGTCCACATTAAATCTGTTAAATTCTTTAAATGTGTACCTTTGTTCCCAAGTCCATGTCAACACGACGTGACTAAAACAGAAACTGACCGAGCAACAAAAAGCTTTCAAAAAGTCGCGTCACGTTGTTTCGCACTGCTTTGCGTCATGTTCAGTTAGGACAGTCCAACAGAAAATAGGGTAATGAAACTGATTTGGTCACACACATTCAATCACATCGCTTTCAGTAAGGACATGGTGTAAGGCTTCAACAGCCACTGCTTATGGAGTTCCAAGTTGCTAGTTAATTGATAGCGTCATTTGTCAACAGTGAGTGTGAATTTGTCTGTAGGCACAGTCTCTAAAACTTGTGTGGGAGAGGGTTTGTGTGAATGTAAATGTGTCTTTGTGAAACTGCGGATGTTTGTCAGCCCTATGGATGTGTGCCCTGTGTACCTACACACCTCTGTAATGTCCTGCCCGATACAAGTCTACGGTCCAACAGAGGATCTTATGCACACACATGCAAACTGTGTACAGTATGTGAGAGAGTGCTTGTGTGTGTGTGTGTGAGACACACCTGGGCGACGTAGGACAGGTCTGATATGAGGGAGAAGCTGTCCACCTCCCCTCGGCCGATGTAAGTCTGCAGCAGGATGTTGATCTTGCCATAGCCATTCTCCACCCCTCCTGCCGCCGGCAGCTCACAAAAGTCACTCAGCAAGCGCTCCAACTCCTCCATCTCCTCATCACGCACCTACACACACAGACAGACACAGACAGACCCAGTAAACCCAGTGCTGTGTGCAGTACAGCTGAAGCTGTGAATCTGCGATGACTTTACAGAGCTGCTTTACTGGCAGTGTGAGTGCGGTCTGGACAAGAGCGCCGACACAAGGCTGGCTATCAGACCCACTTCCTCCCCCATGTCACCCTGAGGCAAGGCAACTTTATCTGTATATCACATTTAATATTCAAATACAGCTCAGTGTGCTTAACAAAAATAATAGCAAAGAACAATATGCAAAACCATAAAAGATGAAGTAAGTGTAAAATAACTATGAAGTAAATACACAACATATTTAATAAAAGCAGGAAACAATATGCACAATGCATAAAACATCAAATACATGTATATGCTTAAAAGGATAAAAGTTAAATAAGTGTCATTAACAGAAAGCATCTACAATAGTTTCCCTGAGGATCCCCAACTCACTGACCTGGAAAACTCCTCAGCATCACAATGCCAAATCTAACTTACCTAAACCTCACTGTCCTATGTGGATGATTCCACTCTAACACACCTTAACATGCTAACATGCAAGTTCTCTGCAGGCCCATCTCATTTCAACCTGCACAAAGTCCACTGTAACCTATATCAACTTAACCTTCTTTCTCCCATCAGATTCCAATCTAACTTATCTCAACCTGGTCACGGGCCCCTACTTTAGACCGCAGTTGTACTGATGTGACCATGATCAAGCTCCTCTATTTTAGAGTCCAGTCTTACCCACCGTAAGCTGGCCATAGGCCCCTACTTTAGACTCCAGTCTTACCCACCTGGCCATAGGCCCCTACTTTAGATTCCAGTCTTACTTACTTTGACCTGCTCAAACTCCTCTGCTCTGGACACGATGCTCAGGATGTCTGCTTCCGTCTTCTGTGCACTGAAGAGCTCATTAAAGGTCTGTGATGAAGAGACAGACAGAAGAAGTATATATATATATATAGAGAGAGAGAGAGGAGAGAGAGAGAGAGAGAGAGAGAGAGAGAGAGAGAGAGAGAGAGAGAGAGAGAGAGAGAGAGAGAAACACAACACTGCAATGATTTTTCTCTCTGGGTGCTTCAGGTACTTTTGCAGTCACAAATACTTTGCATTGATGTCAAAGAGATGTCATTATAAGTGCCTATGTGTGCTCACCTATATGATATTGTATTTGATGTAGATGTGTGTGTGTCTTTAGGTGTCTGTGCATATTTGTGTATTATATTTGATGTAGAAGTGTGTGTGTGTGTGTGTGTGTTGTCTGACCCCTATGGTGTTGTACTTGGTGTAGAAAGTGTGTGTGTGTGTGTGTGTGTGTGTGTGTGTGTGTGCGTGTGTGTTGTCTGACCTCTATGGTGTTGTACTTGATGTAGGAGTGTGTGTCTGTGTGTGTGTGTGTGAGCGTATGTGTGTGTGTTGTTCTTGATGTAGACGTGTGTGTGTATATGTGTGTGTTATATTTGATGTAGACATGTGTGTGTGTGTGTGTGTGTGTGTTCTGACCTCTATGGTGTTGAACTTGATATAGGAGTGTGTGTCTGTGTGTGTGTTGTCTGACCTCTATGATGTTGTACTTGATGTAGGAGTGTGTGTGTGCTGTCTGACCTCTATGGTGTTGTACTTGATGTAGGAGTGTGTGTGTGCTGTCTGACCTCTATGGTGTTGTACTTGATGTAGGAGTGTGTGTGTGTGTATGTGTGCGGTGTTACCTCTATGGTGTTGTACTTGATGTAGAAATGGCTGGCAGTGCGGCCCAGGTCGGTGGAGTGGAAGTATCCGGTGCGCTCCTCGAAGCGAATCATGCGCGCCTTGTCCAGCTTGCGGCCCGCCTCCACCACCAGTTCCTGCCGGTACAGCTCCAGCCCCGGGTCCATCTGTGGGGGAGAGAGAGAGTTAGTGGGTCAGGTACAGCTTCAGTCTCTGGTCCATCTGGGGGAGAGAGAGTTAGTGTGGGTCAGGTACAGCTTCAGCCCCGGGTCCATCTTGGGGGAAGGGGGAGTGTCGAGAGTTAGTGTGTCTGATGGGTCGGGTACCGTTCCAGCCCTTTGTCCATCGGGGGGTGGGGGAGAGGGAGTGGAGAGTTAGTGTATACGATAGCTGAGGGGAGGGTAGAGGGGTAGAGTTAGTTTTATACGATAGAGCTCCAGCCCTGGATTTATCTGGGTGGGGCTGGGGGAGGAGGGATTGGAGCTGGCGTGATGTCATTGGTCAGAGCATCCTGAGATTTCCTGGTCCAGGTTGCTGGACTGTCCTCAGTGGAGGTGTTGTGCTGTAATATCCTATGAGGCATATGAGATCGTATTAAGAGCCAGGCAGATTTTTTCCCCACTATTGGATGGTTAGATGGTTTCTCTCAGTAAGAAATGTTAGTGTAGTTAGTGTAATGTAGTCAATTTCAACTCATCATCAGACCAGGATAAACTTACTGCAAATGTATATGAGGTATGGTTTAACGATGTAACATGAGACATATGAGTGAGATAAATTTTTACCACTGTGTGTATTTGCAGCATTACTGTTTAATGCTTTAATGTTCGGGTGGTGGGAGGGCCTAAAGCGCTCGATGTGTGTGTGTGTGTGTGTAATGTGCGACAGGCTCGGAGGAATTAACTCGCCCACTAACGTCATTCTGCCCTGTTTATTTTGCTGTAATGAAGACACTTGAACCTGGCGGCCCGTAATCTTGTACATAATGTGTCACACACATACACACACGCACACACACACTCACACATAATGTCATAATAGTGGAATCAAAGATGGCCACCAGTTATGGATGCGATGGCGGAGCATGTGTGAGCATGACCATCAGTAATCTCTCACGCTTACGCCATCTGGACTGCACCAACACAGCAGTCAATTAACAGCCTACAAACACACACACACACACACACACACACACACACACACACACACACACAGAAAGAAAGCACCATACTGCAGAGAGCACACCAAGGCCAACATGAGATGCGTAGCACTAAATATCACATCCATTTAACATCGCTTTCCCTCTTCTTATTTAAAAATGGCCACATCACACTTGTGATGCATGACTGCGCTATGTGTGAAAGAGAGGACCCCTGCTCCAGACTGATATAGACTGGACTGGCACTAAATTAACACTATGGTGGGCCTGTATGGCTCACGTTTTACAGTGAAGGGTGTGAGGTGGGCCTGGTGAGGGTTGTGTGTGTGTATGTGGGCTTGTGTGTGCGTGTGTGTGTGTGTGTGTGTTTGTGTGTGTGTGACATACCTGGCAGGCCTTGTAGTTGATGCCATAGGCCAGTGGGTTGGCCCTCATGCGCACAAACAGATAGGTGTAGCTAAGCCACTTCACTGCTTCCTCCACATTTGTCACTGTCCCCAAGGCAATCTGAGGAACGAGAGAGAGAGAGCGAGCGAGAGCGAGAAAGACAGAAACAACAAGGTGCTTATGGAGGACCAAGAGGTAATGATACAGAGGGAAACAGAGCACTTATCAGGAGCAGTGGAGCACGAGGAGGGTAGAGGGGGAGCAGAGTGCTAACTGGGGAAATAAGGATAGAATAGGAGAGAATAGAGAAAAACAAGGCGCTTACTGAGGAACAAGGGATTGTGGGATATGACACACTGAAGTGACCTGAAGTGATATTCTATGAGCTATTCCAACACCAAATCATCAACTATCTTCAGAAGGACTGGATTAATTCCTGTCCTTTGGCACCACCTGGTGGCCATTGATTGTCAGATCCACAGTGGCCAAACATTAGACAGGCAGGAAAGCAGCTATAACAGTAGGTACGGTTTTATAGTTAAGGGTGTACTTCCATCGTGTTTTCATTAATTTTGCGGTGGTTTCTAGTATTAATGAATGCCCTTTGAGCTGGTTTTGGTGAGAAAATGCTTTAGTGCTTCTGTTTCAGGCTGTTCTAGTTTGGTGGAGGAGATGGAGCAGGGAGAATGACAGGTTCTCAGCTATGCTAGTCACAGGCTACAATCATTCGAAGCCCATTCGGTCATAGTGAACCAAATAGAAGATCTAAACGTTCTACACAAACACACATACTTACCTATACTTCGCTAAGTGAATGTGTGCTTTAAGAAAACTTCTCCAGTAATCACAACTACGGCATAGCTTTTTCTAATTTAAAAACCTACGTCACTTTGTTGCCCTTTTTCTTATTCACTCGTTTTTCCGCCTAGTTTCTTTCACTGAATGGAGGCAATCGGGTTAGAAGAACATTTTCACGTGCAGCATGCATATGCAACTCGGGGTGACCTGTCGTATTTCAAAAGAGCACGTACTAAACGGTTTCTCATAGAAGTACTCCTTTAACAAAAACTAAGACTACAACTAAAATTTCATTAACTAAAATAAAAATAAAAATAGAAAAGTGAATGAGCCCTAAGAAGCTCACAACTAACCAACCAGTAACACAATCTACAACCTCACAGACAATAGCGAAATCTCTTTAGGAAAAAAGAGTTTTAGAAAATATTGTGCTTTTTGTGTGGGTGAAACAGAGTGTGTGTTTGCATGTGTGTCTGTGTGTGTGAGAAAGAGCGTGAGAGAGTGTGTGTTTGGGTTTGAACGAGAGTAAGTGAGGATGTATTTGTCAAATGACCCTGTGTGTGTGTTATTACCTTTGTGTTGTTGTTGTCAGTTGTCAGTGAGGCTCTGTGGGACCTCTATGGGTGTGTGTGTGTGTGTGTGTGCACCTCTGCATTGAGGTTGTCGGCGAGGCTCTGTAGGAACTGGGACTCTATGGGATTTTGCTGTGTGAGCAGCGTCAGGTAGTGGCTCAGCTTGTCGTGGCTGGTGATGATGGTGCCCTCGCCATACTTGTCAAACTGCGGACGCCCCGCACGGCCAAAGATCTGCATGACGTCCAGGATGCCAAGGTCCACCAGCGCCCCCCGCTTGGCATCGTAGATCTGCGTACCCTGGTGATCATAGAGGTGGGTGGGGAGGGGGTGGGTTACAGGATGAGGAAGCGCCTTCGGTGGAAGGGAACCAAGAAGCAACACACGGCTAGCTGCTGCTAACGGCATGTTTTAATGTTGTCAATTTCCCAGCTTGGGATCAATCAATCCATCATCAATCCATCAATCTATCATGTCTCCTTTCATGTACACACAAACACACATGCAAACACTCGCGTGCCAACCAAGCTGCAGTCACCATTGCAAGAACATCAATACAACATGGATTCTCCGAATCTTGCAGTTCCTCAAATGGCCACTTGAGGCTGTCTCCAAAAATGAGTCAAATACCATACTGCCCACCCCGCCATTAAACTTTACAACACAAATACATATTTTTACAGAATTGTTGGTGTCAGTGTCTGTCACACACATACAAACACACACATGTACACACACACACAGACACACGTGTCTAACCTTGATGATGACCGCGTGTGCGGGCAGGTTGACGCCCCAGGCGAGGGTGGCGGTGCAGACAAGGACCTTGAGGTAGCCGCGCGAGAACATGTTCTCCATCAGGCTGCGGTCCTGACGCAGCATCCCCGCGTGGTGGATCCCAAAGCCCTCCGGGAACATCTCACGCATCTGCTTGTTCCGCGAGCGCTGCACCTGTCGCACACACATTTCCTTTTTTTATCTGGAAGGACCAATACTCAGAACACTCAGTATGCATGCACGCACACACTGTGCACTTTTTAACATGGGGGTCTAGAACATTTTGGGCTTCATTGTTTAGCTTGGAAGGTTGCTGCCTAATGCACACACACGGCTGTTTCAGCAGTGGGGGGATTTATACTGAAGAGAACCATTGATTGATTAGTAGCGACAAGAATTCTTCTCTCAAATGTGACTATTTTTCTATCTTAGTGAAGATATGATGGCCATATGTACAGCAACACAAAACACACACACAAATAGATGTTTCAGTTATGGAGGGATTAGGGGGAAAGACTCGCTCGCTCACTCCCTCCCTCCCTCACAGAGAAGGTTGCTGTACCTGAGCAACCAACACAGTTAGAGCCAAAGTATCAGAGAGTGCTCCCTCTTTCGTTCTCTCTCCATTTTCCTCTCTATCACTTTCTCTCAAAATGAACTAAATGGCAGCCATGTCCCTTGAACAGAGAGCCCATCACACACACTTGACTCAACCTCCACTCAACAGCCGACTCTCCCTCTCTCCATCTCTCTATCTATTTCTCTCTCTCTCTCTCCTAAGCATGTGTCCAGCATGTGTACTTCAAATGTGCACCCATTTGGTGCAAGTCCAGAGCAAGATGGAGGACAAATGACTTTCGCGGCAGAGAGACAGAGAGAAAGAAACATCACAATTGTACGTGTCATAACTGTGAACCTACTACTTCACCAACACTTCATGCACTTCTTACTTCACACACAAACATACACACACACACACCTTACCTTTTAGTCCTGTGGTCAGGATCACACTACTACCCCCATACACAATCACACACACTCCCTCTCCAGCATCTCTTGGATGCTTACACAACTCCAGCTGAGCACCTTCATGCTGGTCCCTTCATAAAGGGTTTTCAAGGCTGGTGTTAGGATGAAATAAGGCCCCTTTTATAGAATCCAAGATAATTTTCACAATACACTATATCGATTTCTGACTCCAAAAATTGATTTTTAATAAAATTCAAAAAACATCGTTTAAACTTATATTACAGCTCTGTGCTTCAGTAGTTTATTTTCCAAATCCTATGCATGTTGTTTTTGACATCAATGTGTACACTGGTTGAGTTTGTGTAAGAGAATACATATTTTTGTTGTAATAGCAGCTACCTCCAGATTTTTCAATACCATATTAAAATAAACTGAGTTATACATTTAGTTACTCTGAGTTCTGTTAATTTAATTTCGTTTTGATAAGATGTAAGACTATCCAGGTCATAAACAGCAACTGATAATTCAGCTCTATTTTTACATTTTCACTGAACTATGTAGAATATCACAATATATTGCAATATACCCAGTGTCACAATGTATCATGTTAAAAATCGTATCATGACAAATGTACCATGATATATATCGTATCATAAAGTCCTTGACAACACCCACCCCTACAAGAGAAGCATCCATACATAGACCCAAACAAAACTTTTTTTCTTCACAAGCTCAACCTTAGTGTGTGCAGCTGTGACTGGGGGTGGTGTGTTCTATGCAACTCAACAGAACTAGTATTTCATGCACTGTGCTTTTCACAATAACACTGTTGAAGAGTGCTGTGCACCTACCAGCCTGTGTGTGTGAGTGTGTGTGTCAGTGTTGGTTTTATGGACAGAAGAACAGTGAGAGATTACTGATAGCTTGCTCCTACAGAGTTGGGTGGTGGGGGGCACCTCCACACACACACACACAGTCACAACAGGGTGCAAACAAAAACACACACAGCAGGATGTAGGCAGTGTCCTGAAGATACTGCCTCTGACATCTCAGCATCATATCATGGGCGAGCAATTACCACTAAAACACACACACACACACACACACACACACACACGCATGCGCACGTACACAAACACACACGCACGCACGCACGCACGCACACACACACACACACACACAGAAAGGGGTTGTGATTCTGTTGTGTTTCTCTCAGCCTGTCAAATAGTAGCCTGAAGGCATGTAAGTCCACTGCTCAGATGTCAGAAAAAGAAGAAAGAAAGAAAGAAAGAAAGAAAGAAAGAAAGAAAGAAAGAAAGAAAGAAAGAAAGAAAGAAAGAAAGAAAGAAAGAAAGAAAGAAAGAAAGAAAGAAAGAAAGAAAGAAAGAAAGAAAGAAAGAAAGAAAGAAAGAAAGAAAGAAAGAAAAGGAAAAGTATGAATAACTAAAAGAGTGGCATTTGTGTTTTGGTTGCGAATGTTGTGGCGCATGTCTGCGTGTGTCTGGCGGGTGTGAAATATATTGTGGCGCGTGTCTGTGTACGTCTCCCAGGGCTGAGAGAGTCGGGCTGTCTCTTACAGGTCCGTCTTTGGTCTCGCCGTGACAAATCTCTGCAGCTCCACTTTAAAACCACTGCTGAGACGGGCCCAAAACAGCAGTCTGGATAAAAATAAGAGTACTTTTCTCACCAAACAAGAAAAAGGGTAAAAAATAAAGAAATAAGAATGCAGACATGAAATATCGGAAGTAATGAACAAACGCAGACCCACACAAACACAGACACACACCGCACAGAGACGTTGCGATAGCCATGAGACGATGGTCTTGAGACTGTCATGTCTGGCTGTCTGAAGGAAAGATGAAATCCCAGAGGCAGGCCGTCCCCCCCTCTACTGCCATCAACACTTCAAACTCCACACGCATCTCTTGGGTAACACACACTTCCTCTTTGTCTCGTGCTGTCTTTCTCTCTCTCTGTCACACACACACACACACACACACACACTTTTTCTTCCTTTTGTGTTGTCTGCCACACACCCACACACTTTCTGTTTATCTCGTGCTATCTGACACACTCATTTTCTTTCTTGCTCCGCAAACACACACACTCAAACACACCAACTCCCACTCCCTTTTTTCTCCCCACTAACTTCAATGGCCCATCAGCAGAAACAGCAGTCCAGCCCTGTTTTTCTGTCTGACAGCAGACTCTTGCCTCGCTATGCTGTTACACTACAAAGCCCACAAACAACATTACACCCAGGAGACTTCTCTCTATCTCTTTTCCCATCTCTATCTCTTCCTCCGTTTTCTCCACTATCCCTCCATCCCTCCTTTCTCTCAACCCATTAGATGCTCAACCTGCTCTTGTTTTCCCCAGGGGGCCAGTGAAGTGGCTGCCTGCAGTTCCACACGAGAGCCAGCAGAGGGCTCCTGCTCTCCGTGTATAAGAGAGTGACAATGAGCTGTGCTGCGCCCCACCCCCCCTCAGGACATTGCCTCAATGCCTTCTCCTGCACCCCCCACCCACACACTTCCTTTCTCTTCAGAAGTTTTACAGTGACACTGCGCCACTGCCTGAACTTGTGACATGAAGAAGTGCGGGCAGAGAAGACAGGGTTCCACTGCCAGCACACACACTTCCATAATGCATACAAGCCCAAAAGAGATGACTGAAACACATTCATACACACACACAATCGTGCTTGCATGACACACACACACGGTTATGCATAGACACATAGAAACAGAAATACACAGCCACACATCTACACTGTGTAAAAGAGCACTATTATCAATAGAAGTCTGGGACTTTGTTAATGTAACTGAGACACATGCTAAGGCAACACACTGAACACATCAGAACAGTGACAAATGCAAAACTATGGATTCAATAAACAAAAAATATAACAGACACTGGTGCTAATTTGCAAAGGCATATGCAGTGTATGCTTGCATATTAACAAATGCAAGCTCCTTCAGAGTACTCTTGAGACTCAAGGGCACGCGCACGCGCACACACACACACACACACACACACACGCACGAATGCTGAGTGAACAGAGAGAAGGGGCGTGAAAGGAGACCTATCCATCAAGTCTATTTTTACACTATAGTCCTTCAACTGGCTGACACAACTTCTACTGATGTCATCCTATGTTCTTTCAAAGGTCTTATCAAACAAACAAACACACACACACACACACACACACACACACACACACACACACAAAGTGCATACATAAATGTCAAAATGGGTTTCTCTTTTCATTTCTTTCTCTTGCTTGGAAACACACACACTGGCAGATAAAAATCTCTCTGTCTCTCTCACACACACACAGAGCTGTAGTTACCGATGTCAAAATATGTGCGTGACCTCGTGTTCCATCTGTGCAGATACGGTGCAGGCCTCTCTCTTTGAAAGCCCTCTTAAAACGCCCAGCACACCACCACTCAATTAGCAACCCTCACCACCACCACCCCCACACACACTCACACCCCCAATACCACACAAACCCCCAAAACCACTCACACCCCACACACACTCACACCGCCAGCCATACTCGCGCCCCCACCAAAACAGCTAAAAAGTGGGTGACGCAGGCTCCAGAGACAGGCACTATTTTTCCCCCATATATTTTCCCATCAGTGCTTGCTGGAGTGGCGGCATTAAGAGGTCTAATCTTGATTGACAGCCTTCGCGACCCAGGGGCGATAAAAGCAAATTAATGGGCATTAGGAGGGCAATATGGGCTGGATTCATTTTTGGCTCTTTTTGAAGGCAGGATAAATAATGCCAAATTATATAGTTGACCTTACAGGTGCCTCGCCTCAGCTCGCCGCATATATATGGCCATACATATTAATACCCACACCTAATCTCCATATGCTCCTGTAAGCCAGAAGGGGGTGACTAGAGACTACAGGCAGACTAGAGGCAGAGTACAGGTAGTAGGGCTGAGACACACCGACCAGACTATAGGGGTAGGGAGGTAGGAGATGTCAGGCAGGGAAGACTTCAGGTAGACTAGAGGCAGTCCTGCTGAGGCACACAGACCAGGCAGTACCAGCCTCAGAGTGAGAGCACCTACACCCTTACAGCCTGGAGTCTCTACCTACCTGAACAATTAGGTGGTAGATAAACCACGGTACTTTGTGGTAGTCGCTGACATATGACTGACGTTTCTACCCCTCGTGGTTGGTCTTTGCACAAGGGGGTGTCCACTTTATGACCCACCTCTCGTGCAATCATGGTTCCAGGAAGTGACTCATCATGATGAATCCTGGGATATCTACCACCTTAGAGCAGGTAGCCTATTCCTGCTTTAGACTCTGGGGTGAGACTGTAAACTCTCAGGAGGATGGGAAAAAGCAGGAGAACAGCACAACGCTCCTTTGGCCACTTTGCGAGAGTAATGTTGCCACTTTCCCACGGCACCAGACTTCTGGCTTTGCTCTGGGCTCCAAAGTAGTGGCTGGGGTCAGAGGTCAGGTTTGGCTGCACCAGAGCTCTGCTGAAGTGCCACTTCTTCACAGATGGCTTCACAGACTACAGCTACAGAGGGAGGAGCTCCTGCATGTAAAATAATTATATGTTTCATTAAAGAATTATTATGGGCAGGTGTGGCCTAATGGTTAGGGAGTTGGTCTTGGCATCGGAGGGTTGCAGGTTCGAATCATATACCAGTAGGAAGAATGTGGGTGGGGGAGTAAATAACTAGTGCTCTCCTGCACCCTCATCCATGGTGAAGTGCCCTTGACCACACTGCTCCAGGGCCTGTACCTAAATAACTGCAAGTGGCTCTGCATACAGTAAGAGCGTCAGTTTAATGTAATATGTCCTTTAAAAATCTACAGTATATTCTCAATATTACATTACATTATGATTTTCATATTACAGCATGGTAACAGGGATTACACCCTGCAGTTACTAGGATTGGAACAAACAAATGCCACAAGGTATAAACTGGTATTTACCACACTTTAGTTCACACTTGTGCATTTCAGCTAAATGCCAATGAAAGGACAACAGATCATACACACACACACGCGTGCACGCACACACACACACAATAAGAGTAGGAGGTACAACACACTCCCATGTACATTTACCAATGTTTTTTTTCATTTTGCCTAATTCTATTTTATGTGTAAGTGACTATGGATTTGACACATAAATGTTGCCATTTTGATTTATTGTGCCAGATTTATCCTCAAGCTAATTTACATCTGCAGTCCCCAATTCACACACAGAATAACACAATCATTCACACCACCGGCTTACAAATGGAGGACCTCAGCTCACACACACCCATCATGCACACACATGCAAAGGGCCCCATGCCAGTGTGCCTGAGATCCAGCCTGGCATTCCAGAGAGGATGCACACCCACATGCACATCCTCATCCGTGCCTGTGTCTAAATCCACCCTGACATCATATTTCTCTGATTCATTCCTTTCATGCTAACAAGGTCAACCACAAACGTTTTCGTGTCCAAAATCTCCGCACATCCACCCATTACTCCCGCCAGGGTGTGTGACTCTGTGTGTGCGCGTGTATGTGTGCGTGCACATGTGTGTGTGCGTGTATGTGTGCACATGTGTGTGTGTGTGTGATGGGTATATTTATAAGAAGGCGGTAAAAATAGCGTGTGGATTAGAGCAGAGTGAGAGGGGGCATCCATCTTGGCAAAGCCTGGGGGAGCGAGGAAGGTTAGTGGATGGATCACTCTGCCTTGTGCTGGGAGACTTTAAATATGGAGCGACACCCCCACCAGCCTCCTGAGAGCGAGGGAAACACACCGCCACTCCATCTCCTTGTGTGTGTACACACACCTACACACGCACACACCCTACCACTCTCATTTATAAGAAATACACACACAAACTCGCGCACACACACTTGTACAGACGAATGTGCGCGCACATACACACTCCTCCGCCACCCCAATTGATAACCAACACACACACACATACAGTTGTGTGCTCGTAAACGTATGGTGTGCGAGTACGTGCCACTAACTTCGTTTATAACGAGAGCTGACATGTCTGCCCGCCGCCATCATTCATAACATGTACGCATAATAAACCTTATCCATGACACACACACACTACGGCACATACCCCAAGACACACACCCCACGCACCAACATACATCAACATGCCCGCCTTTCCTTGTGCATACACAACACTAACACACTCCAAAAACTCACATACACTCACATAAACTCACTCATTCACTTGAACAAACACACACACACACACACACACGCACACACACACACACACACACACACACACAAATCGAAGCAAACACAAAACGCCCACAGACAGCCCACCTGCCTTGCTGAGCCTGGGGCACAGATGGCTGAGTGACTCGGCTGTTTGGGCCAACAATCGCTTATAACAGGAGGCAACGCAGGGGGTCCTCCACACTGGCCCAGTATGTATGTGAGTATGTTTTTGTGTGTATGTGTGTGTGTGTGTGTGTGTATGTCTGTCTGTCATCTATTAATACACTCTAGCCCTATCTGTTTTCTACTCCTCTTGTTACTACGCCTTCTGCCTAAACCAGTACACTACACTACAGTACCGTACTGAGTTGCCTTTCTCTGCTCAGAAGCTGTTTTACACTACAATACAGTACTGAGTTACCTTTTTCACCTCAGAAGCTGTGCCCACGTATCCACAACTAAAACACTGTGCAGTGATCAAACACACGCACACACACACATGCACAAAAACACACACACACATCACATGACTATAGCCCTGTGAGGAGGGGAATGCATATACAATTACCTCCATGGTCACAGCCCTGTGCAATAGGCATCACACAAACACACAGACACACAAACACACACACACCCATGTCCACACATACACACACACCTGCATAACCACAGGTGTGTGTGGTGGGAATCATTGGCCAGGACCTTCATGAAGCACCGATGTGTCCCTGTGTCTTGGTTAGTGCTGATGCACACACTTCTATACAGGTGAGGCCACATTCCACACACACACACACACACACACACACACACACACACACACACACATATACACTATCTCTAACCCTTTCCTCTTTCAGCTCTGTGTTCCGGAACCTTCTGCTGCTGTGGTAGTGGTGTCGGTGAGGGGAGTGACCTCGCTAGTGAAGGAACACACACAGCCCATTCTATTTCCTGCCTCACCCTGTGCTGAATGGACACAAACACACACACACGCTGCCTTTTGTCTCTCTCTCACACACACAGACACATGCACCTGCTGCCACTCTCGCATTCTATCTCTCTCTCTCACACATACACATGCTGCCTCTCTCTCTCCCTTAGACACACACATTAACATGCTACCTCTCTCTCTCTCTCACTCTCTCTCTCTCACACTCTCTCTCTCACACTCTCTCTCTCACACACTCTCTCTCTCTCTCTTACACACACACACAAACACACGTCTAGGGCATCATGGCTACTGTACACTCAAGGGGCAAAAAGGCCAGCATGACCCTCCCACAGGATGGTCCATTCTTAGTCCAACAAGCTTTGCAGTGCTTCCTGTGCTTTAGTGGTGAGGGTAAACTGGACTAAACTAGGGTGCCATTACCCTTGACCCAGCTCCTGTCCTTTCATATCACTTTTCCCTTTGCCACATGGGCCATAAACACCAGATCTGAATCACGAGTATCGCTAGGCAACACCACTACTGCATCGTGCTTATTTCCTGGTTTTCGAACAGAATAGCATTCACACCAAAGCGAACCATACTGGAGTTCTGGCGAAACTTAATCTCAGACCCCCCTTTTCTGGCGGACTTAGGTCTGGTCTGAGGTCCAACAGTCTGTGCTCACATTGACGAAACGAGCAATACCAATGGTCCAGGGCGAAAGATGAGGTGTGTATGAGCCCTACAAGCTTCTTCAATGGAACCCTCGTCAGCCAGACTGGGAAAGGCGTGGTTCATGGCTGGTGGCATGTGTGTGTGTTTGTCAAGCGGCTGAACAATAAGGCCGAAACAGCACATTTTAGAGTAGAGATGCATGGATGGGCTATTTTTTCATCCGTAACCACATCACAGTCATCATCTGTCCGCTATCCATTTACACCCACCACGGTTTTTGACACTTTTTCAAAACCGCACCCACACGCTACTGTATATTTAACAATGTAGGCTATATATATATATATATATTTTAATTTGAGGAGTTAAACCGCCACCCGCCCGAATTTAATTGAAATATTATTTTTCGGCACGTGATCTGCCCGACCCGCGGTTAAGCGACTTTAACAGCCATCCGCACATCTCCACTCTAGAGATGCAATACCTTACACGTCCATTTGCGAACTGGCTGCAGAACTGAACAACTCCCTATGGACTCCCATGTTAAAAAGCCAATTTTCGCAGCAAAAAGAAACACATTTACAGCCTGTTTCAAAAAACGGTTTTGTTGATCGGGTGCACAATAACTTGGAGGGGAGTGAATATTTTGGAATTCATTAGTTTAATCCCCAGATAAATTACACTAACATTAATAGAATGAAATGGTGAAGATGGCGGCACCCGGAACCTTCAATGTAGGCATCATCCGGTCTGAGAGATGTGTGTGACGTCAAAGATGATTTGTCCAGTTCTCGTATATACACACTCTCCGACCTCGTATATTCTTGTATATACACTCTCTTACCTGTTTCTCACACTGGCCATAGTCAGGGCCGTGCTCAACCTGGAAGAAGGACACCTCGCCGCGGTTCTTCGCCATCTCGATCAGGTTCATCGCTGTGCGCACCGTGGAGTTACGGGCGTGGACAAACACCATCACCTTGAGGACAAACACACACACACACACACACACATACAAACAAACACATATTTACATACACATGAATTAGTCAGCCGATGAGCATATGTGAGCTGAAGAATGGCATTATAGTCCAGACTCTACCACCAAAAAAAGGGCTTGTGTTTGCCCACACGCATGTGCGCACACACAGACATGCAATATTAAACCAGTGCATTATTGACTATCACTCCAATTTTCATGCACGCAGACAAAACAAGCACAAATACAACTTTTACACGCACATAGACACACACAGACTCAAGGTTGAACTGTTCAGGCATTATACACTTCATAGCTCCATTCTTCATACATGCACACACACACCCTCACATTCTCACAAGGTCACCGTGATGTGTAAGTGTCTTTTGTGAAAGGACAGAAGAGGGATGTAATTTTCCTATTATGCTCAGCTCTGCCCTTGCAAAGCAGTCAATACCGCAGACAAAAACAATCAATAACAGAAATACAAGACAGTTATGAGATGGTAGAAGAGGACCCACCCCACCGCCCCCCTCCCCCCGTGGTAACACACCCCACCCCCCATGCCCCAGCCTCTCTCTCCAGCATTCCATTTCACTAGCCATGTCCTCTGAAGACAACACAGTACAGACAACAAGTGAAACAGAGAAAGAGAGAGAGAAAGAGGAAGATAGAGAGAGAGGGGAAGTGAGAGACAGAAACAGAGAGACAGACAGACAGAGAGAGAAGAAGATAAAGAAAGAGAGACAGGTGTGTGTGCATAGTGTGTTTAAGAGTGAGTGCAGGAGTGTATTGTGTGTGTGTGTGATGACAGAAAAGGCACCGAGAAGGGCAGCTCCAGTCTAGAGCTGTAATCAGGCCTTAAACGTTAGGCCGGGCAAGGCCAGAGCCTGATACAATTCGGCTCGAGCCCGACCCGGAGCTGGAGCTTGACAGTTTTTGTGAAGCTTGAACCTGTTTATAGCCCAATTGTTTTCAAGTAGACGCATGCATACAGTACAGATCTTTTGCCTTTTGTCAAGAATGAAACATTTATACATTTTATTACATATTTTATTATGACAAACATGAAAAGTTGAAACAAACATGAGAGTTGAAACAAATAAACATCAAAATTAGAAGCTAGCGTCCTTTTCAACACCGCAGCATCCATTTTCGCATCTGTCTCAAGCTCATCAAAACCAATCACCTGGCCTTACAGTTAGTGTGAGATGACAGAAAGGACACAGAGAAGGTTAGCTACAGGACTGCTCCACCTGTCCCTCACTGTACAATCTTAGAGGTCTCAGTCCCTCTCTTACACACACACACACATGCAGACACACAGATACACACACACACGCACACACAGACACACACGCACACATAGACACACACACAACATTGCTGGTGACTGGTTCCATGTATGAATGGGAGCATTGGGATGCCAGCAGTCTGTGGGATAGAGCCATGCAGAGTGCACACCCACACAACTAAACATGCCTCTCTCTCTCATCCTCCTCCTCTGCTTCATCCTTTGCCTCACGATATTCCTCATCCTCTCCTCTTCATCATATTCATCACTGTCCTCCCCGTCATAACAATCTCTATCCCTCCCCATCATTTCTTCTCCTCCGAATCCTTCCAGCTGTCTGTGTGCTACCTGTCTCCACATCCAGCCACTAATCAGAGGCATCTGCGGCTGCAGATGATTGGCATGGAATTCATTTATGATAGCTCATTTCAGGAAAGCCTTTCAACTGACAAAACAAAACCAAGAAAAAAAGCAAAAAAGAAACCAAGTTAGAGGAAAAAAACAAACCACCAGACCAGACCAACCAAACCACAAAAAAATAAAAAGCAAAAAACAAAAATTGGAGAGAAGCATCCTTGTACTGTACACCTGCCAACCCATTTGCAGTTCCCGCCCACAGCAATCTGGAGCTGGCTCTGTGTGGTGTGAATGAGAAGCAGCTAGGAGGAATATAGGCAGCTAGGAGTAAATAGGTTAAATTATCAGCTAGGAATAAACACGCTAAATCCCCCTGCCAGGCAGCACTTACTACTGGGAAGGACAGACAGATGGACATCTGCTCCTCACTGGGTCAGCACAGGGTAACACAGGTCACATAGAAAGACAGGGAGGAGAGAAGGAGAGAGGGAGGAGAGGAGAGAGGGAGGAGAGGAGAGTGGGAAAGAGGAGAGGAACAGAGAAAGGAGAAAAGAGTGGGAGAGAAGGAGAGAGGGAGAGGAAGGAGAGGAGAGAGGGAGAAGAGACGAAAAGAGTGAGACAGGAATGAGGGAGAGAGGGAGGAGAGAGTGAGGAAAGAGAGAGAGGGAGGTATGGAGGGAAAAGAACAGGATGCACAAGGGGTGGGGGAAGGAGAGAGGGGGGTAAACGAAGAGATGACTTGTTAAGGGCAAGAAAAAGAGGAAAGAGGGAGAGGGGAGGAAAAAGAAAGGGATGAAAAGAAGGAGAAGGGGACAAATGAAAAGATGAGCAGAGGCTCATTAAGGGTCTGGAACCATAGACAGTACAAGACAATGGACTGTGGGATGGCATCGTTTTCAATGGGAGCCGATGAAACCAGATTTTGAATTTTTTAATTGGTCACCAGGCAATTGCGCAAGGGCGTGACCGTACAGTCACGCCGCCCAACAAACCCGAATATGATAAATTGAGTGGTAGGTACTCAATCACAAATCAGACAGCGTACGATAATTTTCTTAATAAGTATTTTTCTACCATTATATCTGCAATCACTTACTGGAGTGGGACGATAATATTGTACATGGGGACTTGATACTTCGTCAACTAACTTTGGTTCCAGGCAGTTTTGCAAGCCAGCATGTCAAGGGAGCTACCTAGTTAGCATGTACATACCAAGCTATAGCGTGTAGCTTAGCATAGCCATCTTTCTCAATTCACTTGCATCAAACAGTAAAATCCAGGTGTGGGTTGTCAATATGGGCAGGTGGGGCAGCGCCCTCCAAAAAAACATCCACCCCAAAACATAGTTCCTCCTAATAAATAATGTTACCTACTTAACTGCTCTGCTTGCTACCTATTTAACTACTATGATGATACTATGTTCATATTTAAAAAAAAGAACTCTGAAACCCATGCTTGGTGCTGCTTGTAGACAGATTTATTGTAGACCTGCTTAGCCGAATTACTACATTAATGAAGTTTTTTAATAGGCCTATCAGTATACATTATTCTGTAACATTTGGCCGCTACTAGTAAAATCCATAAAAATAGTGATTCCGCTTACAAACAAATACCAATTCCTATGCTTATTTTGCGAGAAATACTGATGGAAATGTTTCCCCAACATGAATATAAAAGTAAACGGGCATGACTATGGCTACGGCTTGTTATCCAAACAGTATGGTAAATTTTCTCATGTGCTACAGAAACTCACTAGTCGTCGCATGATTTATGGCATCATTTTTAGCATAATTTCAGAAAAAGGTTTCTAACAATGTACGTTTCATAACATGACAGATTTCCGATCGAAGCAAATATGTTTTGCTATGTCATCACCGGTTTATAACAATGCCAATATCAAGGTACGGAGGGCGTCCGTTAAAAAAAAAGTCCGGTCCGCGCTCAGATAATCCATTCCAGTTTTTTGCTGTGGTTTCGCTAAAATCCGATCCGCATTGTCCAGCACACCAGCATTAGCGTCTCCCAGTTTGTAGATAGAGATGGAGCAAAACGTGTGGAGGAGATTGGGGAGTAGAGGGCATTTTTGTTTTTAAATAGTTAACGATATTATTTGCACTGGTTTTTAAAGCCTTGGTTTACACCTGCTCAAGAGCAGAGTACTGATGCTGAGTTAATAGACTATTTTACACAGAGGTTATTTGTGTGTTTTGCTTTTTTTGAGTTAATAGACTATTTTACACTCAGGTTATTTGTGTGTTTTTCTTTTTTTTCCATACAGTTTACAGTCTGATTTGCACTTTTACTGACCACTGATGCCATCCCTGTTTGTTATTTTTAATGTTGTCTATTTTCTGTTTATCCCTGAATAAACAGGTCAGTTTCTTGTTACCAACCATTGTGTATTCAAACTCACATAAGTCAGCGGGCTAGTTGTTATCAAGAGTACTAAAACCCTTTTCAATATGAGTCTAATAACTAAGTAAGAAGGCTAAATAACTTTAATACATGCTCGGTTGGAGGTAGGCCGGTATCGGTATCGGCCGGTATCGGTATCGGCCACCAGTATCGGTATCGGCTCGGAAGTGCAAATACAATATCGGTATCGGATCGGAAGGGCAAAAAGCTGGATCGGGACATCCCTAGTCTGAATATTACATTTCTTCAGTTGGAGTGTCCGTCTGCTCCAACTTAACTATGAGAAATGTCACTGTACTGTAAAAACAAAACTGTGTGTTGATAAAGTGTCCCCAACCAGCATGATCAATGTCATTGCAGTGTTTGAAGAGTTGTGTGACTCTACACTGTGGAAGTCTAGGCTTTTATTTATTTTATTTATTATTATGGTTTTATTTGGTGAGCTACTATTTGCACTGATTTTATAAAAAATAGTAAACCAATAAAAAATCATTATGCATTAAAAAAAAAGTATATTCTTGAAAGTACCTGTCCATACAGTAGGATGGTGTCAGTAGGGATATCTTTTCATGTTTGAGTAGAGGAGGTTGTCTGGAATCTGGCAATATAAGAACCATGATAGTGGGATATTCAGTGGCTTATCCATGTTGATAAATATGTAGTCTGGAGGATGAATTATGTTATATCAGGATTATAATGGATATTATGCAGAAATTTGCAGTAGAGTGGGTGTAATTTTGGAAGCACTTTGCGGGCATAAGGGGCCCATAGGATTAAAGACAGTACTGCATTGGTGATCAAGACAGTGATCTAAGAGTGGTATGCATTTGTGTATACAACAAAACAGGCTTTAGTTTTCTAGGAAGCTATGGCATGTTATGATATAATGTGGCATGGTGCGGTGTGCTATGCGATGTGGTGTGGTACATTGTGGCATGGCAGGGTAAGTTTCAATGTAGTGTAGTACAGTGTGATATGGTGTGGCTGTGGAAATGGTATTTGGCACAACTTATGACAATCTTTTCCCTCAGCATCATGGTGACTGTTTGACTTACACTCGACCACACTGCCTGACTAAACGCTGAAAAGCTCTGTGGTTGCACCCTTCCTCATGAGATCACAAACAAGGCACTCTGGGATACACAGACTCTCCACACTGGAGTACCCGTCAAACACATCGAGGCTGGAGGCATGCGCAAACAGACAGATTAAAATAATTTTAAGGGTGGTATGTGTTTCAGAATCATTTACACACACAAAAATTAACGGGTGTGGAGTTGTGTTTGGGTCTTCAATTAGATAAGCAGCAAAATAAATCATTAAAATGTGTGATTCATCAAGGGAAAGCATTAAAACTTAATTCTTGTTGAGAGGAAAAAGAGAAAAGTCTTAAAGTTATTTCCTCTCAAACACAAACAGACACACACACACACACACACACACACACACACACACACACACACACACACACACACACACACACATACGCGTGCTTCAGCTCCGGAACAGTAAAAGTCCACAGAGACTTTGTGCAGCAAAATGTTATTTATTCAGTTTATTTTCGCCTCTTTCTGTGTCTCATCTCCCCCCGTCCCTGGCCTGTGTTTCCCGCTCTCTTTTTTATCAGTGTGTAGCAGTGAGGGAGCCCGCTGCCGTACTTCAACGCCTCCTAAGCTTATTAAACTTCTGCCGGCCTGCTGTCCACCAACCCTCGCAACAGCGGGGGTTCGGGGTGTGTGTATATGTGTGTGTGTGTGTGTGTGTGTGTGTGTGTGTGTGTTCGTGTGGGGTTTCTTGCGGAGGGGGAGAAGGGTGAGCACTTCATAAGAAAAATTCCATCCATCACGTCCTCCCCGATGAAATTAATATATGTCACAGCCAGTTCTGAAAATTTAATATCAAGCTGGGGAGCTAGGAGGAGTCCGCGCCGACTGGGAGCTGGCCCCCATACCTGACAACGAGCATCATCCGTCACATCATCATCGCTGCGGCAACCACACCACCATGCAACTACGTGTGGCTACGCCCTGACATTCAAAACAGGAATTCAACTCACTTTCAGGGCCTGAGTTTGACAGTGAAAATGGCGGGTAGGTCTGGCTGCCGAGTATTCTGGCATAGAAAATGACATACTTAAAAGAGACAGGTGTCTTCAAAGACAGAGCAAGGATAATTAGCAAAAGTTAATTAAGAAAAGGTTGCGGTTTAAGTTGACAAAGGGCATATATTGTTAACCAATCACCCTAAACGCAATGTGTGAGATGAACTTTTGATGAGGCATGTACAGTGTTCTGCTGGCGTGAAGCTATGTTAAAACGTAACCAATAAGTGTGGCTTGTCATCCTTGTTT
This sequence comes from Coilia nasus, assembly GCA_027475355.1. Classification (NCBI taxonomy): domain Eukaryota; kingdom Metazoa; phylum Chordata; class Actinopteri; order Clupeiformes; family Engraulidae; genus Coilia; species Coilia nasus. Next base: position 32,701,895 of record CM050218.1, on the reverse strand, counting down.
TACCGTTCCTTTGATAATCTGGTGCCTTGCCTGATTGCTGGGTCTATACCCAAAAGCCATGCCTCAGCAGACTCTTCATGTGAGTGAGAGTGTGTGTGAGTGTGTTGCCTGGTTGCTGGGTCTATACCCAAAAGCCATGCCTCAGTAGACTCTTTGTGTGAGTGTGGTGTGTGTGTGAGTGTGTGTGTGTGAGAGCGTCTGCTTGTTGCCTGGTTGCTTTGCCTATATCCAAAAGCCATGCCTCAGCAGACTCTTCATGTGAGTGTGGTGTGTGTGAGTGTGTGTGTGTGAGTGTGTGTGTGTGTTGCCTGGTTGCTGTGCCTATACCTAAAAACCATGCCTCAGCAGACTTTTCATGTGAGTGTGGTGTGTGTGAGTGTGTGTGTGTCTGAGTGTGTGCGTGCGCGTGTTGCCTGGTTGCTGTCCCTATACCCAAAAACCATGCCTCAGCAGACTCTTCATGTGAGTGTAGGGCGCCCCACCCAGACGGAGTCAGTCATTCCCACCCGCAGTTTTCTGCCATCTTACTGGGAGCCTTGCTTCCCTGCCATCAACGGCTGTGCCAGCTTTGGCCAGCTCATTGTGGTGTGTGTGTGTGTGTGCGTGTGTGCATGCATATTTGTGTGTTTTCAGACAGATTTGCACGCTCCAGGGGTTTCTGTGTTTAAGCATCATGCCACTGTAATTAGATTGTGGCTAACAGTTACAAAAAGACAGATGACTTGCAACTAATGTTAACAGTTCTGAGTGTCCCTTGGCACATCTGTGTGTGTGTGTGTGTGTGTGTGTGTGTGATTTGTTTGGTAAACTTTGGCACAGACCCGGCGGGCTGGACTGGGACATGGATCCACAGAGCAGATGGAATCAAACTGAGACCAAATTCACACACACACACACACACACACACACACACACACACACACACACACACACACACACACACACACACACACACACACACACACACACACACACACACACACACACACACACACACACACACACAGGTTCTGGAGCGGAAACATTCTATCACACACAAACCAATCTCAGACACAGGCACAAAAAAAAAAAAAAAACACACTCACACACTCCTCTCCCTCATTACCACTCTGGCTGAGGAGCTGTGTGGCTCCCTGGAGCCAATCAGCACAGGGCCTGGAGCAGCCTGTCTGCTATACTCTTACAGCTGCCAGCTGGATTTGGAATAGCTTCACACACACACACACACACACACACACACACACACACACACACACACACACACACATGAAGAAAGCTGTCAGTAGACAGACAGACAGACAGACACACACACAGAAACACACTCTGAGTTGATGGCTGACTGGCAGCCTGTTGCTGGACCAAGCTGGTGTCTATCAGCTGGTGGATGTGAGATAAGATGGTGGATGTTTTTGAGATGCAGCCTAAAGTAGGTGAGATCAGCTATGTAGGACAAAGATGGTTGTCGATTAAAAACATGGAGGGCTGAGGGTGGGTATTCCAGGACCCCATTAAACACATGAAGGATGGAGGGGGGTGTTAAAGGGTCCTTGTTTAAATCAATGACATCGCCACCCACCCACAAACAGGGCTATGGTAGCGTACGGATGGAGCAGGAGGTCCACAGTCCCCAGGGCCATGGCTTTAAGAAACATGAGCACAGGCCACGCCACATGGGGACATAAAACACACATGAGCACACCCCACGCCACATGGGGACACAAACACCCATGAGCACACCCCACGCCACATGGGGACACAAAACACCCAAACAGCCCAAGTCCCCCTCCAGTCGACCACGGTATTCAGTTTTTTTTTTCTGAATTTTTCTTTTCGTCCTCCGCCTCCCTGTACTCTGGCGCTTCAGTGCTGTCTACCCCCCTCTCCTCTCTTCTCCCCCCTCTCGTCTCTTCTCCTCTTCACTCCTCTCTTCTCCTCCCCTCCTTTCCTCTCTTCTTCTCCTCCCCTCCTCTACTTTCTTCTCCTCTCCATGGTGATTTATGGGATGCAGAAATTGAGTTTGTCCAGAGTCACAGGTCACATATTACCACCAGAGAGAGAGAGAGAGAGAGAGAGAGAGAGAGAGAGAGAGAATCAGAGACAGAGAGACAGAAAGAGAGACCGAGAGACAGAAAGAGAAAGCAAAAGAGGTAGGAAGATAGGGGGAGAGAAATAGTGAGGGAGAGAGAAAAATAGGCAGGGAGAGAAAGAGATAGCGAGAGATAGAGAGAGACAGAAAGAGTGAGACAGAAAGAGTGAGAGGGAGAGAGACAGAGTGAGGGAAATGGGAGAGAGAGAGAAGGAGAGACAGAGAAAGAGGGAGAAACTGAAAGGCAGAGATAACATGGAGAGAGACAAGAACATGTTTAAAATGTTGAGAGAGAGAGAGAGAGAGAGAGAGAGAGTCTAAAATAGAGAGAGAGAGAGTCTAAAATAGAGAGGGAAGAGATGGAGAGGGATAAAGAGAGAAATTGAGAGAGAATGAGAGAGAGGAATTTGAAGAGGGAAGATAATGAGAGAGGGAAATATATATATAGAGAGAGAAGATGGAGAGAGGGATAGAGAGGCTTGGGTTCCATGCGGGCAACCTTCAGTGAGTGAGGTGTGGAGGATGGAAGCAGGCAAGCTAGACCACAGTACTTCACCAGTGATTAATACCCCATTAGCCCGGACTGAACCCCGACACACACACACACACACACACACACACACACACACACACACACACAAGCTCTCCTGTAGCACTATCACGCCACACACACCCAGCTCCTGATGTATGGCAGGACTGTGTGTGTGTGTGTGTATATGTGTTGGTGTGTGATGAGATATCAGCAGAGACATCAATTAAACACCAATAGAGATGTACAAACGTGGAGACATTCAGAAATGTCACATCACAGAAACATACACATGTGCACACACAGACACACACTAGCACAGACACACATAGAAACACAGTCACAGGTGCGAGACATCTGGGTGTGTTTACCTGGTGTCCGGCTTTGATCTGTTTCAGGACATTTTCATAACACACTTCCTCCATGTCGTGCAGCTGCTGGACCTGAGAATGGCAAACACACACAGCACACCTCCGCTCATCAGTCTTTATTCTCTTTCTCTTTCCGTTTCTCTCTCTCTCTCTCTCTCGCTCTCTCTCTCAGATACACACACACACACTAATTCAGACACACTTTCCTCCCTGACCTTGTTGGTGGTCTTGATGCCAATGAAGGTCTGCCCGAGGGGCACGGGGCGGAAGTACACCTCCGCTTGTCAGTCTTTATTCTCTCTCCCTCTCTCTCTCACGCACACACACAAACAGACACAGGCACACACCCACACTTTCCTCCCTGACCTTGTTGGTGGTCTTGACGCCTATGAAGGTCTGTCCAAGGGGCACGGGGCGGAAGCGGGCGTCGAAGAAGAAGAGGCCGATGTAGGGGTTGATGTGCAGGAAGGAGGCCACGTCCAGGTAGTTGGGCAGCGTGGCCGACAGCCCCAAGATGCGGATCATGCTCTGCGTCGACTCCACCTGAGGGACAGGGGAGAAGGGGGTCAGTGTCACCAGCAGAACACACACACATACACACACACAAACACACACACACACACACACACACACACACACACACACACACACACACACACACAGGTGAAGACACAGGGCCTTAATGTCACCAGGATATGGATTGCTAGCCTGGTAAGCCAGTCCTTCGTACTTCATTTCATTTTGTAGAGGGTCTGGCGTTGCTGCCGTTGACATTCATATATTTGGACCAAGCGAACCAGAGTCAATCAGCGAACAGAGGGAGTGTTTGTAAGCAATGACATTGACTTTGTGACCCAGACAGGAGAAGGGACACAAAGTCACCAGGAGAAAACACACACATTCCTGACTTCCTTTATGACCGATTACTACAAACAATAGGGTTATATCCTTTAGGGCTCATTTCCACCGCACTCTCTGCGTGTTCAGCGTGTGGCCGTATTCTGTCCGTATTCGTTTAGAATGCACGTTAACAGATTAGACCATTTCCACCGCAAGCGTGTTCTGAGCGTATTCTGTCCCTATACAAACCTATTGTATACGCCCACGCGCTGAACACGGCTACGCGCTGAACAAGGCGGTGGAAATGAGCCCTTAGAGGAGGTATGTATAACGCTATATTTTTTAGAGGAAGTGCTGTGTAGGGCTATGTCCTTTAGAGGAGGTGAAAAAAAAACACACATCTGACTTCCTTTATGACCGATTACTACAAACAATGACACACATCAAGGCTTTTAGTACTTCTGCAACTGAATATGTTATGCCCTGCTTTCCAGCAGGCCACTCACTCAAGTCTGACAGGGCTGTAGACAACTCTATCAATTCTTCAGAGGATGCGGTGTGTAGGACTAGATCCTTTAGAGGTGGTGTATAACGCTATATCCTTTAGAGGAGGTGGTGTGTAGGGCTATGTCCTTTAGAGGAGGTGGTGTGTAGGGCTATACCCTTTAGAGGAGGTGGTGTGTAGGGCTATGTCCTTTAGAGGAGGTGGTGTGTAGGGCTATATCCTTTAGAGGAGGTGGTGTGTAGGGCTATATCCTTGAAAGGAGGTGGTGTATAACGCTATGTCCTTTAGAGGAGGTAGTGTGTAGGGCTATGTCCCTTAGAGGAGGTGGTGTATAACGCTATATCCTTTAGAGGAGGTGGTGAGTAGGGCTATATCCTTTAGAGGAGGTGGTGTATAACGCTATGTCCTTTAGAGGAGGTAGTGTGTAGGGCTATGTCCTTTAGAGGAGGTGGTGTGTAGGGCTATATTCTTTAGAGGAGGTGGTGTATAACGCTATGTCCTTTAGAGGAGGTAGTGTGTAGGGCTATGTCCTTTAGAGGAGGTGGTGTGTAGGGCTATATTCTTTAGAGGAGGTTAGACACTGACTTTGTGTGCTACATTGGAATTGTAGTGCGTAGGTAGGCAGGCAGCCACCAAGACTGCTGTCGGTATAGCGCTCATCACAGACCCACAATGAATAGAAAATGGACCACCGCCAGTCAAAGGATTGCGGTGCAACAAACGTGTATTGGATTGTTCTTGTGCTTTTTACAACAGTTAATCCAGCATGTATTCAAATTCTCAGAGAAATATCACACCACACGCAAACCTAGCCCAGTTCAAAATATGTACAGGGCACAAGAGCACATCCCACATAAACGAAAAAATTAGGCCCACAGCCTTTTAGAGAGAGCACGAGAGAGTGAAACGTGAGAGTGTTGGAAATTACCAGGAAAGGACACAGACACACACAAAATGGAAGAGAGACGGACTCAAGCATCACCAGGAGAAAAAACATAGTGCCAGGGAAACACACACACACAGGGTGAGGAACAGGGACTTAGTTTCTGGACAGGGAATAAACAAATAACTAAAATGTGTGATTCATCAAGGGAAAGCATAAAAACGTAATTCTTGCTGAATACAAAAGGAGAAAAGTCTTAAAAGTCAAATTTCCTCTCAAACACAAACAGACACATACATACACACATGCACACATACACAGACAGGGACATAGTTTCACCCAAACAGGAACAGGGCAAAGACACCCCCACACACACACACACAGAGGGAGGGACAGGGACAGTTTCACCAAGACAGGAGACACACACAAACACACAAACACACACGCACGCAGACACACACACACACTCACACACACACACACACACACACACACACACACACACACACACACAGAGGGAGGGAGGGAAAGGGACTTAGTTTCACCCAGACAGGACACAGACAGGAGAAGAAGGGACAGGAACACAGGAAAGTCACCATGAAAAAAAAACACACAACTGACTTCCTTTATGACCGATTACTACAAACAATGACACACATCAAGGCTTTTAGTACTTCTGCAACTGAATATGTTATGCCCTGCTTTCCAGCAGGCCACTCACTCAAGTCTGACAGGGCTGTAGACAACTCTATCAATTCTTCAGAGGATGCGGTGTGTAGGACTAGATCCTTTAGAGGAAGTGCTGTGTAGGGCTATGTCCCTTAGAGGAGGTGGTGTATAGGGCTATATCCTTTAGAGGAGGTGGTGTGTAGGGCTATGTCCCTTAGAGGAGGTGGTGTATAGGGCTATATACTTTGGAGGAGGTGGTGTATAACGCTATATACTTTAGAGGAGGTAGTGTGTAGGGCTATGTATTTAGAGGAGGTGGTGTATAACGCTATGTCCTTTAGAGGAGGTGGTGTATAACGCTATATACTTTAGAGGAGGTAGTGTGTAGGGCTATGTATTTATAGGAGGTGGTGTATAACGCTATATACTTTAGAGGAGGTGGTGTGTAGGGCTATGTCCTTTAGAGGAGGTGGTGTATAGGGCTATGTCCCTTAGAGGAGGTGGTGTATAACGCTATATACTTTAGAGGAGGTAGTGTGTAGGGCTATGTATTTAGAGGAGGTGGTGTATAGGGCTATATCCTTTAGAGGAGGTGGTGCATAGGGCTATGTCCAGAAGGCTATTGGTGAACATGGTCTGTTTTCAATGAGGTGATATGGGCATTTTCTGGTTGGCCTTTGGTGGACCAATACTTAGCTCAGTCCTGCTTGGTTTCAAAGCCAACAAAGTGTCTATATGAACATGCATCTCTTTAAAATAGAGCCATGAAGAGCATCCTTGTGTGTGTGTGTGTGTGTGTGTATGTGTGCGTGTGGTGTGTGTATTTGCATGTGTAATGTGTGTAGGGACGTCCACAGTCCCCGCTAGAACTACAATTCCCAGTAAACCTACACTTCCGGGACCGTCATGACATCGACGTCACATCGGTCATCTCCTATAATTAGAGGTTACAGTGGGCCCTGCCCTCTCTCTCTCCCGGACCTCGGACTAAAGAGATACCCTTTACACTCACCTGGTGAAAGTTCAACGCCTTGCAACAAAGAAGAATCAACGTGCTTTTGTATTTTACCATTGGCCACGGTAATCAGTACTTGAGTTCGCTACTTCTTTATTGCTAAGATACAACCGGTTAATTACAGTTCCGTTAACAGTAATGTTACGACTGCAGCCCAAGCAGTGAGTTGAAAGTTAGAAGCGACAGGATTCCTTCTTCCTTTATTATTCGCGCCGCGCACAAGCAACCAGAGACTTTTCCCTCGTCAAAGAAGCTTCGGACGAACAGGGACTCTGCAAACTTCGGAATCGACACGAACATTCCGGAACCTCCGCTGACCCGACGGGTCGGACCCCTCTGCTTCGAAGGACGATCAGACGGACAATTGAAAGTAAGGGCTGGCATTTGGGCACCTTAGTCCTGTAGGAGTAGATTATTATGCAGTAGTGCTGTAAACTCAGGAATGGTTTAAATGTGCACACTGAAGACACGTAGCGTGTCGTTTTGATCACTGTTGTTTATGTGTTTATCTTTGTTGCTCTGCTAGATAGGTTATTGCATGCTCTATCCTCTCCCTCTTCTTTCTAACACCTTTATTTGATATCACACACACCTTTTTACATCATCAAGATTTCAGTGGAACTGGTAATGATATAAGGTAGTGGGCTAAGGTCAACTTGGACGAAAGTCCTTTGTTCTCGTACAGACCACGCGGTGATCTCCCTTCCCCCAACACCTTAGATAACATTCCATTCACTGATTTATTTATCTTGCGCGTCCCTAAAGACACGACACACCTCACGAGCATCTCCACATACAATCTCTCTGTGCGTCTCTCGCGCGCATTCTCAAACTCTGTTGCTCCTCCTCTCTACCTCACACTCCTCTCCGGTTCCACTGCGCAGCCGCGCCCGTGCACATAGCCAGAGGGCTCAGTCACTCGCTGGACAGCGAAGAGGCAACTTCCTACTCTCTCTCTCTCTCTCTCTCTCTCTCTCGCTCTCACAGCCCACACGCACACACACACACACACACCCGTAGCTTTTAGCGACCTATAAGCACATTCATACTACCTCACTGTTTACATTAACTGTTATTGCTGCTAATCGACATTGAATGTACTCAATTGCTATTACTCATTTATTAGCGTTGTTACAATAAATTCAATTATTGTGAAACTGTATTTTGTCTGTGTTGCCGCTGTATTCATTGAAGCCACCCAATCTGAGAAACTCCAAATACCTTCAACCCTTCCGGTTGTATGTGAATGCTATTAACTGTAGTGTAAGTGTAAAACGGTAAGTGATACATTATTACTACACTAGTAGCGTAAACATAACAATCTGGAATATACCATACATTTAGTGTTTGATAATTTATTATTAAACACCGAAATTAATGGTAATATTAATGAGACTGATTTTAATGAGACTGATTTAATGAGACTGATTAGTTAAGGCCAATTGTACCTACATGTGTATGTGTGATGTGTGCCTGTGTTAGATTGTGTGTGTGTGTTAGTGAGTGGACGTGTATGTGTGTGTGTGTTACTCCATGTGTGTGTATGAGTTACTGCACGTGTGTTGGGTGTGTGTGGGCAGGCAGTGAGGATGAGCTCTATCTGTCCATGCTGCTGTGAAAGTGTCAGGGAAGATTGGTAAGCCTGCTTACTGTGATTCAGGAGCTGTCTGCAGCTGTTATCTAGATATTACACTGCACAGCCTACACCCATACACACACACACAATCACAGTCTCTTTTTCTCCGACAAACACACAGGCTTAAACTCGGCCTCACACACAGGCTGAGAGGATGCAGTGATTCTCACTCTCTCACACACACACACATACACACACACACGTCAGCTGATGGAGGAGCATCCCTTCAGCCACTAATGAAGTGTGCTCAAATCATCAAGACTCTGGATAATAAGCTTTAGAAGGGACAAGATGAGTTTCTCCCCCTCATCATTTAGTCACCCACATCCTGTCTCTGTTACACACACACACACACACACACACACACACACACTTCATCTTTCTAGTACACTTTCTCTTGTGCTATCTCCTGCACACATGCCTTTCTATGCATCTCTGTCTTTGTCTCATTCTCTCTCACACACACACATAACACACACACACACACACACACACACACACACACACACACACACAAACAAACAAACAAAAAAACGTATTACTCTACTGTTGTACCTACTAACTTACTAATTACCATATACAACTGTTCAGCTCTAGTGTTTTGTGTCATATACTAATAGACTGCTTTTCCAAACACTTACTCACACAATCTGACTTGTAGCTGTGCCTGGTAACATACTTCATACCACATACAAACTCCCAAATCCACTATTGGGCATTCTGTCATACAAATATACTAACACATACAGTAGTAGCAAAGCATGTACTTTGTGCATGTGTGATCTTGTTATAGAGTTGAGTAGAGTGGAGTACTAAAGGTGTAGAGTAGCATATTCACATCATACATTCATACACATAGCTACACAGACATATGACATCTACATACGCATACTACAGGAGTACAAAGGAAGACATCAGTTGTGAGCCATTACAACAAAATTAGATTGTGACATGTTAAAGGTGCACTGTGGTTAAAGCTCCATCCATCCTCAGCCCCACTTAAGCCTGTTATCCCCAAAGGCTAAAGCAAACAATCACCTAGAAACCACTTCAGTCTGCTATCCTCAAAGGCCAGAGCAAACGATCACCTACAAACCATTCACAGATGCCATCTTCACTGCACAACCTGCCATGTTTCCTCAAATGGGCAAATGGTGCAGACAGAGATTTGTTCGGCTGGAAAATAAACTGACTGACTCTACAGACGCAGGGAGCGGAGACGGAAGCAGATGCACGGGGCCATGAAACAGTCAGTGGAGGCTGTGAGACTGGCTATCAATACAACTCTCCTACGTTTTCAGCCCAACTACCGGACAAATCACAACACACCAACCTCGGTTACCACGACTACAGTCAATCATTTCTAAAGTTTCCAGACAGAACTAATGCCTCTCTTGGCTGAAAAATTAAAAAGTTGAAAACCTTACCCTACAGTGTGCACATATTTACTAACACCTTAAATATAGTCCAATTGCGTGGGTAAATGGGCGTGGGTGCAGGCTAAATACACATCCACACACATGCATGGACACACACACTCATACAAGCACACATACACACAAACATGTACACAGGCACACACACACACACACAACATGTACACGTGCAAGCACATGCACAAACACTGACGCAGACACATACACTCACAGAATCACACATTCAGAGGAGCATATATACACAGATGCATCAACCCACACATATAAACACACAAACACACACATAACCACACACACACACAGCTGTGATGCGGTGGCCTCGACTAGCCAGTGGACTGGTAGGCATGCGCGGTGCGGTATGGTGCGAGGGCTAGTGTGTGTGTGTGTTATTTTTTGTCTTAAGCAGAAGCGGCGGGGGCACTGAGAGCTGCTTCACCTGAGAGCATCAAAGTGCATAGCTGATGAAAGCCTCCCTCCTCCACCTCCTCCTCTACCAGCTCTGCAACCCCCCCCCCCCCCCCCCTCCCCGTCCACACCATCCTCACCCACCACCCTCTGCTCAAACACCATCAGTACTGACACGCCGCAGGAGACAACCAGCAATGGTGTGAGAAAGAGAGAGTGAGAGAGAGAGAGGGAGAGAGAGAGAGGGAGAGAGAGAGAGGGAGAGAGAGAGAGAAAGAGAGATGGATGGAGAGAGAGAAATTAATATGTAAAGGAAGAAGAACAGCAGAGGACAGGATAAGCAGGAAGAAGAGAGAGGCAGAGAGAGATGAATATAAAAGCTAGTTGGGTGCACAGAGAAAGGACAACATTACAAGGAAAGAAGGAAAGAATTCTGAGGACATTCCAAGAGCAGAGCTAGTCTCGGATCAAAAAGTAGGTAAAGAGAGCAGAGAGGAAAGAAGGAGAATGAAGAGGAGGAGAAAAGGGGAAGAGAGAAGGAGAGGAGAGCAGAGGAGAGGAGGACGAAGAGCTGCAGTGACTGGTGCGTGGGCTTCTCCATACTCCATGAAAGGCCAAATGAGGCAGAATGGGGCAAAAGAACACACACAACTCTCCATCTCTCTTTTCATCTCTCTCTCAATCATCTCATCTTCTCTCTCTGGCTTTTATACTCCATCTCTCTCTCTCTCTCTTTTAATCTCTGTCTATGTCTCGCCACCTCTTTCAATCTCCATCTCTGGCCCTTATTGTCTCACTCTCTCCCCATCTTGTTCTTTCTTTCCATCTCCCTCTAAGACACTACCACAGACAACACACACTTAGCCTTTGTTAAACAAGCATGAGGATCCACCCCCCCCCCCGCCACACACACACACACACACACACACACACACACACACACACACACACACATCATCTCTGTGCGAAGTCCAAAGGTTTCACCTGAAAGCGGTGCTGGTGGTGTCTCTGAACAAAGTGACACAGCAAAATAGAGACACTTTGCTATGTCCTGATTTAAAATTAAATAAATAAATGAAAACAGGTGTGAAATGTGCAGAATAAACGTGGCTTCACTCCTGGATTTGAGCAGTAGTGAGCGCTATATTCATGCAGGTAATGAGGATGAATCCTGTCTGCCAGGTGCAGGGGGATATCAACATGCAGCAGCGGAGCACAGCAGAGGTGTCGATCATCTCATCATGCCAACGTGCAATCTGGATAAAAAACACAAGTGTCACACAGAGCGTGATGGAATGTGCCGAATCTAGGGCCAGATGTCTGTGACGTCTTTAATTCACCTCTTACAGCATTAATATTCCATTTTAGGGACTCTTTATGGCGAATCATAGCTGCATGAGATTATCACAACAGGTTTAACGGTGTTTAAACTAAGCAGAGCAGCAAGAGCTCCTGTCCATTGGAAACTGACCAACCACAATGCAGCATTGAACAGAGTGTTTCAGGTTGAAGGTCTGTAGCAAACCAATCTGAATGTGGCCTGTCGTTCCTGAGGTCTCTAGCATGCCTATCAAAATGCAGCATTTTAAGCGTAAGGAATCCTAATACCATTTTTTTTACTCTACTCCTCGTAGTAGATCAGTTGGAATGCAGGTATGTAGTAGACCAATTGTAATGCAGCTACGCAGTAGACCAATTGGAATGCAGCTACGCAGTAGACCAATTGGAATGCAGCTACGCAGTAGACCAATTGGAATGCAGCTCACTCTAAACGTATGGAGCAGACCAATCAGGATGCAGTGTTTGTACTGTTTGTACTGTGTGGGGGTGCAGCAGTGTGACTTGCTAGGTGGCATCTGTCCCGTTGAGGAGGCACACAATGGTGTGTGTGTGTGTGTGTGTGCGTGTGTGTGCCAGTGTGCGTGTTTGTGTGTTGGGAGAGGGGTTGCAAGGCTCACTGAGTGCTGTTTTATGGAGGGAAACGGAAATGGTTTTTAAAAGGTATGGGGGGTCAAACACACTGAGGAGGTAGGAAAGAGGGTGTTAGACAAGGTGAATAATAATCAGGCTAATATGCAGGTGTGTGGGTGTGAGTGTGTGTGTGTGTGTGTGTGTGTGTGTGTGTGTGTGTGTGTGTATGAATGTGTGTGTGTATGGGGGGGTGAGAGCAAGTAAGAGAAAGGTAGAGATAGAGATAGAGAGAGCAGAGAGAGACAGAGAGAAAGACAGAGAGAAATAGACAGAAAAGGAGAGACAGTTTCTGGTGATACACCTGAACGACATAGGACAAATCTGATAGAGAGACAGAGAGAATAAAAAAAAGAAAATGACAAAGATGAAACAAAGGTGAATATTTCAGTCATGGCTACTCTGGTTTCAAGACTGTTCTCCTCTCTGTTTTCACACTCTTTTGTTGGGTCAGAAAAACAGAGAAAGTGCTTAGTCTAGAAGGAGGCAAATACACAGGGGTCTGTATGGAGTCCTTGAGTAATTGATGTAAATTGCGTGATGCACAATCCAACACTTTCATCCTGTTGTTTCCCTATCAGGTGTTCAATCTTTCTTACTTTCATCTTACTCTCCCAAGCCGCTCTCACAACACACAAAACATTCACCTGCACAAACATACACTCTCTTACAAACATATGCACGCACACACACACACACACAAACGCACATACACTAGTTTTCAAATCTGTTTGTTCCAACACCCTGGTGCTCTGCATCAAAGCTAGTGTGTGAGATAAACCAATCTATGATTTTGCCGACAAAATCGATCAGGTAGAGGTAACAAGCAGACTCCCATGTCTGTACTGGTGCAACACACACCAACACAACCTGCCGTGCTAGTTCAAAGGCTGTCCACATGTGACTTTGTGCGTGTCTATGTGTTGTGTACGGGTATGTGTGTGTGTGTGTATGCTGTTGTGTTAGAGCCTAGATTACACAGGCTTTCCATGTGACAGCAACACACTGAAGATTTATAAGAAATACCTTTGGCCTGAGAGGTGTAACGGATGGCGGGACAGGGGTGAAAGCATCAGGGAGAAAACGAAAAGGAGTGGTGAAGAGGCAGAAAGAAATGGAAAGAGAAAACAAGACAAAATGAAGAAGAAAATAAAGGAAAGACACACACACACCAGCTCCACACTCACCATCACAAATACCCGGCGTCCATGAGAAAATGCTAAAAGCTTACAGCTTGGGTTTACATATCAATTTTTCTGTTTGAAGTTTCTGTTTGTCATCAAAAAAAAAATCAGGTCCGTCAGGAGGGAGAGGAAGAGAGAAAGGGAGAGAGGGAGGAAAAGAGAGAGGGAGAGAGAGGAGTGCCAATATTTTATGGATGAGGCCATCGAGGTTTCTACTTGTACAGGCAACAATCTTGCTTACCGTAAGCCGATAAATAATTCAGGGACTCTTAAAAACAAGAATACCTCCAGATAGTTAGACTCAGGTCCTGCACAGGCACACTACAAGCCCCATTGAGACAGAACGTATTTGAGAGCTACTTGAACTGCAGTGCCTTTCCTCTCATACATAAAGGAAATAAACAAACAGCTATAATGTCTTCAGGGTGGAGGGCTAATGAGACGAATGGTTCTCCAGGTAATGGCAAGCTTGATGGCAGAGCAACAGCAGCAGATAATGACTAGATTCCACATTGCTCTGTGGTGTGAATGCTTCAGATGCCTTTGTGATGGCTCTCGTTCTATCCCCAGTCTCTGATAAATGTGAAATCAAAAAAAAAAAAAAAAAAAACGTGCTTAACGTCATCTTCAAACAGCCTTGTTGTGGTTCCAGTGGCTTTAAATGTCACTGGTAATGAGCAACTAGAGAGGTCTAATGGCACTATATGGCCCACATAGAATGCCTTTTAAGCAGGATTAGAAACACTGATGGCCACTATACTGCCTATGTTTTCCCCAAACTCAAAGGACGCCATTTGCTGCTTTTTTGACAATGCTACGCATTTACCAAACCACCCGTACTTCACCTTACTTCTTAAAGATGGTTGAATAAATTGGCTTTTCATCTGTGTGGACCCTGACATTGTTAGATGAGACCAATTATAAAAATGCAAGTGACATCTGAGTTATTCTCCTGCTTCCAACTGAACTTTTGTGTGGAACTCCTAGTGTCTGAGGCACGCCAGCCATTTAAAATGCAAGATGTGCAGTGATCACAGTTTTGAAATCAGTTTTTGAAAAAAAAAAAAAAAAAAAAAAACAGCACTACAAACCTTAAGGGACAAAAACACGCCCTGAGAGACCAGGACCCAAGTCCTGTCAGATGAGACCTGATGCTGAGACCATACACAAGCTTGTCTACTGTCTATATGATGACGTAAGACTATCTCCATCAGATTTGATATTTATATGGTGGTATAAGTCAACCAATACAACCATTTAGATAAAATCTGATGTCTGTATGGTGAAATTATGAGACTGTGCATATCTATATTAGGCAAGGAGTCTCTACACCTCCATCCACCCTAGGTCTAAGTGAGACAAACAGAAACTACACAAAACACTCACATTCACTTCTCAACTTAACAGAAAAAAAGAGAGTGAGGATGAGGAAGAAACTGTGTGCATGTGTGTGCGCGTGTGTGTATATTTGTCTCACAAGAAAAAAACTCCCACCATGGGTGCACTTAACTTTAAAGAATTTTAAATAAAGGGGCTTGTTTCTCTTCTTGGCCACCACAGGAGTCGTCTGTCCCAGCATGCATCAATGACGCTACCTAATTCATTTCCTGTGTGACACCCGACTGATGCTCACTGCAACGGAACAGGGCCAAGGAACATTTCTGAGTGTCTGCTGCCGTCTCCTGTCTCTGACTGGGGGGAGTGGGTAATCACACTAATATCCCAAACGGCTGGCAGGATTCCGGTGCTGAGAGCCGCCAATCACCATCAGCGGGGAACTGTCAATCAGCCAATCACCATCAGTGCGGACCTGTCAATTGCTGCCGCTAGCAAACTGCTGATCATATGCATAACTACTGTCACCTAATCACTGCAAGCATACGTGGAAAACTCACTCTCTCAAACACACATACATATACACACACAAGAGACAACTCTCTATCAAGCACAACTGACACACAAGCAAACCAATCCCCGTCAAAGAATGCGACTCCTTGTTTGGAGCGTGTAGACTACCTATCTGACATGCCTGTTTGGCTACCAAGCTTATGTACTGTACCTGTCGGTGGATGCAAGCTAGTAAGCTCATATACCTGTCGGAGGATGTGAGCAACCTGTTCGGTATATCTGCAAAGGGGTGCGGGCTACTGGAGTAACGCACCTGCTGAAATGCTAGCTGACGTACCTGTCACAGGGTACAGGAGTGACACACCTACTGGAATGCTAGCTGACGTACCTGTCAGAGGTTGCGAGCCACCTGGTTGCAGTGGCGTCTGAGGTCTGTGGCAGGGTAGGCAGTGGCCATTCACACATGTAAATTCCATTCATACACTTGCAAATATTAATATATTTTTATAATAATACTCCTACTTAATAATTACACAGTATAATTATTGTCATTCTAAGCTACAGAGCCATACTTACAGAACTTCACATTTAAAACAATATGTATGCCACTATGCCTATCCTACAGAAATCAGTTGATAAATTCACCTGCATCTTTAAAATGGGAATGTAAACAAAATACAAAAATATTTGTTGAAAAACATGTAATTTAATGTGACATTTTAGTTTATATACACACCATTATTAATCAATTTATCATATACATGTCACAGGCTGCAGTGTGCAATACAAGCACACAAATAAACAATTTAGCAAAGTTCAAAAAGTGCAGGAATCAATTAATAATGTGTGAACTTTACATGTTTAAGTTTAAAAAATGTAACTCATATTATGAATCTGAAATTCATACCTTTACACACTCTCAATTTAACAAATTAATATAAATCCTGGCTTTGTGTAGATTTGTAAAGCAAGGATAGAAGCAGGCTTTACTCAACGTGTGATATTAAAGATTTTTTTTAGAGTGCTGGCCTAAATCTAAAATCGAATTAAGAGGCCGCACTTTGCATAACTTCGACTTTAAATTGCACAGACGCGCACACTGAAGAAGGCACACGCGTCTGTGCAATTAAAAGTTGAAGTTATGCAAAGTGCGGCTTCTTCTGTTTTTTCATTTGTGCAGATTTGTAAAAAGAATAAATAGGCTGTAAGTGCAAAACTGTCACAAACTTGTAAAATAAAGCCAACACAATGCTCCCTCTTTTGACAATAAAAAATAGACCATCTGTAAAAATCTTAGATCATCTAAATTCTAAATACATTTGAAAAATAATGACAACAAAACATTATGACCCTGCAAAATAGGACTACTTAAATTAGGCAACACGACTGTAAAAGTGCACCAAGGTTACAGTACTTGCAACTAGGCTGTAGCTATGTTGATCGGAGTGCATTCTCCAAATGTTTTCAGTGCAATATGATGTTGGATGTGTGCACTGGATCGCTAGTGTTTGACTAAAGCACTGGGCAGGTTGTTCAATTCGGTGTAGCCACCACATACCCACACGTTGTCCTGGTCTTTGGAGAACAGCAGACAAGTCAAGCAGAATAAACTGTTGCTAACATCACACCTGCAAAGCCACTCTTTCCGGGTACCAATCCGGCTGGAATGAACGGGCGATTTACTGCCCCTTACGTTGATGGAGGTCACGAAGAGGTGGTGTTGGCCTTGCTTGATGACTTCTGCTGGTAATCCAGTTAATTAAAAACCTTTTGGATGCACAATGGTCGACATCGTTTATCTCGCTTTGACTTTTCGCTAAAATGCTCTAACTCCTTCCGATACCAAAGGCGCTATCTGACATTGTAACAATTTTGCATCGTCGCAGCTGTGATTGGCTCGCACTCCCGCCATTAGCAGCTTATTTGGCAATAAGCAGTGCCTATGCTCCCCCATAAACTTCGACGTAAATCATGAAATACGCATGTGCAACCTTCAAAATCCACAGCATTGAAAATCAATGCTGAGGACAAGCACAGCCGGACAGAGCCTGCCCTAGCCTTCGGAATGCAAGCAAGCTTATGTCGGGAAGCTTGCTTGTGCGTTCCCACGGCAATCGGGCTTGTTTGCTTTCCGTAATTCAACGTTGTGAATTGCTGCTTGCCTAAGCCTTGATGGCAGGATAACGTGTGGGTTTTTGATCAGTTTCGACCTTAAATGAGACGTACATTTACTTTTAACAATTGAAATTGCGTCCTATTTTCATTTGTTGTGACTTGAGTGTGAGCTTCAAAGAATACATTTTAAAATATGTGTCTTTTTTTAATGAAATGTACTCAGGGTAGGCACTGCCTACCCTGAACGCACGTCATTGCCTGGTATATCTGTGAAAGGGTGCAAGGTGCTAGAATGCTAGCTGATGTACCTGTGAGAGGGTACTAGAGTGACACAGCTGCTTGGAATGCTAGCTGGCGTACCTGTCGGAGGGTACTAGAGTGACACAGCTGCTGGAATGCTAGCTGGCATACCTGTCGGAGGGTGCGGGCCACCAGGCTCTCGAGCACGGGTCCTCGGTCCTCGTGGAGCAGATGCACCTCGTCCAGGATGAGCAGCCGCACCACCTGCGACAGTGCCACATCGCCCACACTCTTACGCGTCACCACATCCCACTTCTCAGGGGTCGTCACCAGCATCTGCACACACACACACAAGGTGGGGGGAGTGTAAGTGTGTGTGTGTGTGTGTGTTTGGGGTGGGATGGGGGAATGGGGTAAAACATTCAAGATGAATGGCTCACAATCCACCAAACATAATTTCAACACCACTTTCACAGTCAGACATGCCTACTCACAATAATGAATATTTCACAGCAGTTAGTCAGTACATTTATTTCTGCAGAGATTTTCTTAAACTAGAGTCACAAAAGGCTTTAAAGTGCAATTAAAATAAACAAGAAAAGAATGCACATTACATGTACAAAACTTTACAAAATACATAAAACACAGCTGGTGGGAAGAAACTACAATATCAAAACGTATAGAGGCAGTTAGCAAAATGCTTGTCTGAACAAGTGGGTCTTCGACTGGCTTTTAAAAGCATCCACAGTCAGCAAATTTACGAGGGGTGAAAAAGGCATCCTGTCGTCTGGGGGATATAGTTGTGAAAGCTTGCTCACCACTAGTGCTAGTAAATGGGTGTGTGGGATGTGGGACGGAGAAGAGGAAGAGGTTTGGGGTTACTGGACTGGAGGGAGCATGCAGACACGTGTGAATGAATTAGATGTGTCACATTTCAATGGCCCAAATGGACGTGTTTAGTGCCACTTTGTCCAGTGAGTGCCTACGCAGTGACTGCCAGATGCAGTCGCCTACATCCTCCTGAACCACTTCCGTTCTACCCCCCTATCCCCGCACTGCAAAACAAACTCAGCTAATCGCAGCCAATCAATGTCACGGGGGTGACCCTTCAGAGGTGGAGTCAATATGCCATCGATATGCCACACTATCTGCCACTGATCTGAGTTTCCTGTCGATACCCGCAAGCAACTTCCCCCGTTCCGCACAGCCAGTCAATGACCACTGTTGTGCTCCCATAAGCACCATAATCACAAGCCATTGTGCCACAAGCCCCCAGGGGACGTGACCTTACATGCTGGCTTTGGCATTACAAGGTTGTATCTTCACCTGCCAGGCATTCATGTCAATTCCCCAACACGACCTTTTAGAAATCTGCTATTTAGGCTCATTTAGGGCCACCATTTGTGATTTTGCAGCATTTAAGTGGGGGAAGTGTGTTTAATCTGCTGCACATTCTGTAGCTGCTGTTTTAATGTGATGGGCAGCACTCTCAAAAGGTGAAAACACAGCACCAACCAACAAGCATGTGTTAAAAATGGCCCCTTGAGATGTTTGCCAACCTGTCAGCGTGTTAGGAAACTCCTTTTAACACTCTCAGTCCACAACAGAGAAACGAATGGATATAGAGATAGAGAGAGAAAGACAGAGAAAAGAATGGAGAGAGATAGAGAGAGAAAGACAGAGAAAGAGAGAAAAAGAGAGAGAGAAGGGAAAAGGGAGGGGTGAAGAGAAGGAGAATAACAGTGGAAGAGAGGATGACAGAGGAGTAAAAAGAGAGCGCAAGAAAGAAAGAAAGAGAAAAGATAAAAAGACACCTGACAGAGAGAGAGGGAGAGAGAGAAAAAGACAGAGAGAGAAAGAAAGAATGAGAGGGGGAGAACAGAGAGAGCGAGCAGTTCATTAAATCCTCTCTAGTTTGCATTTAAATCAATCTGGCTGGCCATTAGAGGCTGGCGCTGGAGGAGGAGAGAGCCGTGGTGCGTGGGCTTAATTAGACCACCCTCATCTAAATGGAGCCGCTGGCACGCAGGGACTGGGTCAAAGTGCCCCGCTTAAATCACACAAAAGTGCCCAGAAATGTATTTAATGGTATAGAAATCGAGCATATTCATGCGTGTGTGTGTGTGTGTGTGTGTGTGTGTGTGTGTGTGCATGTGTGGTGTGTGTTTGTGTGAGTCAATGTCACTGAAAATGTTTCACTGAAATAGTTTCCACTGGCATGTAGGCGGGCAATCAACAGGATGGGAAACTGATATTCACCAATCACAAATGTGTATGCAAAACTGCCTTTCACACACTTTCAACAATTTCAGTCAGCTTCTAACTACTGGGCTTGTTTAGGTCTGTCACTGTACACATAGAACTCGTACATACTGCTGTACAGACACACAGAGGCACACGCACACACTTCCAGAGCTACCTCTCAACAGCCAAACATCTCGACACTCTCCTTACCTCCTCTGCCCAACATGGCCTGCTAGCGAGCACACTACCCTGGCCGTCACCCTGGCAACCATCTGGAGGCGTGCGACCTTGTGAGCTTCTTATTCTGCTCCTCCTCCAGGTGAAATGGCCCCTGCAGCCCCTTGTGCTCTGCCTGGCTAGCCCCGTCCTTTCCAGAACGACACACTCCTGAATAACATCTCCTTTATCTGGAGAGCTGAACCAGACAGACAGTCTGCAAAATCAACTTTCCAGGCTGTAAGCAGGAATCAGATATCTCTTGGCTGAATTGAGCACTGCGTGTGTTCAGGTGTTTTTTGGTAGGGGTGTGGGAGAGGGGAGAGGAGTGGGGAGGAGTGTGTATATGTGTATGTGTGTGTTTGTGTGTGTGTATGTGTGTGTGACGTAGAGAGTGTGGTAGACAAGATCTCAGGCAAGGCATGCAGCAGTAGGGAGGGAGGGCTGTTGCTGACTGCACGCCTGCTCTCAAGGAAATGGCTTTAATGCACACACTTCATAATAATTACAGGACATACAAGGTTGTGAGTATAAGTGTGTGAGAGAGTGTGCGTGCGCCTGTGTGCAATGTGTGTGTGTGTATGTATGTGTGTATGTGTGTGAGGGAATACAGGTGTGTGAGTATAATTGTGTGAGAGAGTGCACATGCACCTGTTTGCGCATGCACTCGTGTGTGTGTGTGTGTGTGTGTGTGTCTGTGTGATGATAGAACAGAGGGGTAGCTGCAGGGAGCAGTAATTGCTTGAGAAAGACAAGGCGGTGCTGGACCAGTAGAGGGGAAAAGAACCCTTCCTCTGCCTCCTCCACCTTCCTCTCACCCACCTTCCTCTCCCCCACCAATCTTCCTCTGCCTTGCTCACTTTTCTCTCCCTCAGACACCTTCCTCTGCCTTATCCACCTCTCTCTCCCTGGCCCACCTTCCTCTTTCTCACCCACCATCCACTGATTTACCCACCTCTCCCTCAGACCCCTCTCCCTGCTACCTGCTCACCCACCTTCTCCTCCCTCAGACCCCCCTGTCTGCCTCACAAACCTCTCCCTTGGTCAGACCCCTCTCTGTCTCACCCACCTTTCTATGCCTCAGACCCCTCTCTCTCCCTCACCCACCTTCCTCTCCCTCAGACCCCTTTCTCTGCCTCACCCACGTTCGTCTGCCTCATGTGTGTGTGTGGTGGAGATGTGTGAGAAGGACTCAGCTGACTGGTGAGCAGGCCGTCCAGAGTTCACTGTCCCCTCTCCTCTCCCTAATCATACGATCCCGATCCATTTCTCTCTATCCCTTAACCTTTGCCTCCTGTTCTCTCTTCCTCTGACCAGTGCTTTCAATGCATGAGCGTTCTCCAGATAATAGGCAAAATGACATTTTGTACAATTACAGCACCCCCTATGGGCCAAATTTTATGGCACGTGCTGTGCTTTTAGAGGTCTTTGTGCTGACCGTGCATGACATATTTTGTGCAGTTCCCACCTTCTCAGTCCAAGATATTGGCAATTCAAAATCCCAGTTTTTGAATTTACCCATATCACTAGGTGGCGCTATGGTTCAAGGTAAGTGTTTATGTGCTGGATCGATACTCCTCTTTAACACTGACATGTCACAAAACTTTCATGCTGTTGCTCAGAAACTACTGGGGCTACATGCCTACAAAGATTCATGTCCCCCAGAGTTTCAGTGTCCCAGCAATCGTTGACAAAAAATCTGTGATTTTTTTTTCTTTTTTTCTTTAAAGTCGTGGCAATACCAACATGATCGCTTTCACTAGCTTCGCTAGTGGCGGTCTTAAAAAACAAGTACATCTGGGATTGAAGTTGGGCAAGTGGGATGAAAATGTTCTGTAGGACTAGGTATGGTCTGTTACTGGTATTTCCCAAGTGTGGTACTGGTATGATCCAAGTGTACTACTGGTATGATCTGAGTGTGGTACTGGTATGATATGATCTGAATGTACTACTAATATGATTCGAGTGTGGTACTGGTATGATCTGATTGTGGTACTGGTATGGCCTGAGAGTGATACTGGTGTGGCTGCTTGTGTCACAGCTTCCCTCCTTTCATGCTCTTTGTCTATCATTCTATTTCTGTTTCCTCCATCTCTCTTCTTCTCCATTATTTTCTTTCCCTAATTTTTTTATTTCCTTCGGGACAAATAAAGTATCTCTACTCTACTACTCTTTCTCCGACTCTTCTTTCTCTCTCTGTCTTTCTGCATTGATCTCTTTCAGCTTTTTCTTTTTCCATCTTTCTCTTTCTCAGGTCTTCTTCCTCTATGTCTCTCTTTTTCCATCATTCTCTTTCTATCCATCTCTATCGCATACTTTTCATCCCTCTGCGCCACCCCAACACACGTGACATGTGACTGACCCTATTGCCCTGCCTTCTTTTATCTCATCTGTCACACACGTGAAACTGCCAATATGTGTGTGTGTGTGTGTGTGTGTGTGTGTGTGTGTATTCGAGTTGGGCTGCTTACATAAACACACACCTCACCTTGCCGACCCACAACTCTGCGTGAGATACACACAACTGCCAGTGAGGGTGTGTCCAGGTGGCGTGGACACAGCCCTTATGTGTGCTCTTATAGATTAGCAGATTAATGAGAGCGGCGAGCTGATGGCTTGATAAAGCTACTCAGCTTCACTGATGAGCAGCCGGCCACACAAGTAATTTACGAGCCAGTCACCCGCTCCGCAGCACCTGATTGGCTGATTTACTGAGCCAGCGCTCGGTTCGGCCTGAGTAATTTATTGGATGCGCAAAGGGAAGTGATTGGCTGCCGCATCGACCAGGCTATGGAGGTGAACGACAGTGTCAGCCTCATCATGGTGTCCTGACACACACCACTCATGGACAACAAGTCTCTACGCATCTTTTTTCCATACTGTGTTTGTAAGAGATTGCGTACATGCGAGTGTGTGTGTGTGTGTGTGTGCATCTGTATAGTTGTGTTTGTGTTTCTGAGTGTGTGTGTGAGGTTTTGTGTGTAGATGTATGTGTGTGTGTGATTTGTTGAGATCTCTCAATCAGATGATAATCAGAGCAACAGAGGCTAAGGACCGCCAGCCAAGGAGAGAGGACCCTTCAGCCAATCAACTGCTTTTCAGCAGATAACTAAGTGCTGTGCTTCTAAGGTTCAGACCCCCCCACACACACACTTACACACACACACTTACTCTCTAATGCACACACTCTCTCTCTTCACAGATAAGGCTTTGTGCTCTGAAGTAAACAAACACTCCTGTAGGAACATACCCAGGAAATCTGTGACAAGCGCTTTATGCCTGACTAAAATGCCCCCAATTAAAAAAGCTTTTTCAATGTCTTGTTTTTCTTCTCATCTTATTCGCTTGTCTCTCTTACTCTCTCTCTCTCTCTTTCATATGGCGTCGGAGGAGCTAAACCAGCGGGAAAGAAGGGGTGCATCATGGCGGGAGGTGTTTGTCCACAGCCTTGTGTACGAGAGAGGCATTAGGCATTTTACAGAGCTGGCACTGTTACCATGGCAACAGTAAAATAAGAGAAAACGACAAAGTGCTTCTGTCCTCCATGGCTGAGAATGAAAAAAAAGGAGAGGAAATATTAAAAATACACAGAGGGAAAAAAGGACATGAAAAGAGATGAAGGGAGAGAGGGGGGGGGGGGGAGAAAGAAAGAGAGAGAGAGATAGAGAGAGAGAGAGAGAGAGAGAGAGAGAGAGAGAGAAGAGTAAACAATTCAAAGGGGAGGCCAAGATGGCAGCAGCAGGGTATGTGGGTGGTGGAGAGGGAAAGACGCAAGAAAGACGACATGAGACAGTGGGGAGAGACCACAGCGAAGAGACAACAAGAGAGTGAGAGAGGTCTGAGACAAAGACCAGCTGACACAGACAACCTCCAGTTGAAATGGGGGGGGGGGCAGCATGGAAAAAGAAAATAAAAAAACTACAAAAGAAGCAAATTTAAAACATCAAAACATTAAGCATTAAGTGACCATCCGTAAAGAAAAATGTTTTTTGTGACTCTTGTGAATATTGAGTGTTACTGTGTGCTGTGGTGTGTGCTGTGGTGCGTGCTGACGTGTGTGAATGTGCTGGGTGGTGGGACACTGATCTCACACAGACTTCCTAAAACAGCACTGCACACGTGCACACATATACACTCACACACACACACACACACACAAACAACAACCCTTTAAACTCCCTCTTCTGGGAGTCCCTGTCTGTGCTAGTCTATGTCAGGGCTATCTTCTGTGGGCAGTGCCCAGTGTAAAGGCCTGATCCACACTGACCTGCGTGTTGTGTGAAAGCCAGGGGCAAACACACGCTAGCCTCCTGACTTAGCAATGGCAGCCTCACACACACCACACACATAGACAACATTTCCACAACATGCACATTAACATAAAACCATGCACAACACAAACACACCATTTACACAATACTCAACACATACATATACACATACTGTACACACCATTTACACACATAACATTTCCACCTCACCACATACCACACAGACATTGTGATGTAGTGACCATCACTAGGGTTGTGGGTGTGCTCTGACTGCCATACCAATGAGCCTGGCTCTTTGGCGTTGTGGTCAAAGTGCGTGTTTAGTACCCCGTAGACCTGGATTCGAAGCCGGGTGGGGTGACTTCTCCTTCCCTTCGCTACAGACATGCACACGCATATTTAACCATATCGTACGCACAACATGCAACACACACAAACACGCATCATGAGGGCTTTTCACACTGCCAAAATTAGTAGGCATTTCAGCCACAATTAGTGGGATGCCTGTAACTTTCACATCGACGACACAGGGGTTGCATGTCCAAACAACATTCCAATTCCACCCACCTCAAACCCTACACTTTTTTCTAACACGACATTGCATGTGAACACGCTAACAGCTGACACGGGGTGTGGGGCGTGGTACAGCGTCCTGTGTTCTATAAGGTTTAAAAGAATATAGATGCAAACTGTCTCTCGAAATATGCTGTTTATTTTGCATAATCAATCATGTATAACTCACCCAACGTGAGTTCAGAATTTGTTTTCAATTTAAATGCTGTAGATGGACTGTTGGCTTCATCATGTGAATGTGCAAGGAATAATATCCCACATTTTGTTGTTATTTGAAAGGTGTTTTAATGGTAAAGGCTGAGCCAAAGTCCAAATGCAAAACTTTAAATAAAAAACAAATACCGTGTTCACTCCCTGTTAACCCTGTTAAAAGTAGCATACTTTTAACCCTGAGTCTGCGGGAAACTTTTTTTTTAGAAACACAAAACAAAAACATGACAATAGCATGGTAAGACAAATGTTATGCCGATTTCATTTTATGTTAAATTACCAGCACATCAATATATCTCCATATATTGTAAATATCCCGAAATACGTGACTGCAAATACCCCCAGAAAGACCCCTTTCGCCCAGTGCATCGTCACCCTGTGTAGCACACAGTGTTGTGTGCTTTTTAACTCTGGGCGAAAATGGGTGGAAAGAGTAAACTGTTTGATGATCGCGCTAGTGTTTACCACATGTTGATGTTACTGTGTATGCCTACAAATAGTAATTCTTTGCATACGTTCGCAATCCCATGTAAGCAACCATGTGCAGTGCAGTAGCATGTACATGCACTTCATTTGTGCTTGAAAGGTTGTACAAAGAGCCAGCAACAACTCTGTGTGTCCTGCCATGGTTATTTTGAAAAACCCAATGACTATTTTGCAGACAGGTGTTTTTACCTCCGGCGCATGGGTCATTACACTTCATTGTACACGCCCAGCAATATGCGTGGCGTAATGCTACAGTGCCACTAGGCTGCGCCTACTGACCACAGCTTTACAGAAGAGGAGTCCAAACCACGCCGTCCTTACACACTGCTGTCCTGGGGTAAATCATCGTGTCGTTTGCACACGCCACCCCGTGTCTGGCAGTGTGAAAGTGGCTATAAAAAGAAACACACATTAACACCACTGCCAGTCGAGTCTTAGGTTCTCCTTAAAAACTCTGTAAAAGAAGAAAGGAATTTCATAAGCCATCATACAAGTGTGTGTGTGTGTGTGTGTGTGTGTGTGTGTGTTTGGTATTCCAGGAGCTTCTGTGCCTGTTTGGCTGGACTGTCAAAATGTAAAGCATACACAGTCTGGCTGACAGATAAGGAACTACTTTATACTGCTACACACAGCCACATAGAGGAGAAAAGATGCTTTTTGTGTGTGTGTGTGTGTGTGTGTGTGTGTGTGTGTGTGTGTGTGTGTGTGTGTGTGTGTGTGTGTGTGTGTGTGACAGTATGAGTTGCTTCTTTATTGTTTCTGTCACGTTCATTTCCTTTTTTTATTACTTCTGTTTTCTTCCAACGCTTTTTAAATCTGATAAGAAGAAAAACAAACAGTGCCCAAAACAAACACACTGACAAGGCCTGCCAAGACAGCCGTCGTGCACACACACACACACACATATATCTTTCCTACCTTGAAAAACAAAACAAAAAAGACCAATATGTTTTTATCTCTGCATCCCCCAACTCCCAACACACACAGACATACACAAACACCACAAGCACAAATGAATATTCAAAAGATCAGAGCCATGCCAAAAATCTGCTCTTCCTTCTCTCTGCTGACTCTTCGTATCAAGTGTGTGACGTTAAGGTGGCATATGTTTGCATTATTGTGTTTTACACACACACATAAATGGCTGGTGGCTCTCCTCAATGCTTCCCCTCCTTAATTCAGTTCATCATCATAATCTTCATCTTTGGGCTGTTGTCTCTCCTCAGCCTCTTCTCTAATGCCAGCCTGCATTGCTTCTCTCCTTCATAACTGCCCTTCCACTAGTTCTGCTAATATTAACTCTGTTAACGCTACCTCTGCTAATGTTAGGTTTGGTAATGTTAGGTTTGCTAATGCTAGGTCCGCTAATGTTAACTCTGCTAACACTAGCTCTGCGAATGTTAGGTTCGCTAATGGTTCCACTAATGTTAACGCTGCTAATGCTTGCTCCACTTACTGTACTCCAGCTGAATTAACCCCTAGGTTTGCTAATGCTTATGTAACAGGATTGAGAATGGTTCCACTTGCCATTGTATTTAGGTGTGTAGGGAAACTGTCTTCTGTCCCTTTAAATAAACTTTCCTATGTTAGGAATGACATAGAATCAGATAAAGCCTGTTACACTTGCTCTATTAACCCTAGCTCAATTAACTCCTACGTTTGGTAATGCTTGTTCCACTAACCCTAGCAGGTTCAAATCCACCCACTGCAAGTAGTTCCACTGAGGTACCCTAAGCATGGCACCGTCTCCACACACTGCCCCCTGGGCGGCGTTGTCATGACTTCCAAATGCTCACGTGTGCAGAGTCAATGTCATTGTGTACACTGTGTGGTGTGCCCTGTAATCACAATGCCAAATGCGTGCTGTTTGTGTGTGTTTATGGCTAGCGCTACTAACCCTAGCTCGACTAACCCTTGCTCCACCAGTGTTAGCCCCCGTAGCTCTAGCTCTGTGGTAACTCCACTAACACTTGCTTTGCCAATGCTAGATCCTCTAAAGGGATCTCATACCTCACAATGAATTCAACTGTACACTTGCAGGCTTTAGTGTGCTGTGCACTGCTGCCATGACGCTGAAGCAGTCTACCAACATGTGAGCTCAGTAGTACGTGTGTGTGTGCGGTGTGTGTGTGTGTTTGTGGAGGCGTGTGATTGTGTCTGACACACACTGTGCAGTGCCCAATTATGATATGAGAAACGTACTGGATCCAGGGAGTAGGCTGAGAAGAGCAAGAGCTAATATTTTGGCACGGCCCCGTGTGTGTGTGTGTGTGTGTGTGTATGTGCGCGTGTGTGCGTGGAGTAGCTATCAGGCAGTTGATCATGACTGGAGGCCAGGGCCGCAGCCTGGCTCGTCAGCAGTGCCGCCTCTCTGTCCACTTTTATCTGGACCTGCACACACACTCCTCTCATTACCTCCCAAACTCAGCCTGACAGCACTGCACCAGCAGGAGACTGAGTGCAAACACACAATCTATCACACACATACACACCCAAGTGCCCACACAAACACACACACACGTGCCCCCACCCCCCCACCCCGACACACACACACAGTTTCTCCCCAGCACCTTCACATACACCCACACACATACAAGCACAGTCACACAAACAATCTCTCAACAACACCCACACAGTAACACAGAAATAGTACCTCTTCCTTCTCTCATACACAGACAAGAGGACACACAGTCTGAATCTTTCTTTATCTCATACCCATACACACACATTCACACAGACCTATACACACACATCCTTATCCTCACAAATCAAAACATGGCCAGTCCACACACACCCTTTCACACACCCTTCTAGTCACACTCTCTGACTCTACAATATGTATGCATATACATATTGCTTTAAAAGAGGACAAAGGAAAATCAAAAACTATATGCACAATCCCTTTCAAAGACAAGTAAAAACATGCCTGGGCACACACGCATACACAATATACCCAAATGCTCACAGAGGAACCACTAGGGGGTGCAATAACTACACATCAATATAAACCTGAGCAGAGTTTAGACTAGTCAGTCTGTTAAGTGTGAAAACCTACAGATTCATGTTCTGGTGAAGCTGCTTACTTCTTTTGCCATCACTAGGGCACATGTGAAAACAATATGTTCATATGTTTATATATACAGTAGTGTGCAAAAGTTTTAGGCAGGTGTGAAAAAAATGCTGTCAACTAGGAATGCCTTCAAAAATGGAAGTGTTAATCATTTATGTTCATCAATTGACTGAAAACAACAGAAGAGGCCGCACTTTGCATAACTTAGACTTTTAATTGCACAGAAGCGTTTCGGCGTGTGCCTTCTTCAGTGTGCAACAATGTAACAGGGGAACCAGACTTAAATGCCCACACCCACGCCGAAACGCGTCTGTGCAATTAAAAGTCTAAGTTATGCAAAGTGCGGCCTCTTCTGTTGTTTTCATTCGATTTTAGATTTAGGCCAGCACTGTAAAAAACTTTAAGATTACACGTCGAGTGAAGCCTGCTCCTATCCTTGCTTTACACTGTTCATCAATTGACAAAATGCAGTGACTGAACAAAAGGGAAATCTAAATGAAATCAATATTTGGTGTGACCACCCTTTGCCTTTAAAAGATCATCAATTCTTCTAAGTATACTTGCATATAGTTTTTGAAGGAACTTGGCTGGTAGCTTGAGCCAAACATCTTGAAGAACTAACCACAGATCTTCTGTGGATGTATAATTGGTTGATCATACACCTGACTATAATCCTGCAAAATCCCTGACATTGTGTGTACCCCTGTGTGTGTACACTTTGTGTGCACCTGTCTAAAACTTATGCCTATCTTATGCCTTAAGTCATTTCAGCGTTAACATTAAATATGTGGATGGCTAAAAAGATATAGTACTGTCCAAAGATTTAGGCAGGTGCCTTCAAACCAGCATCAGTTCACACACAGGGGTACACACAAAGTCAAGGATTTTGCAGGATTATAGTTTCAATAAATGCATAAACACATCATTGTATGTAAAAAAAAACTGCTTTGTATTAAATACTGTGGTTCAATGGTGCCTGTGTGGATAAGTGTGAGTACTGTATCTGTGTGTGTGTGCGTACACATGTATGTGTGTGCGTGTGTGTGCATGTGTACCTGAGTGCGCAGTATCTCTCCCTTGGTGAGCTGCATGTCTCCGGTGAGCTCCTTGACGGCAATGCCCAGCGGTTCCAGCCGCTTACTGAAATAATTAGTCATCTCTGCAGCTAGAGCTTTCATGGGCGCCACATACACTATCTGTGGGGGAGTAGGAGGGAGGGAGGGAGTGGGAGAGAGAGAGAAGAAGGGAGGACAAGTGGAGAGATGGAAGAAGAGGGATACAGTGAAAGAAGAGGAGAGAGAGGGAGAACAAGAGAAAGAAGTTGGGGTAGAGAGGGGTGGATGGTAACAGAGAAGAAAAGGTAGAGAAAGAGAGAGAAAGAGAGAATAAGGGAAAGTAGAGAGAGATGGAGGGAGAGAGGTAAAGAAAGAAATGGACAGACGGTGAGCAAAAGACAGACATGACAGAAAAGCAAGCAAGTAGCATGAGAATAACCCACACGGGGCAGAAAAGAGAGGAAAACAAGACAGAGGGGGAAGAGAGGCGATGGACGATAAAGTAAACAGGGAGAAAGAAAATAGAACAGCGGGAGTGAGAAAGAGAGATGAAAGTAGAGAGTGTGAGAAAGGGAGTGAGAGAGAGCGAGAGAGAGATAAAGAGAAAGAAGGGAAGGTATGGACATGGAGGAGGTCATGATTAATGACAAAACAGAACGCTATCATTTGTTCCTTGGCAACCTGCACAAATCACAATTTATTGTGAAATATGAAGGAGGCCAGTTACAATGAGAAAGTTTAATAGTGATGAATGACGACTGGTTATCACAGTACTGTATTTGTGTGTGTGTGTATGTGTATGTGTTTCTGTGTTTGCTTAGAGGACAATGGGTTTGTTTACACCTGTTCCAGAGTGGAGAGAAAACAAAGAAAATATTTCACCCATGTATGAAACGTGTGTGTGTGTGTGTGTGTGTGTGTGTGTGTGTGTGTGTGTGTGTGTGTGTGTGTGTGTGTGTCTGCGTTTGTATGGTAATAAGGGACTACTCCACCCGTGTATGAAATTGTGCTGGCATGTATGTTGTTAACGCTAGCCGCTATGTTAGCGCAAACATCTTCTAGCCGGTATCACGCGTACAGTAGCTGTTGAGCAGATTGAGTATCACCAGTTAAAATGTACGGTGAAAAGGATGGTGGAAAAATTCCCTTGGACAGAACTAACAACATGTTCAATAACCTAATACTGTGTGACATATTAAACATGTGTTGGAGGGTCAATACAACACCCATAAAAGTACCCTGCTCTGCTCTTGGGCCCACAACACATTTTTATTATATTATTATTTAATTTGTCTATTTATTTTGTTTAAAAACTAAAGTGATGGTGCAGGCACTGTAGTTCAGGTCCTTTATGAGCCTGAACAAGGAAGCATCAAGTTCCTAAAGAAATGGAGGATGACTGGCAAAATAAATAAATAAAATGATTTATCTAATAAATCATAATATAATGTTACAGGTAAAATAAATAAATGAACACAGGGGAAGCTAAAATGGTTGTGAGAATAAGTTGCAGGAACCTACATTTTTCTTCATTTAACTTACTTTCATCTTCATTTAGCCTAAATTATATAACTCGATAGGCTTGGAATGCAAAGACAGACATTTAATGTAGGCTAATGTTTTTATTTATTAAGCAACAGCAAGGCTTGTCTCTTTTATTTCATTTGCTAAGCTTGTAAAAACGTAAAAGTTGGAGTCCCCTCTTGGTGTCTAATTTAATTGAAATACTGGATGCTGAAATAAAATACTGGATCATGGGTGATCAACAAAATGTCTAGGTTAATGAAGTATTCAGCGTATCAGCAGCCCCAGAGGCTCTGGTGTCTATACTGCTCTACTGGTGCTCTGCCTAAGACATTATTATTATTATTATTATTATTATTATTATTATTAATTATTATTATTATTATTATTATTATTGTTATTATTATTATTATTATTATTATTATTATTATTATTATTATTAATTCATCAATAAATTATTTGTCTAGGATAATGTACATACCTGGACATTTCACTTCATTTATTAGTCCATAAATGAGTTTACATTTTACAGATTACATTTTATAGTATCTTAATGCCATTATGTCCCTGATGTGTTATAGCAGTGTTAATGGAGTTTCATTCAGCTGGTCTTACTGTTACCAGTTTCAGATGCAGTGCTGTGGACTTCACAGGGTTGTCAAAAGAGCTAAGTTGTACAGAACTGGGCTTCTGTTTGGAGCTTAAAGACGTTTTACTGCTCTTCAACATCAAAGCAGTTCTCATTCTCTGGATCCTGTGATCATAATGACTCTCACTCCAATTTACACATTCACTGATGTTAATGGGTAACTCATTGTCACATAATGAGTGGTGTTGTCAACAGCTAACAGCTCCACCTCCAGTGGTCCAGAGATATAGCTCCTGGTTCTCCATCATCAGGTCAGAACTGAAGAAGCCTTTTGGATGAAAGGTGAAACTTCTTCAAGCTCCAAAAAGAAGTCCAGTTGCATACAACTTAGCTCTTTTTACTAGTATGAACTATTTGAGAATCTTTACAGACACTTCACAGGGTTATAACCTTACCTTATCCCACTCAACCCAACCCCAACACCCCTACTGTCATTCCACATCCCTCCCACCCCCTCCACACACCCCCTGTCCCAGCTCGAGGTGTGTCTTGCCTTGAACTGGTCCTTGCGGATGACGCCCCCTGGCTGCAGGTGCTGGCGTATCTCGTGCAGGACGGTGAGCATGGCGACGTTGGTCTTGCCCGCACCAGTGGGGGCGCAGATGAGCAGGTTCTCGTTGGTGTTGTAGGCCGTCTCAAAGACGATGGACTGGATACGGTTCAGGCGCTTCATGCCCTTAAACACCAGCTGACCAATCTGAGAGAGAGAGAGAGAGAGAGAGAGAGAGAGAGAGAGAGACAGAGAGAGAGAGAGAGAGAGAGAGAGAGAGAGAGAGAGAGAGAGAGAGAGAGAGAGAGAGAGAGAGAGAGAGAGAGAACAACATGAGAGAAAGACAGAGCAGGAAGGGAATAATGGTGGAAATGGGTTTAAGTAGGTTGTAATTAAACAATATGTTTATAACATGCATATTGCATACATATTACATATTGCAAGTTAATGTATCTCAAATGTTCTTGTCCTAAAGCATTTAATCAAAACAAGAACTCCACCAATTCGAGTACACACCAACTCAAAGGTAACTGGCCCTACATCTCTTA
This sequence comes from Coilia nasus, assembly GCA_027475355.1. Lineage (NCBI taxonomy): Eukaryota > Metazoa > Chordata > Actinopteri > Clupeiformes > Engraulidae > Coilia > Coilia nasus. Next base: position 32,668,829 of record CM050218.1, on the reverse strand, counting down.
CGTCCCTGACATGCCCACACTGAACAGCAATGGCTGGGGCAGCCACTCAATCAAGACATCACACAGGGTAAACCCCACCACACTACACACTAATCAACAGTCACACCACCCTACCACACACTAATCAACAATTACACTACCCTCCCACACCACACACTACCACACCACACACTACCCTACTACACTACCCTACCACACTACACACTAATCAACTATCACACTACCCTCCCACACTACACACTACCCTACTACACTACCCTCCCACACTACACACTGATCAACAATCACACTACCCTCCCACACTACACACTACCCTATTACACTACACATTACCCCACACATCTGACAAGGCCCTGGGGCAGTGACCACCCAGACATGCCCACACAGAATAGCAATGGCTGAGGCCGCCACACAATCAAGACATCACACAGGATAAACGGGGGATGCAGATACTCTACTGTAAGCTCAAGGGGATATGGCGGGTAAGGGTGGGTGGGGTTGGGGAATAAAGGAAAGAAAGAGATTAAAAGGAAGAAAAAAGAATTTAAGAAAGAACGTAAGAAAAATAAAAGAAAGACAGAAAAAAAAAGAACAGAAAAGAGAAAAAGAACAGTGAGGAGGAAGAAAGTGCAGGGAATGAAAAGAGAAGTAAAGAGAGAGAGAGGTGTTGAAAGAGAGAGAGGTGTCAACTACTGTCAATCAATCCTCCCACAATGCCTGGCGCTGCCATGACAATCGACTGGGGGTGACAGTGTTCCGTCTCGCTGGGAATTCTGATAAGGAATGAAAGGGCTTGGGTGCCACTCTGAGGCGGTGCACTTGTCAACACCACCTCTGTGTGTGTGTTTGTGTGTGTGTGTGTGTGTGTGTGTGTGTGTGTGTGTGTGTGTGCGTGCACACGTGCGTGCGTGCGTATTATGAGTGTACTTTTAAGTGTTTGTGTGTGTGCATGTGTGTGGTCGGTCTCTTTCCTCAGAACTCGCCGAAACATTATTCTCTGTAAGCGTAAGCACTTCAGAAAAACATCACAAAGAGACCACAAGGCATAATGAACAAGCTGTGTGCACAACACAGAGCAGAAAACAGCGGCTTGACACCATGGAAAAGATACACTTATAAAACAAAATCCACTTGTTTGCTTTTCTCTGTATCCCTCTCTCATCTCTCCCTCTCCTCTTCCCGGCTTGCCTACAGCACAGACAGCCAGTATCATTTATTCAAAGATTCATTTAAAATATATCATCTTACTCCTCTCCTCCATTTCATTCCAGTACTCATAAAGAAGGAAATAATTGAGAGAGAGGAGAGCAAGAGGGAGAGGGGGAAAAGTGAGTGAATGTGTGTGTATGTGTTTCTAGGTATGCACGCATGAGAGTGTGTACAAGGGTCCGTGTTTGTGTAGGTATGCGTATGTGCGCGTGTCTGTGTGTATGTGTGTACAAGTGTGTGCGTATGTCATTGGGATGTCAAAGTAGGGCTGGGCGATATAGCTGAAATCTGTATCACGATATAAGTGTTTCATATCGGTCGATATCGATAATTATTGAAACATTATGTGGCCTATTTAAAATAAGTAACAGGAGGGGAAAAATCAAAATTTAAATGCAACCAAGCTTGCTTCGCAACAAAGATTTAAAGCGGCGCTAAATCAGAGAGGGCTCTGACTAAACTTACGCCGTTTTCTTAAAAAAAAAAAAAAAAAAAAAAAACATTCTATTGAAACATTCTATCGAACGCATTTTCTATTGTTATCGAATAGGTGTCTATCGAGATACATATCGTTATCGTTTTATCGCCCAGCCCTATGTCAAAGCAGTCCTGAGTCACGGGGACGGTGGAGTGGGTGCTGACCCTGAATGGAAGAGGTTATTAACCCTCTAGGCGCCAGGTTTTTTTTTTTTTTTTTTTAATGCTCAATTTTGACATCTAAATTTCAAAAGGCTGTGGCTTGAAATTGGTAACAGATACAGCCTGACTGTAAATTTGACAAATGTTGAGGATGACCCAAAGTTTATGTTGGTAGTAAATTTACCCATCTAATTTGCATATTGTGATGTCACAGGGTGGTGGCCATCTTGCATTTTGACGTTTTTTTCATGAAATGCAGAGATTTTTCAATAAATGCTCAACCCATTTCATAACATTTGCCCCTTACCATCACTGGTAATTTGTTGCACATACATTATGGTCAGGAAAACAATAAATTGTAAGCCAACAGTGTACATTATAACTAATATAGAGCCATATAGTAACAAACGCATGTGAACGGTAGGCTGGTCTTTTGCCTGCATGGGCCTAAAGTGTGCCTATCTGTCCTGGTGGCAGTCTTTGTGGTTTTTCAGTGTGTAGTACCTCTCATTGCAAGGTCCAGCACACAGACCCACTCCACAGTTATTACATGTGTATTTTGTGTGATGGTGGCCTTTGGGGCAGGTACAGTCAGAGCAAACTACAAAAACTGGTCGATCATTACCATATTGCATAGCCAGTCACACTGTAAGTCTTACTGACATTTCTGAAAATGGACATGGGCATATTGATTTGTTTTAGTTGTGAACAAATTCAAGAAATCAATTGGACACAACATATAGGGCCAATTTATCATTGGTCATCTCTCTGTCCCTCCTATATCCAATTGGCTTACCTAGGGGCTTTATCCAGTTTTGGTATTGTTCCTCATCACCGTTGCTAAAACACACCCAGGCTCTTATTAGGCCTACTAATTATTACCATCATCATTCACACCTGCAGCCTGAACACACATGCAGCCTCTGTGTCATTTGCCCCCTTTCCCTTATGCGCACGGAGAGTGAGCACTCCCGATTGTATTTTACTATCTCTCCCGCGGTTGAAAGATTCATCGTCGCTACTTTCATTTTTATTGGCACTCCTACTGACTACAACAGCTCTTCTACGGACAATCCGACCACTGCCACCCTCCTGGCCTTGAACACGGAGACTAAAACATGCGTATTACTTGCTTAGTGATCAACACTTCGCATAATCTCGCCACACACAAGCGCGTCGCGACGATGAAAAAAAAAACGCACATCTACACTTCTTCCAAGCCACATCCTAAAAAGCTCTACTGACACTACAACCTCCAACAACTCTCCTGCAAACACTACCATGTGTATCTGAGTCACCTCCATCTGTGTTGGGCAAAGAATCAATGTTTTTGTTTGAGCACTGTTGCTTTGCTCAACATTGCCATTGCTTGGCAGGCGCACCAGGACAAACGTGGGCACTGAACGAGAAATGCCGTCATCTACTAAAGGCATATACTCTTATTCAGAAACAAAACATGTGAACAAAAGAAACAAACCACCATAACAGGTCACCTTTATAGTTGCAGTTTGCTGTTTATTCAACGGAATTATTTGCAAAATCTGACTACATCGCGTTAGCTTTATTAGCTCACTGGTAAACTAGCTCTGCTACTTCCGTGTGTGGTTTGAATGTTTTTTTTCTCGAAAAAAATACATGGGAGGATGTCGTAATTCTCAGCCAGAACTAAAGTACAACATGTCTGCCAACTAGTGGAGAGGAGTATAAATGTGATTTGACACTATATTTGACACAGCAAGCTGTTTTATTCAATACCGCATCCTGTCGCAATTCTGCGAGTTTGGCGCTTAGTGGGTTAATGCATCAAAGAGCAACTTTATTAGGGCCCACTTAAGAGCAAGAGGCAAGCTGAAGGACACACTGCTCTAAACGGACAGGTAGAGAACCCTCACAGGCAGCTCCAAACGTGCACGGAAATAGCTCTGACAAACAGCACCACTCAAGGCAGCTGTAATCTCAAAGATAGAGAGCCCTGACAAACAGCACCACGCAGGGCAGCTCCAAATGCACAGGTAGAGAACCCACACAGATAGCATCGCACAGGGTAGCTCCGTTGGCACAGGTAGAGAACCCACACAGATAGCATCGCACAGGGTAGCTCCGTTGGCACAGGTAGAGAACCCACACATATAGCATCGCACAGGGTAGCTCTGTTGGCACAGGTAGAGAACCCACACAGATAGCATCGCACAGGGTAGCTCCAAATGCACAGGTAGAGAACCCACACAGATAGCATCGCACAGGGTAGCTCCGTTGCCACAGGTAAAGGGCCCTCACACACAGCACTGCAAGGGGCAACTCCAAACATGCAGGGAAATACTTCTGACACACATCACCACAATGGGCAGCTGTAAACACGCAGGTAGACAGCTCTGACAGACGGCACCACACAGGGCAGCTCTGAGCGCACAGGTAGAGAGCCCCGGCAGACAGCACTGCACAGGGCAGCTGCAAACGCACAGGTAGAGAACCCTCACAGACAGCGTCATGCAGGGCAGCTCCAAACATGCACAGGTAGAGAGCCCCGACAGACAGCACCGTAAGGGCCAGCTGTAAAGGCACAGGTAGAGAGCCCTGACAGACAGCATCACACATGCTTGAGAGAGAGGGGCACTGACTTCAATGAAAAAGGTCTTATATAGGATTACCAGAAGATGCCTATAGTATGTATAATAGCTATATAATACCTTTATGGTGGTCTACGTATAGTACTGCTACCATCCCTGTATAATACTTCTAGAATTTGTTTCCTCACTATAGTGTTCCTGTGGTACAGTTTTATATTGCTCTAGTAAAATGTCCCAAAATACCATAAGACTATATAGTGCCTGTAATGTTCTTATAATTTTTCTAGAATAAAATATCCAAAATACTATAAGATTTTGCTAGTACTCTATAGTACTTTTTCCTAAGGGGAGGGTGAGAGACAGAGAGAGGGAGAGAGAAAAGACATGGAGAAAGAGGGGGGCAGAGGGATGGGCATGAAGAGAGAGGGAATGAGGGCAGAGTGAGCATGGGGGCGAGAGACACAAAGTGAGAGGGAGAAACATAGAGAGGGAGGGAAAAGAATAGAGAGAGACAAAGAGAGAAGGGCAGAGGTAGACAGAGTGAGAGAGTAACAGAGAGTGAGAGAACTGGATGAAAAGGGGGAGCTTCTGAGCAAGTTTTTATTTTTATTACCAACATCCATAGTAATCCAGTGAAAAGAGCACCATGTTTGCATATACAAACACAGAGAGAGTCACATGTTCCTTGTGTCCTTTGATAACTATGATAAATTACACCCACCCCTCAGATACTAAGGGAGCTCATCTTTTCTGCCTTCTATGTTCTTTTTGTACCACTATTCCATTATCCAAATCTGATGCAAGAGGCAGCAGGGGTGGTGCTGTTGTTGTTGTCATACTGTAATGTTCATACTTAGGTGTATGTTACAGGCTAGTTTCAGTAGCCTATTAAGATTTTTTTTCTGGTTATAATGCTCTTACTCAGTAAAGATGAACTCTCCTGCATGTGCTTGGAATTAAGATTTATTTGACTGTAGCTAATGTACATAAATCCTATTTGCATTATTTGTTTGTTTCAAGAGAGAAGTTTTTTTAAGTGACCATTCAATTCTCTAGCTAACTACTGTAATTAATAAGCTAAATATCGAACATGCTAGTTAACATCAACAAGACTGAAGGAAAATGCTGGTAAAATATTTCCTCTCTTGATATTGGATCTATTTATGGCAACAATTTTGCTGTGCAGAGGCGTGCAGAGTAATGCTGCACCAAATCAGGTCTGGATTCATTTATACTGAAGATTTACTTAATTGACGTAATTAAAAGTAATGCCAACAAAAGACATTGGGTGAAACGTCAGTATGCAATGGTATGGTGGAAATATTTTTTCACGCTCCATATTTAGACTACGGCAGGGGAAACTAGACTATGGTGGGCTGCAACAGTTTCGTTAATGTATGGGAAACACTGGACAGGAAAAAAGAGGTGGAGAGAGGGAAAGAAAGAAAGCGTTTCAAAGGAGGAAAGTGTAGGCAAAGTGATTATTACCAAAACTTTGAGCAAATGAGCAGAGGAAAGAGGAGGAGACGTGGGGAGAAGAGGAGAGAAATCACAGATGAAAATGCGGCCGATGAGAGTATCTCTGTCCACCCAGCTAATTATTCGCTCTCCTTTCTGAATACCTTCAGGCTCATAAATATTCATGTCCAAATTAGTCAGGACATCCACCCCCAACTGTCTCTAACACACACCAACATGCACACACCAACATGCACACACGAACACACACACACTACGACACACACGCAGTCACAGGGAATCTGTGTCACTGTGGCAAACAAGAGCAGTACTGCACTGTTTTTAAACGTCGACGGGCGCTTTTGATTTATTGACTTCATGTGTTGTTAACGAAGCTCCACTCTAGTGGTTCTCCTGAGCATGCAAATGTATGCAAATGCACACCTGACCCATTGTTCACCCCTGCTAATGTGTGCCTGTAGTAAATATGAAGTTGCCACCATTTAATGATCTTAGAACAAACACCCCAGCAATGACCAACACCACCCCCTCCTCACACGCACACAATCGTGTCACACACACCACCACATGTATGCATATGCACCTGTGTGTACACATACACACAAGTAAATCTATGTGCACACACAAGCATACATACAAACACATACACACACACATACACGCTTACAAACATACACACAGGCGCACACACTCACACACTCCCAAAGTGCTCTCTGAAGGCCTGAAGCATCTCCCTGCTCATTGTTATGCAAATGTATGCATGTGCTGGCCGGCGGATTGGTGCTGGCTGGTGTAGGATCTCACGGTAACCCGCAGGGGTCATGGCCCTATCCATACATACATACATACATGGCCCTACATACATACATACACACATGGAAACAAAATTATACATGTAAACACACAAAACCTCTCTCCCACACAAGCATACATGCAGGGCTTAATGATAAACAAAAACACAAACACATGCAAATAGTCACATAAAAGTGCACAGCGACCTTCTTGCAACCACAGACACACACACATGCACACAGGTAAAGCAGTACATAGTTACACAAACAGGTTATCTACCAATCACATACTGTACAAAATACATATGCACACACACACACACACTTGCAGGATAACTGCATCCACCCATGCCTCCTGTTGTACCAATGCTTGACTGGGATCATAAATCATATGGCGATGGCAGGATCCAGCACGTGTGCTTGTGCGTCCTCGGCGACCATCAGTCTCCTGAGCTGGGCTTCAAGGCTTCCAAGCCAGAGCGGCAGAGAACGCAAACAGAGAGTCATACGTGCTGTCTGCTCAAATTGTTCAGCTTGTGGGCTTGGAAAACACATCGAAAATCACCAGGCAGCGGTCCAACTCAATTACGGCACCGCACAAAGACAATCATTTCAATCCTTGCATTAGTGCTGAGCTTACCTCTGCTATAAGGGTACACTTTTATATTTGTTATATATATATATATTATATATGTTTATTACTTTGTGGATTTGTTCGTGTATTTATTTGTGTATTTATTTATCTATTCAAAGCATCAAAACGCACACTCAAACTAGGGCAAACACCAAGTCCTGGAGGCCAACTAAATGGCTGGTCCATAGCTTTAGGGCCTTCCCCAATGTGCCTCAGAGTTCACTTGAAATGCTCAGACACACTGATGTCCATTTTCACCAAGCCATCCATTTCTTACAGAATCATGCATTGGACTTTGTGCAGATGTCTTAATACTCCCAAGCTGCCTCAGTAAGAGCCGTGTCAGTAAGCAAAGACCCCCTGAAGAACCTTGCTGTCTCTCCTCACATCTACCAATTAAGCAGTGTTGCAGTGTCGTCCCCCCCCCCCCCATCCTCCCACCATCTCAACCATCAAAAATGGCAAGGTGGAGATACAAGAAAATGACAGCAGGCATACAAAAATATATTTAATTTAAAAATATACTTACAAAAATGTTTGTTTGTTTTTTTTGCTGAGATGCTCATGAGAAACTGATGCTCAGAATCTGTCAGCACTGTTGCTGTGGCAGGCGCCATCAACCTGAACTAATCAGCAACCGAGATAAACAAGCCAATTAAAGGCAATTAAGAGGCTGGAGGCGGCAGGAAGCGGCAGGAGGCAGTGGAGCCGAGAAGCCTGCTCTGCAGGGTGAGACACTGATCCCACAACAGACTAGAGCACCTGTGGGGGCAGCAGCGGTACTTTTCGACCCAGAATCCCCAGAGACCATGAAGGACAGGCAGTAGTAGCAGCAGCAGCAGCAGCAGCAACAACAGAGTGAGGAGAGGCAGCCTCCATAATAGAGGCAGAAAGAGCCAAGACAATCAGTAGCAGCAGAGGAAGGAGAAACGAATAGGCAGTAAGCAGCTGAAACAGACAGCATTAGCAGATCCAGCAGCTGAAACAGACAGCACTAGCAGACCCAGCAGCTCAAACAGACAGCACTACCAGATCCAGCAGCAGATAAAGCTGCAGCAGCAGCATAAGTAGCCATAGCAACCGCATCCGCAGCAGTATAAGTAGCCATAGCAACCTCAGCAGCAGCAGCAAGGTAGCTGTAGCAATTGCATCAGCATCAGCTGTTGTAGCTAGGACAACAGCAGCAGCAGGAGTGGAATCCTCAGCAAATGAAGCAGGAACACATGCAGCAAGATACAGAAAGTTAGGCGGCATATGAGGTAAGGGCTGTGAAAATGTTGGAGGTGTTAATAAACAACACAAGCGAGCCAAAGCAGTTGAAACACTCAGATGGTGTGCAGATGGTGTGCAGGAGGCCTAACAGCAGCAGCACGAATAGCAGGAGAAACAGCTGTAAAGACAACAATACCAGCAACAGTAGTTTACTGTAACAATAGACACTCTTGGGCAATGCGGCTTAGGCTACCTCACTTACAGCACTCAAGAACAGACCCAGCAACCCAGGTCAACCATGTACTAATATATCTGAAGCTAACTGCTACTGCACCATGGCCACATGTAGTAGTGACAAGGCTCTAAGCCCTAAGCGCTAAAGGTCTAAGCCTTTAACAGGAAGACCAGCAAAAACAACTCCAATAGTGGAAGCAACAACAGCAATAGTAGCCACCGCAATAGCAGCAGCAGTGATGGCAAAAGCAGTAGCTGTAGCAGCTATATCAGCATTAGCAGCAGCATTAGCAATAGTACTGGCATTAGCATTAGCAAAAGCAGAAGCAGCTGACTTTACCGGCCCTGTCAGGCTCTCTATTAAATAAAGCTGAGCACAGACTGTGCATTGGCCAACCTGTACAGGTCTACAGAGGCCTGTATATTTGTGTGTGAGAGAGAATGTGTGTGTGTGTGTGTGTGTGTGTGTGTGTGTTTGTGTGTGTGTGTGCGTGTGCGTGTATATGTGTCTGATTTTGTGTATGTGTGTGTGTGTGTGTGTGTGTTTGTTTGTGTGTGTATGCCTTTGTCACATGTGTGCGTGTGCTGTAACCTGTATCTGTGTATTGCTATGGCACGCTGACTTGAACTGGATGAGTATGCCAAGGTTTCCTATGCGCAGTGTGTGTGTTTAAGTTTTAAATATTTATGTGTGTGTGTATTTGAGAGCATGAGTGTGTGCAAAATGTGCACATGTTCACATGAACACACACACACACACACACACACACGGGAGTGTAGGCAGTCTGGGGTCCTGTGCGCGCGTGATGGCGATGGGAGCTGACAGACTAATTAGCGGTGCGGCCGTGCAGCCTGTGGCCATATGGGCAGGCTGGGGATGCTGGGAGCCCAGCAGACGTCCACCAGTGCCTTTAAACACACTAATTGGAGCCGGCCCCATCCCAGTAATGATTTTACACAAAACAACCAAACAGACGGTCGAAAAAGCTCTGCCTGAACGCCTCCTCGGCCCAGTCCCGATGCACCAACCACAGCACACCCACACACACACACATAAACACACACACATAAACACACACACACACACAGAGTACACACACAGTCCACACACAGAGCCCCCACACAAACAGTACACAAACAACAACACACAGTATATATACTGTACATACACACACAGCACACACACAGCTCAGCACCAATACACTATGTGTGTGTGACGGTGTATTTCTAGGTCTGAGCATGAGCAAGATGAGAAAAAGCTTTGTCTATGTGTGTGCCTGTGGGAGTGTGGCCAAGTTAGCATTGGTATACAGGATGCATACTAGTGACTGCAGGTGGGTGCGTAGGTGTGTGCTATCTTCACGCATAATGTGTGCATGTGATTGTACATTTGAGCTCAGGCTGGTTGGCTCAAAATGTGCATTGACACATGACTGTGTGTGGGTGTTCAGTTCAGTGTGCATATCTGTGTGTAAGTGTGTGTGTATTTCTCTTACGCGTGTCCGTACCTGTGTGTGTGTGTGTGTATGTCGGTGCGCATGTACGCTTTAAGCTGCTTCCGTAATTAAATTCTATGCGTGGGCAGCAGAAAGCTAAGAGATATAACTGTTGTTGTTTACCGCTCTATCCTTTTAATTACTTTCTGGTTCCATTTCATTTCGTCTCCATTGACAGCTTGATCAAGTTTTAATTGCAATTTTCCCCCCAAACAGCTTATCAGCCGCCTCCAAGCCAGTCCTGTATAAAATGACCTGGCCAGAAGGTACACACACACACAAACACACACAGGAGCAGGCACATCCACAACCAGGCACTGAAACATACATACACACAAGATTATGTACACACACACACACACACACACACGCACGCCTACACACAGCAGAATGTGTGATGGCAGGAGAGATGCAGATGCAGCAAACAGGAGGGCCATTCATTTCCCCTCTGCAAAACTGCAGGAGAGGGAGAGAGAGATGGATGGATACAGAATGGAGTGGGGGAGGAGAAAAGAGAGATGGATAAATATAGTGGCAAGAGGGGGAGGGAGACAGAAGAGAAGAAAAGGACAGAGAGGGACAGAGAGAGAGAAAGAGAACAACACTAGGAGACAAAACAGACAGAAGACAGAATAAAACAGGGAGAGATTCAAAACTAGGGAAAGAGGAAAAGAGAGATACTTGGGGGGTGTATGGAGATGAACCAAGAAAGAAAGAGAAGGGAGAGAGGGAAAAAGAGGGAGGAAAGAAAAGGTAAGAGACTGAGAGACAAAGAGATAAAGGGAAAGGGGGATAGATTGAAAGACAAGAGAGGTAGAGGTATAGAGGGAGCCAGAGAGAGAGAGAAAGAAGGAATTATGGACGGAGAGTCAAAGAGAGAGAGGGGGACAAAAGGAAAGATACACTGAGAGACAGAGAGGGAGAGGGCAGAGAGAGAGAAAGAAACAGAGAAGGAAAATAGAGAGAGAGAGAAGAAAAAGAAGGAAAGATGACAGAAACACAAAAAGAAGGGGGGGGGGGATAGACTGATTTGTGTGATTTGTGAAAGGGATAGGAAAATTTTGATTTTGTATAATTACAGCGCCCCATATGGGCCAAATTTTATGGCTGTGCTTTTTTAGAGGTCTTTGTGCTGATCGTGCATGACATATTTTGCGCAGTTCCCACCTTCTCGGTCCAAGATATTGGCAATTCAAAATCCCAATTTTTCCATTTCCCCATATCATTAGATGGCGCTATACTTCAAGTGAGTGCTTATGAGTGCGGACACTGGCACAGCGGGGGGACAGCCCTTGGGGGCCAAACGCTCCTAGTCGCTCAGAAACTACTAGGGCTACATGCCTACAAAGATTCATGTCGTCCAGAGTTCCAGTGTCCCGGCAATCGTTGGCAGAAAATCAGTGAGAAAAAAAAAAGAAAAAAAGGGGGAAAAAGTCACGGAAACACCAGTATGACCACTTTCACTCAGCCGTCATAATAACTGCTATCACTCAGTTCTTGGATTAACATGGTGTGTGTGTGTGTGTGTGTGTGTGTGTGTGTGTGTGTGTGTGTGTGTGTGTGTGTGTGTGTGTGTGTGTGTGTGTGTGTGTGTGTGTGTGTATGTGTGTGTGTGTGTGTGTGTGTGTCTGTGTGTGTGTGTTCAGCAGCGGAACAAGAGTGCCAGCACTGGCAATGCTGTGGTAATTAATGGCTCTCCTTTCCAGGCGAGCACCTACTTCAACTGTGAACAACCATATCATATGTGCTTGTGTGTGTGTGTGAAAATATGTATGTATGTAGGTGTATGTTTATGTGTGTCAGTCTGTGTGTGTATGAGGAAAGATATACAAGTGTGTGTGAGTGTGTATGTAGGTTTAGGTATGTTTGTGTGTGTGTGCGTGTGTATATACATACACATAAGACAGTGAGACTTTGTAAGTGTGTGTTTATGTGTGGGTGTGACTGTGTGTATATACATACACATAAGACAGTGAGACTTTGTAAGTGTGTTTGTGCGTGTGTGTGACTGTGTGTATATACATACACATAAGACAGTGAGACTTTGTAAGTGTGTTTGTGCGTGGGTGTGACTGTGTGCATACACATGAGGCAGTGTGTGTATGTGAGTAAGACTTTGTTAGTGTATTTGTGTGTGGGTATGAGAGAGACAAAGATATGAGATAGACAGACAGAAACCCCAGAAAGAGTAAGAAACACAGAAACATAGCAGGAGGGCCACAGTTAATTAGAGGAGCGCCAGCTCGCCTGCTTACAGCAACTGGTAGAGAGATCTGCCCGAGAGACGGAGAAAAAGAGAGAGAGAGAGAGAGATAGAGAGAGAAAGAGAAAGACATAGAGGGGGGCAGAGAGAGAGATAGGTGAAAGTATATGTATGAGAGAGATACAAATAGAGATAGAGATACTTAGACAGACAAAGAGAAGGACAGACAGTGAGACGTGTGTGTGTGTGTGTGTGTGTGTGTGTGTGTGTACGAGTAAGGATATAGGAGGCACTCAGAGGTGGGGTATGTTGCCGGGAAATCAGCAGCACTGTGCAGTGAGGGGCAGCCAGAAACTGCACTGTGCTGGAACACCATATCAGGAGTGTGCTTATCCACACAACACCAGATGAGGCAGAGTCAGTGCATAAGGCATAAACCCAACCTCCACACAGGGACACAAAGCCAGCACTTATCGAGGTGAGGGGGTGATCTGCACCACAGACCCAGATAAAATACTCAACATCTATTAACTGTCCTTCAGGTTCCTTAAAGAAAAATCCACTAAATTGTGAAGATAAATAGAAAAATGTTCTATCCTTGTTGTCCCAAGGGAAAGGTAAAGGAGGAAAGGGAACGAGGGAGGGAGGGAGAGAGAAAGAGAGAGAGAGAGAGAGATCACTGAACAATCCCTCGTCCTACAAGAGTGAGTGAGTTTACTTTATGAAAGTTTACTCAGTTTTCTTCTGGTTTGCTGAGAGCACAGCAGACGATCTGTATGTCCTGGTGGTGAGACAGATATGGGAAAGCACAACCTGCTGTCAGCAAGTCCACCAGAGTTCCTAAGAGCCTCTGGTCTCACCTCTACTGAGGAGAACATCGGGGAGGGGGGAGGGAAGGAGAGGAGAGGACAGGAGAAGAGATGAAAAGACAGGATAGGCAGAGGGAGAGAAAGAAGAAGGGAGGAGATGAAAAGACAGGAGAGAAAAGGAGAGAAGAGGAGGGGAGAGAAGGGAGAGAGGCGGACAGAGAAGAGGAGAAGTGAAGGATGTGAGAAAACAAGAGCAGAAGGAGCTGAGAAAAAGAGCAGTGGAAAAGAGAAAGGGAGGACAGGGATAAGGAAACAGTAGAGATGAGAACCTGCTGTCAGCAAGTCCACCGGAGTTCCTCAGAGCCTCTGGTCTCACCTCCACTAAGGAGAACATCGGGGAGAGAGGAGGAGAGGAAAGGAGAGAAGAGAACAGGAGAGGAAATGATAGGAGGAGAGGAGAGAACAACAGAGAGGAGAGGAGAAGAAAAAAGAAGAGAGGAGAGGATGACAGCTGAAGGGGGCAGATGGGAGTCAGTGCTGGCACCGCAGATGTAATATATATAAGGGATAGTTTGTGGAGCATTTTACTTCAAAGCCCATGAGCACAAAGAGAGAGAGATAGAGAAAGAGATAGAGATAGAGAAAGAGAGAAAGAGAGAGAGAGAGGAGGAGCACAAAGAGAGAAAGAGGGAGAAGACAAGCAAGACAAAAGAGAGAAGGTTAGAGAATGTAAAAATGGGAGAAAAGAAAGAGAGAGAGAAGGTACAACAGAGGAAATGGGAGGGGGAGAAGGGAAAAGAGTGCAGAGACGTGAGAAAGGGGGAGAGAGAGAGAGAGAAGGTGAGAGAGGGAGAAGGTGAGAGAGTGTTGGAGGAGGACGAGAAAGAGCGAGAGAGGGAAAAATTGAGCAAGAGAGTGAGAGAGTGATTGAGTGAGGCAGAAAGAAAGAGGGAGAGGGACAGTGTAGATAGGGAAGAAGAGAATGGGAGGGAAAGATGGAGCGAGAGAGTGAATCAGAGGCAGAATAAGAGAGAGAGAGAAAGAGTAGAGAGGGAATAAGAGTGCAGCAGCTCCTCTCTATTTATTCACAGGAATTAGGAGGGCTTTTACCAGAGTGACGACAGGCCGCGGAGTCGTCCTCGTGATTCATTAGTTAAAAGGGCTGCCTAATAAATTCCCCACTTTTAATGTTTCACGGCGCTATTAAAGGCACGCCGCGACGCCTGGCCCCAGCAGCCCATTAAGCCTTTCAATAAATGACAATCATCCCTCGCTCCGAAAAAATAAAAGAGTGCAGGCAGAGGGCCCCTCCTCTGTGGCGGCACCACTCGAAGCGCCCCTAATAGCATGTAAGGACTTATTAGCCGTCCGGCCAAGCTGTTTCTCTAAGAGCCCGGCACTCTGTCGCAGAGTTGCTCCAGCTTTAGTTAATGAACGCTAGCGCGCCAGCGTGGCTGCTGTCATCGCGGCCTCAGCCGGGGCTAATTCACGGCGCTCGTGGCTCGGCCCGAGCTAATTCATGCCGCTTGCCGAGATGTAAAGCGCCGTTATCAATCTCAGTCAGTCAGCGCGGCGTTTCAGCGGGGCGGAGGAGTGACGTGCTCAGCACAGCAGCTGGGAACAGCTAGCTTGATGTGTGTGTGTGTGTGTGGTTGGCCTGGACGATTATTTGTGATTTTGAGCTTCAATTTATTCGGCTGCACTAACAGCAGGCTTGTGAAATTTGCAGGTCAATTCTGCAAAGTACACACACACTCTCTCACACCAACACACACAAAACTTGTCTATGTATAGAAAAGAAATGGAGAGAGAAGGTTCATTGATTCTGGAGGACCAGTGTGCGCGCACGCGCACATACACACACACAAGCACACTGCTGCTCACTGGTTTAATTAATAGTTTCCTGAGTGGACAGAAGTTAGAAAAAATAAGCCACAGAGGAAAATGGGCCCCGCAGGACGTATAAATCCCCCACTTCCATTTCTCCTCTTAAAACAGGAGAGAGCACAGAGCCGGGGGGTGGGGACACACCTCCATTTCTGCTCTTAGGCCCCGTTCAGACTGGGTTTTTCAAAATTCGGATTCAAAATCCGGATAAAATTTATCCTAGAACCTCTTGCGTTCATACCAGACTTTGCTTAATCTGGTTTTCAAAAATCCTGTCCGGCGAAAATATCCGGTTAATTGGCCATGACTGCAGTTCGAATAGAAACCGCTAAATGTCGCTAAGCAAAGTGGGGTTAGCGAACAACAGCCCAGCAAATTCGCGAGAAGCATAAAAACTATGGATATAAAGACATGGTATAACAAACAAATCCCCCTTCCCCACATAAAATAAATCTGAATTGCTTTTACTCAAGCAAGCTTAATCCTACATTCTCTGTAGGCTATGTCTCGTGGCTGGTGGTGAATGCTTGGCTGGTAACATTTCAATTGCCCACCGTGATGCGGTGGATTAAATGACTCATTGTCGAATTAATTGGAAGAAACAAATGACTAGGCCTATAACACTGCCTTGTGTCATTTTGGGCTACTTTTTTAATGCAGTTTCGCAGTGCTGAAGTGTGCAGCTGCCGACATAAAATCCCAACTTGCCAGTGTCTCTCCTTTACATGCCTTGTGCATGGTAACGTGGTTCTACGCGGTGACTTCGCAGTTAACTGTTCTAAACGTGTGTGTCAAGCCAATAGGTCAAAATCACTTGTTTTTCTATTAAATTCATATATATTTGCCATTTCCAACCGTTTGGGCTGACGGTAGTGGTACCGTTGGTTTAAAACAAGACTTCCTACATTCTCTGTAGGCTATGTCTCGTGGCTGGTGGTGAATGCTTGGCTGGTAACATTTCAATTGCCCAACGTGATGCGGTGGATTAAATAACTCCTTGTCAAATTAATTGGAAGAAACAAATGACTAGGCCTATAACATTGCCTTGTGTCATTTTGGGCTACTTTTTTAATGCAGTTTCGCAGTGCTGAAGTGTGCAGCTGCCGACATAAAATCCCAACTTGCCGGTGTCGCTCCTTTACATGCCTTGTGCATGGTAACGTGGTTCTACGCGGTGACTTCGCAGTTAACTGTTCTAAACGTGTGTGTCAAGCCAATAGGTCAAAATCACTTGTTTTTCTATAAAATTCATATAAATTTGCCATTTCCAACCGTTTGGGCTGATGGTAGTGGTACCGTTGGTTTAAAACAAGACTTTGGGAATGACCAATGACCGCGTGATGATGACCCTGTGAACCCGGAAGTATGACGCAATTATCCGGATAAATGATCCCTTAGCGTTCAGACTAGGTTTTTCGGCCTCAAGATCCCTTAAAGAAACACCTCATGAGGTGGTTTTTGAAAATCCGGTTTAACCCCTAGAAAATCCGGATAATTTGCGTTCACACTAGGATAAATTTTATCCGGATTTAAAAAAAACCTGAAAATCCGGATTTTGAAAAGTCTAGTGTGAACGGGGTGTTAAAGACAGGAGACTGAGGGGTGCAGAGCGGAGTGAGGGGACCACCTACAGAGCCAGGTGGTGGGGACAGACAGATACGCTCACCCTGAACAGTGCCTCACTCATGATGGTGGGGCTAATACCCAAGCTACGAGCTGGCGCCAGACACGTGGCCACAGGGAAAGATGTATATGGAGGAGAGGAGAGTAGACAGAGGGAAGGATGTATATGGAGGAGGCGAGAGTAGAGAGAAGGAAGGATGTATATGAAGGAGAGTAGGGAAGAGAGAGAGAGAAGGATGTATATGGAGGAGAGTAGAGTAGAGTAGAGAGAAGTAAGGATGTATATGAAAGAGAGTAAAGTCACAGCAAAGGATGTATATGGAGGAGAGTAGAGTAGAATAGAGTAGACAGAGTGATGAATGTATATAGAGGAGAGAAGAGTGGAGCAGAGATGAAAGGATGTATATGAAGGAGAGTAGAGTAGAGAGACAGGGATGGATGTATATGGAGGAGAGTGGAGTAGAGAGAAGGAAGGATTAGATGGAGGAGAGTAGAGTAGAGTAGACAGAAGGAAGGATGTATATGGAGGAGAGGAGAGTAGAGACACAGGGAAGGATGTATTGTATATGGAGGAGAGGAGAGTAGAGAGAGAGAAGGATGTATAAGGAGGAGAGGAGAGTAGAGAGAGGGAAGAATGTATATGAAGGAGAGTAGAGTAGAGATGCAGGGAAGGATGTGCTGTACTGTATATGGAGGAGAGGAGAGGAGAGTGAGAGTAGAGAGAGGGAAGGATGTATAAGGAGGACAGGAGAGTAGAGTAGAGCCTTCTCTTTTGGGAGAAGGTGGGGGGGTCCTTCATATAACACACATGCACACACTGAAGTGCACACACACTGACACAACCACACAAAAACACACACACAAAAACAAAAACACACACACACAGCCCTCAGGGTCAGCAGCGGACACCATGGCAACATAATCAA
Organism: Coilia nasus; assembly: GCA_027475355.1. NCBI lineage: Eukaryota > Metazoa > Chordata > Actinopteri > Clupeiformes > Engraulidae > Coilia > Coilia nasus. The sequence continues at coordinate 32,651,120 of CM050218.1, read as the reverse complement.
GGCATTCCAACGGAATTTGTTTTTGCTCTGCTTCATTGCCTTTGTTTACAGTTCATCCCCAAGGTGATGAGCAGGGGCAGAGAGACAAAATGAAGTATGAGAACAAAGTGTGTGTGTGTGTGTGTGTGTGTGTGTGTGTGTGTGTGTGTGTGTGTGTGTGTGTGTGTGTGTGTGTGTGTATAAGTAAGCCACAGGGAACAAAATGGAGGGCAGGATGAGAAAGAGGAAACAACAGTGGCAAAGTGGTGTATGAATGTGTGTGTGTTTGTCTTTAAAACAATCAGGGAACAGCAAGCTCAAAAACAAACAAAACAGGTACACAGACACAGAAGAAAGGACACCAAGGCATAGTCAAAGAAGAAAAGAGACTGTGTGTGCATACGTTAAAGAGAAAGAAAGAAAGAAAGAAAGAAAGAAAGAAAGAAAGAAAGAAAGAAAGAAAGAAAGAAAGAAAGAAAGAAAGAAAGAAAGAAAGAAAGAAAGAAAGAAAGAAAGAAAGAAAGAAAGAAAGAAAGAAAGAAAGAAAGAAAGAGGAGAAAGTGTGATCCATTAGGGTCTGTGTATGATGGGTATGGTCTGTATGGTGTCCTGAACCCTCACCTGTTCCAGTGTGTTATTTTGTCTGATGCTAAATGTGTCACTTAAAAGCCTCCACTTTACGCCACATCCACTCACTGGGATCAGTGTGGGGGACCCTTACACCCTGGGGGGCTAAAAGCCCACAGTGTGTGTGTGTGTGTGTGTGTGTGTGTGTGTGTGTGTGTGTGTGTGTGTTGGGGGTTTGGGGTGGTCAGAGACAGGTAGAGAGAGAGGTGCATTCAAAAGATGAAAATAATAAAATAAAATAAGAAAGAAAGAAAGAAAGAAAGAAAGAAAGAAAGAAAGAAAGAAAGAAAGAAAGAAAGAAAGAAAGAAAGAAAGAAAAAGAAAGATGGGTCACCGCTGTGTGGACTGACTTAAAAGAGTGGTAGAGGTGGCAAGCAAAATGGTAAATTAAGAGCAGACCAGTAGTCCCAAACCTCTTACAGCAGGTGCCCTTTCCACAGCACACTGCACCACCAGAATACACTGAGAACAGGTACCTTCAGTTACCGCTCTACAAGACCAAAAAGGCAGTAACTGAATATTTTGTCAAATTGAGTTTAGACTGGTAATTGACTTTGTTACACCTTCTTTGTCTTGTGACTGTGTCTTGCTTCTTCCTATTAAGAAAGTACATAAAAGCATCATGTTTGACTGGGCAGTGCGAGAACTTTAAAGGCAATTTTGTCAGTTTCTATGTTCATGTAGGTACTGCACTTTGCTTTTGTAGGGCAGAGTAAACAGGTAGCCTGAGTAAACAGGCAGACCACCTGAGAGCTATGTGCTGCTGTGCAACTCACAAATGTCGCCATGGTGATATCTTCTTTGTCTTAAGATGGGCTGCGTACACATCGCATAGCAACCAGAAGCCAACAGGTCCTATCACCAGGTGGCCGGCCACACCACCCTGCACTACAACGCAATACAAACTAAGGCATTACTAATCAATTTGTGGTGCATATGGCCACTCTAAATCCATCAGTCACACACAGTGTGTGTGAGTGTGTGAGTGTGTGAGTGTGTGTGTGTGTGTGTGTGTGTGTGTGTGTGTGTGTGTGTGTGTGTGTGTGTGTGTGTGTGTGTGTCTGTGTCTTTGTGTCTGTGTGTGCGTGCGTGTGTGTGTGGCAAGGGCAAAAGATCAGGGTGGATACAGACAAGACAAGACAAACAAGCAGGACTGGAGAAGAAATTTCCGAAACTAAATGGAAAAAAGTTTAGGGGGAAAAGAAAGTCAAAGAGAAGAGAAAAACATGTCTAAAGATAAAGACAGGAAACCCAAGACCTGAAACTAGAAAGATGGGGCATAAACTGAAATGGGAAAGGACCGGCGGGATTGAGATGGGATATCATGGGATGAGAAGGGATAGAATCCCCTCTATTCATCCCTCATCCCCCATTGGACACACTGTGCATACAACCTAAGGGACACAGACTTGTCTGAGAGTAACATCTTTGACCTCAGCCGTCCCACTCAGCGTCCTCTGAGAGCGTCTGATTTCAGCCAATAAGCAGTCGAACAGAATAATGGCTTCATTTGAGGCAGGTAGCAAAGCTAGCCAAGGATAAATCCCTCTTTATAATCCATGCTTGGCAGCACAACAGCATTGAACTTTCAAAGAGGTTACTTATCGGGGGTCCAAAAGGGCATTTTTGCCCTCGCTTTACATTAATCTGTCTGCGGTGATAAAACGCTCAGAGTAACGGCAGAGTTACAGGGCTATGAGCTAACAAACTTGGAGAAGTCAACAACAATTAATACTTGTGCAAATGTGCCTTTAGGCACCTTTAGCATTAACAGTTAAACCCAAACCGGTGGGAAATTCCACGCTGCATTTACTGTGCTGTGAGAAGAATAAGGCAACATGAAAGTCATGAGATATGCATTTTAACCACACACAAAAGAGAACTGAGGGAAAGATACTAGAGTTAGAGATACTTCAGTTAGAAATACACTCAAGATACTAGGTAGATACAAGACTTAGAGTTGCTAGGGTTAGAAATCCTGGAGTGAGACAGTAAGAGCTAGTAGAGTGAGAGAAGGTTCAATACATGGCTGATGATGGTTCAATACATGGCTGATGAAAATTAGGGGTAATGCGTTGGTAAGTCAGTGAGTAACTGAATTACTGAGCGAGTAAGTAAGTTACTACTGTTAGTGAAATAGTATGTCAGTGAGTTAGTTACTAAAATTACGTTATGTAATTAATGAAAAAGTTAGATAAGTTAATTAACTAGTGAGTCAGTTCATTAGTGCCTGAGTGAATTAATTAACTAGTGAGTTAGTTAGTGAATCGGTTAATTAATGAGTAAGAATGAGACAGACTCATGGTCCATCTATAGCCCTCTAAGCCTCCGCAGGATTCAGTATGACCGGCCCAACACATTGTGCACAAGCACCAGCATGAGCCACGAGCCAAGAAGTGTTTCTTATTGCTAACGAAGATGAGAAAGCCCATTAAAACGTAGGTTCACGGACACACAGCCACACAGGACAGCACCTCTGCTGTAAATCCTTGTTGCCATCACTGTCCCTTTTAATTTTCTGAGCACATTATGGGCCCATAACTCCGCTGACTTTTCCGACATTGCCATTACCGGCCAGCAGAAATATAGCATCATGCAGGACCAGCTAGTAGCTAGTAGCAACTAGCGTCTGGCCCTGGACGTGATGGAGTAGCACAGCCAAGGACGACCGGAGAGAGTCTGGGTGTCTTTGCTCCAATAGAACAACAAGAGGAGCTTGGGAAAACAGATTTCAGATTTGTCCTATGTCCCCGTGGTATGGTCTATATTAGTAGTGATTTGTTGAGCCATATGTAACAGGTAGATCCAACGCAGTGTTACACTTGTCAGCATTAGGTGAATATGTTTAGCTTTTAGACATTAAGCTGTGTCAGTCATTGTTGGAAATGCATCAGAGTGTGGTTTGAATACGATACAAAAGTGAAGTGAAAAAACAACACCTTAACAAAGCTGATGAAAAAAAATGTATTTGCTAAAAACACATTTCACCATAAATAGTGGCAAGAACATTTGAAATATTATCATTTTCTTGTATTTGTCGTGATAAAATTTCAAAGTTATGTAAATAATGGATGCTGAGTGTACTGATAAGCAACCATCAATCAGTAATTATGATTGTGTTAAAGTAAGAGGCAGTGGGAGAGCATGTGTGTCATGCCATAGTGTGTGTGTGTGTGTGTGTGTGTGTGTAAGCTTTGGTGTATGCAATGAAAAGGGTGTGTGTGTGTGTGTTTGTGTGTGCGCATGTGTGCATAAGTGTTGGTGCATGTATGTGAGAGCGAGTGACATGTTTGTCTGATGACAGACAGACCTGAATGGCCCCTCTACCCCATGGCAGCGGGGTGGTTTATGTGCATGTGTGTGTGTGTCCATATGTGCTTGTGTATACATATATGTGTTTGTGTGGTTGTGCGTGTGTATACGTGTGTGTGTCTGTGTGTGTTTGTGTGTGTGTGCTGACAGGCGAGCCTGAATGGCTCTCTCCCCAGTGTCAGGAGGGCTATGTGTGTGTGCATGTGTGTGTGTGGGGTTGTGTATCTGTGTGTGCGTGCATGTGTGTGTGTGTTGACAGGCGGGCCTGAATGGCTCTCTCCCCAGTGCCAGGAGGGCTTTGTGGGGCTGTCCATTAGCCAGTCAGCCTGTGTCACACACCTCTGACATGGGGACCACCACCTAGAGCGCACTATTCCTGACACTCCATTAGCTTCTAGTGTGTCACACATTACACGAAACATTACACACACACACATTCACACACACAACACACATGCACAAACACTACACACATGCACAGAGAAAATACACCATATTTCAGCATCGCAGGACATCACTACAAAAAGCAACACTACCTCTACTAGTCCTCTCTCCGTCACACACAAACCGAAACAAACATACACACACACAGACACACATACATGCACACACACAAAGGCCTCCCAGACATAATCAGAAAACACAACCCTACCAAAGACCAGGCAGGGTGATTGCAGGAAAAGGTCCATGTAAAGACAGGTGAGTGTAGGGGCTGAGGCATGTGTGGAGAGGTACTTGTGTGTACAGGCAGGTGTGTGCAAAGGCTCAGGTGTGTGCATAGGTAGATGTGTGTAGAGGCCTCGTACCTCGTCCAGGTCGGAGATGTAGACGGGCTTCTCCTCGAAGCCGATGGGCATGGGCTCTGTGGGGGGGATCTCCACTTTCTCATACATCTTAGTGTCGTCACGGCGAATACCCTCTGGGAGCAGCATCTGGGACACAGGGACAAGCACAGTTATTGGCAGTGTTTGGCAGGTTACTACTAATAATCTTGGCCTACACTAGATTAATCAGCACATCTGTAGTCATAACAAGTCTTAGGCTACCATTTAAAAAAAAAGAAGCTCATCATGTTGCAATCTGCAACTTCTCATGTTTTAAATCAACTTCATGGAAAAAAAAAAAAACAAGCGCAATCAAGCAACCTGGTCCCCCATGTGGACGGACAGGGCCATTGCGGGTGGACAGACAGACACACACACACACGGACAGGGTCATTGCAATACCTGGTCAATTCCCTCTCTTATAATAAGTGGAACTGGCAACCCTGATCATTGGGCCGACCTGTCTTCCTTTTCCACCTTCCAGAACCGACACCAACCATCACTCAGTCCCACAGCATCAACCGTCGGACGACCACCAACACCCACCACTTGCTTTCTTTGGTGACAATCACAAAACTAGAGCTGGGCGGTATGACCAAAAATTTATATCACGGTATTTTTCAAAATTATATAGGTGTCACAGTATTTGATGGTATTTTTTTTTTCATGCATGACTAGGTGTTAACCCCATTTCCTAATAATTTAGAGGATAATTACTGCAGTAAATTGGCTTAGAATGACCAGATTAGTATTAACCCAAGTTTGAATGGTCCCACAAAATGGTGCTGCTCACAAAGAAGTGACAGTGCACTACAGTACAGTACAGTAACACTACAGTTACTAATAGTGCATACGCTGATTACTCAACTTCCCCAGTGAACAGTATGATCACAGATATCTGAGGCGGATTCCCGGACCCTCCCCCAAAAAATCCTCAGGTGCAGGCTTGCACAATAGTCTGGAGATGTCCACATGCAACTGTCCTTGATTGTTAAATTCGGGGAAATGGCTAAGCCTTCTAACGTTCGGGGGGTGGCGATAAACTCATTGTTTTTAATATGTTGAGAGACGTTGCCGAGGTTAAAGTGCAGAAGGGAGACGCAGTGAGAATTTTTGTTTATGCCGTGTCGTGTTTTGCACCGTGATGTGGGGCCGGTTGCGCAGCAGAATCAGAAACCTGCCGGCATATAGCACTGTCGCTGAGAATGAGAATTGCTTTTGATGAGAATTAGGGATATACAGCTTCCTTCAACTTTGACACTAAAGCAACGGAGTATTTGCAGTCGGAGTCAGACACTTAACCGTTAGCCGTTTCCCTCATATAAAAAGTAGGCCTATATGACAATTAACACAGCTAGATGGGACCGCGGTTGAATTGGTTTGATATTGGATATTCGACATATTCAAAGACAGTCATATAACTTGTGATGTATATCACCGATTCTTTTCAAACAACTTGTGACGTCCTCATGATCATCCAGGGTATATATCACAAGACAGTAATTACTTAAAAATGATGCTATGACCTGATTTAATGCATTTTTGTGAATTGAACACTCATATAACTTCTGATGTGTATCACCGATTCTTTTCAAACAACTTGTGACGTCCTCATGATCATCCAGGGTATATATCACAAGACAGTAATTACTTAAAAATGATGCTATGACCTGATTTAATGCATTTTTGTGAATTGAACACTCATATAACTTCTGATGTATATCACCGATTCTTTTCAAACAACTTGTGATGTCCTCATGATCACCCAGGGTATATATCACAAAACAGTAATTACTTAAAAATGATGCTATGACCTGATTTAATGCATTTTTGTGAATTGAACACTCATAACTTCTGATGTATATCACAGATTCTTTTCAAACAACTTGTGATGTCCTCATGATCATCCAGGGTATATATCACAAGACAGCAATTATTAAAAATTCATATTATAAGCCGATTTAATGCATTTTTGTGAATTCAACACTCATATAACTTGTGATGTATATCACCGATTCTTTTCAAACAACTTGGGATGTTCACAAGACAGTAATTATTAAAAAATCATACTATGAGCCGATTTACAGATGTTGTCCTTTCAGCTTGCTTGATTTCACACATGATTCTCGGCGAGATTCACTCTCGTGAGATTCACGCAGCCTTTTTGTCAGAAGCTGCAATGTACCCAAACAACCACCAGGTGGCACTTGGGAGCGCCGCCTTTATAACACAATAAATGGTATACAGTGGTCCCTCGTTGTTTGCGGGAGTTATGTTCTAAAAATAACCCGCAATAGGCGAAAAGTCAGCTTAATTTTTTACAATTATTATAGATGTTTAAAGGTGTACTTCCATCGTGTTTTCATTAATTTTGCGGTGTTCTCTAGTATTAATAATTGCCCTGTGCGCTAGTGTTAATAAAAAAAATGTTCTAGTACTTCTGTTTCAGGCTGTTTTAGTTTGGTAGAGGGGGTGGGGCGGGGAGAACGACACGATTTCACCAGAGGCACGCTCCCTGCAGCTTCCTTTGCCCCACAGTCAACTTGATAGCAGAGTGGTAAAGGGCCAAGTCAACTTGACAGCGCTAAAACTGCACACAGAATGTCTACGGAGATACAGCTGTATGTGTTTGATCCTGAATCCGAAGAGGAAGGAGAGATGGCACAAGCACAGTCGCTTCCTGACCGTTTGTCAATGAACGTTTCAGAATGGTAATATTTGCATGACAAAACACTGCAAGTGCCCGGTTAAATGCAGTTCAGTCATTCAACTAACCTGCTAATCTTATGCCAGTCAGTCAAACAGGCTAACATTATTTAATTAAAGCCCATTCGGTCAGTTTCTCTTATATGTATCTCCGCGTCTACGTCACGCCGGAGGCACTTTTAGCATTGGGTCGTTTTTCCGCCTATTGTCTTCTTTTGACTGATATAGAAAACGGGGATAGAAAAACATTTTGATATGCAGCATGCATATGCAACTCGGGGTGACCTATCATATTTCAAAAGAGCAAGTACTAAACGGTTTCTCGTGGAAGTACACCTTTAAAGACTATAAAATCCCTCCCTATACTTATACACTTTTCTCAGACAGGCAAAGTTCACATTTGCAAACATACAGCACTTTAGAGTCACACAGCTGGCTGTACAGGAGATGTGACCGGCCACAGCAAAACCGGCCACAAGTCGGCCGAGACACATTTTGAGTTATTCACAGATTCTGAAAGTGTAGGTTCTAAACTTTCCAATGATGCCTTACACATGGAAATCGGATAATATATGAAGAAGTTGTGGCCATTTGAAAGCATGCACATCTTAAAACACAAAGCTGAGAAAACCTCTCCTAAAGATTAAGTAGTTCTCACCTCTGGGCGCTAAATGTTGCTCATTTGCATGACATCAAGATAAGCCCTCCCCCGTACAGCCTACAGACTGTCACTGTGGTGTGTGCCTTCAGGGCAGACGTTTTCAGGTGAAAACGGTAGTTTGTTTGCGTTTTGGCCTTTCGTCCACACTTTTTGAGAACGGATTCCAAAGTGAGAAAGTCTGATAACGCCGCCGTTTCATTTTCGTGTAGACAGGCAAAACGCAACCTTTTGAAAAAAGATGACGTCGTCGCCCCTTCACCTTGCGCTGCACATCTCATAACAACAACTTCAAACGTTTACAAACTGGTTGTCGAATAAATTGTGATTTGATTAGCTTGCAATGTAGGCTGGCTGTTGTGCAATTGTTTCTACTGCCATTAAACAGGCTGTATGGCTAGTAGGGTAGTAAGCTATAACAAGGACGTCTTGTTGGCTTTCATTACTCTTTAATTATTTAAAAAGCAACTGTCGCTGCTTCCAACTCCCCCCAGTAACAACACGCATTGCTAAAATCAACATGTTTTAAGCAAATAATTGCGCAGTTGTCTCAAGTTTATTTGCAGCTCCTTCTATTTTTTTCATTTTCTGCTCCGTATCGCTTAAGTGGGTCAATTTAACGATGTGACATCTCACAACAGCGGCAAACTTTTACAAACAGGTTGTTGTGGGATAATTTGGGGTATAAATGGTCTGCAGTGTAGGCTCTGTGTAATGCAACTGTTTCTACCTTCTGACATTGAACTACAAAATGTTTTTTGTATACATCGCTAGTTAAGTCCAACAAACACTTCTCGTCATGCTTATTAAATAGGGCAACTGTCGCTGCATCTGACCCACCTAAACGAGAACACACATTGCTAAAATCAACATACATTAGACTACATGGCCGGTTTGTCGAAGAAGTGCTGCCATACGTCTGCACTATAACAGCCACGATTCAGCTCTTCTGCAATGCGCTTTGCCTGGTCCATCTCCATTCATTCAATAATGAAATCACATGCATTTATGCAGCTTAAGTAGCCACGACGTTTGCTTCCAGCACACAGCTGATTGGCGGAAAACAAACAAAAGAGCACTGTAATCGTCACGTGAATGGCCAGTATCGTCAGTATTGTAATTATGGTAATGTATGCTTTTAAAGCAACTAATACTGTTATCTGCAACATGGAATGGCTTCTTCATGATCTCAACTCTCACATTTCGCATAAAAACAAAAATCACAAATTTTGAAAAAAAAAACTTCAAACGCGATTTTCTCCTTTTCGCTCTGGCCGACTTGTGGCCGGTTTTGCTGTGGCTGGTCACAATTTGTCACATCTATTATTTTATTAAGTTGATAACATATTTCAAGTTGATCAAAATTTAAATTAAAGAAAGCTGTCTTAACTCAGAAATACATTGATTTTGGATAAGCATTTCTGCTTTCACTTAACAAGGAAAAGTATTAAGTTAGTGAAACTTCATAATATTGCCTTAGTGCAGCTTCCTAACACACATGCAGGCAGAGGAAGTGATCAACGGCCATTTTATGAGAGAGAGAGAGACGGCTTGACTTGGTGAGTAAAAATATATATTTTTGTAATTTCTTAATTTTATGTCCAGTCAGCCAGCGTTTAGTCAATTGTGAACTTCTGGGAGACTTGGGATGTCTGTATTTTTACCTCCGCCAAGGATGTTACGTTTTCGGGAGTTTGTGGGTGAGTGGGTTGGTTGAATGGTTTGCAAAATAACTCGCCAACGCGAGAAGACTCACACTCACATACAGTACACAATACGCACACATAGTGAAGACTGCACAGTGAAAATGGACAGGTAAATATCGGACTGGAATGTTTGCTGTCGGGCCGACGGCATTACATTGTTTGGAGCAGCTTATGCCCGTGAGAGCGGGATAGAGAGAGAACAGGAGTGACGTCCTTTTGGGTTGATTAAATACCAGATGCACAGCCGCGCTCTGGACCATTTGTAATGGTTTCATTGGGCAAGCAGGTAGGCTAGTCAGAAGAGAGTTGCCTGTGTTTATATCCAGTTCGCTTGTCTCACGCTTTATGCTGAGCTCCAACGCATCAGAAGTGTCAACCTAACTCTGTCCCGTCTTACATTATTGGACAAACAGATTAAACCAGGTCTGTCTGACCTTACAATAAGTACAAATAACCTTACAGTTGCACCCTTTATGTATCTTTCAGATTGAGGAATCAGATGCGCCAGTCATCCTTGATATTCTTGTTGCCCTTGTCACAGCCGTTACTGCAGATCCAGTTCATTTTGTTATTTTGCATTCCTCGTTTCTCTCCACGGAGCATCAGATATGCGGACATACTGTACTGCCCTTTTCTGATTTGAGCCCCTCTCCCTCTGTAATCAACGTCCCTGTATTAGCATACTATAAAACTATTATCTTTCAGGGGCTACTCAGTATATGGGAGTGAAGTGTAGGAATTTCAATTGAGCCTGTCACACGATTGGAAAAAGTATGATTACACCAACAATGACATGGCGATAGACTGCCAAATTTCGTTTTGTTCTTTATTGTACAGTTTAACGATAGGCGTTGATTGCTGTCTTACAATTCTTTGTCTTTTCTGCTGCCTGCTGTGTTTGTATTCATAAGCTCACCTGTTGTCCAAGCAAATAAAGCACTCAGACTGAAACTCTGTTTTCTATTGGGACACTCACAGGCAAAGTCGGAAATAGAAATAAAAATAAAAGAATGCGCTATTTACAAAATACATACACGTGTAAATATCCAGTGCAGTATGTACGTTAAGTATACGCAGCCTGTGTGCAAAGTCAGCTTTATCTACGATCCAGGTCTCCCGTCCTCGGGGCTGAGGTGAGGGCTGGGATCAGGGACATTCAGGCACTATGCGTGAGCATGGAAGTCATTTGACGCCTGAAAGACCAGTCCCCAGTCTCTACAACACTCAACAACAGCATCCAAATTTCTAACCAGCACGCAGACGTGACCTTGCGTTGGGCCAGACCATGCCAGAATACACAAACAGAGCCACGGCCAAGTTGGTAGGTACGGATGTCTGCTCTTCAATTCCATAATCTCTGAGGAGCACTGCAGAGCCTGGAGCAAAACTGCGAACTGGGATGGATCGAGGGGCAAGCGAGCCCTACCACAGAATGTAAAGAACTTTGTGGTCTCGTCTCGACACTGCAGCGCAAGGTTCCTGCTTTAGGAAGTAATGACTTGAAAGACTGCATTGATAAAATCAATGAATACCTCCGGACAACACGCAAAAATCAACAGCACACATCACATTTAGATGTTTGAAAAAAGTTTTACTCGTAACATTACTTTGTTTTTTCCCCTCATATTATGTAACAAAAACTGTTTCTACCTTCTGACGAACTACTTTTGTATATCGCCAGTTCAGCCCAACAAAGAGTTCCGTATGTTATGCTTATTAAATAAAAGGTCAATTGTCACTGCATCTGACCCATCTAAATTAATGCCGAACATAAGACAAAAATGAAACTGGCATTGATCTGGTACGCGGATCCATGCTGCATCTGTAAACACGGATCTGGGCCAGCACTGTTTGTGTGCGTGTGTGTGAAGGGGGATGGGCTGGTGGCGACAATGACTGTCTCAGACTAAGAAGACAAGAAGAGTTTTTTTTTCTGAACGGAGGTGTGTGTGTGTGTGTTGGGGAGTGGACGGGTGGGTGTGGGGGTATGTGTTATAAAGCCGCCAGCTGATGAGGACATCAGTTGTTTCACACACAGGCATGTTCGCAGACACACACAGACGACAATTAAGTCTGGCTCAAACGCAGTGATTTTCATGCGCAAGATGTCACGCAAGTGAGAGTCATTTAGTCTTGTCCTCACACGGTTCTTGTTAAAGTTCAAAAGTGAGAATGTCTTCTCGCACAGGTACATATGTCCAGCGAAATAAACTCAACATTTTCTTGGCAAATGTCCGAATCTCTTGGTACCTGTCTTTATCCAGCTGGCGGTAAAAGTTCACAAGAGGGAGACTCCGACAGTCTGTCACACTGCAGTTCAATGAGCATTGCGATTCATGTCGATGTTTTGAAGTGTTCTTGTGAATGTTGTGATTACATATTATTTTACCCATTTTTACAGTGTATTCATTGGTCAAATAAAAGCCTGTATTAAAGAACCCAACCCTGCTGTGTTGTTATGAGAGCTAATAATAGCAACATCACACGACATAAGCAAGATGTATGATTTTTCTTTGCGAAATAAAACCGCAAATAATGCCTACCAAAGGGCAAATTAGTTAAGTGTGCTGTGGTCAAATATATTACAGTTGTGCTGTCCAAACTCAGGGAAAACTCAATCGGTTTGTAGAAATGACGATAATACTGCTGTTTAAATGGTTAAACTTTGAAGTCATGGCATACGGTTTTAACAAGGAAAACAAGATGATGTGACTTTGCTTTTTAAACGTTTTGACAGCTGTATTGTCACTATTTCTGCACATCGATTTAATTTCACTGCAACTGAACCGCAGGATTACGAGATAATGGCACTTTTACAGTCAACTAAATACTGCAAGTTTTGCCGTGGGTGGGTCAACCTCGGAAGTGAGATCTTTACTTCAGCGTAAACCTTTGTGGTCCTATGCTGTCCCTAGCGGCGGCAGTGGTAATGACATTTCACGGACTGCATGAATCTCGGCTTGCGCGAGTGACATGAACATTCTGAAATGACAACATCTGTAATGCATCTTTGTGAATTCAACACTCATATAACTTGTGTTGTATACAACCGATTCTCCGTATGATTTTTAAATAATTACTGTCTTGTGATATATACATTGGATGATCATGAGGATATCACAAGTTGTTTGAAAAGAATCGGTGATATACATCACAAGTTATATGAGTGTTGAAATCACAAAATTGCCCCACATTCGGGCATATCTCTCTTGGGATATTAGGGGTAGAAGTGCCGTGTGCTTGTTGTGTGTTAAAAGTTTTGTTTGCATTTGTCCAACAGCCATCGTCATTTTGAGACAGAACACGAAATCAAACGTAGGAGTGTTCAGAATTGAAGGCTTAACAAGTTCACGAATGAAATGATTGACATTTTGCTAGGAACTTTTTTAAATAGGCTACCTGTTAAAATATGGTGTTAACTTTCAGTAAGGACAGAAAAAAGTAGGCCTACTGAAGGGCAGGATATCCAATTCCTAACTGTTAGATATGAGAGAAGCACGGTTAAAGCACAGTGAGTGATTGTGCTGTCCAAGTCAAGTCAAGTCAAGTAGGTTTTTATTGTCGTTTCAGCCATATACACAGTAAATAGTGAGACGAGACAACGTTTCACCGGGAACAATTGGTGGTACACGTAACTGTTAAAATACAGTATAGACAAGACAGATACATAATAGTGCCTACATACACTACTGAGGGACTACACAGATTCACTTCACCCACTCACACACGCACTCACACACTCACACACACACACGCTTACACTCTCCTGTACACTTCTGTACATACAATGCAACACAGTAGTGAACAATACAACACAGTCGTAAACAAGGCAGGTCAAGTTTGCAGGTGACCTAGAACAAACACTCTAGACAGGGCATGGCTTTTAGCAGAGCACTGTGGCTAGTGGTGTGATTTGTAAACAGTAGACTGTTCTACATAAATATAAATAATAGCAGCAAGGCTAGTGGTATGAATTGTAAACAAAAGACTATTCTAAATAAATATAAGTAGTAGCAGCAGAAAAGTGCGGGGGCATAAGGTGCGGTGTGCTGTGACGCGCTGGTTTGCAACCTGAGTTACTAAGAAATTACAGTCCAAAAATATTGCACTACAGGTTATTCAGCAGTCTGACTGCCTGCGGGAAGAAGCTCTTCCCCATTCTGGAGGTGCGGGCAGTGATGCTGCGGAGCCTTCTACCAGATGGTAGTAAGGTGAATAGTCCATGGGAGGGATGGGATGTGTCTCTGATGATGTTCCTGGCTTTTCGCAGACAGCGGGAGCTGTAGATGTCCGAGAGGGGGGGCAGAGAGACTCCAGTGATCTTTTCGGCTGTCCTCACAATCCAGTTGGCGAACCACGCTGTGATGGCGCCGCTGAGGATGCTCTCAATCGTCCCTCTGTAGAAGGTTGTGAGGATGGAGGTTGGGAGATTAGCTTTACGCAGTCTTCTCAGAAAGTACAGACGCTGCTGGGCTTTCTTTGTGATGTGTGTGGTGTTGAGAGTCCATGAGAGGTCGTCAGTTACGTGTATGCCCAGAAACTTTGTGCTCTGGACAATCTGTACTGGGAGGTTGTTGATGCACAGTGGGTTGTGTTTGTGCAAAGTCCGTCTGAAGTCGATGACCAGTTCTTTAGTTTTGTCCACGTTGAGGGACAGGTTGTTGTTGGTGCACCAGTTGCTGAGCTGAGCCACCTCCTCTCTGTACGGGGCCTCGTTGCCTCCGCTGATCAGACCCACCACGGTAGTGTCATCAGCAAACTTGATGATGTGGTTTGAGCTGTGCGTTGCCGCACAGTCATGGGTGAGGAGTGTGAACAGCAGCAGACTGAGCACGCAGCCTTGAGGAGCTCCTGTGTTCAGTGTGGTTGTGCTGGAAGTTTTGCTCACGATCCTGACTGCTTGGGGTCTGCCCACCAGGAAGTCCAGGACCCAGTTGCAGAGGGTTGTGTTCAGGCCAAGTTCACCTAATTTTGTTATCAGCTGCTGAGGGATGATGGTGTTGAATGCTGAGCTGAAGTCAATGAACAGCATCCTGACATATGTGTCCTTTTGGTCCAGGTGAGAGAGAGCCAGGTGGATGGCAGTGTTGATGACATCGTCTGTGGAGCGATTTGGGCGGTACGCAAACTGCATTGGGTCCAGTGTGGCTGGTAGTTGTGACTTGATGTGTCTCATTACCAGCCTTTCGACGCACTTCATGATGGTGGATATCAGTGCAACTGGGCGGTAGTCGTTGAGACAAGTCACTGTGGGTTTCTTCGGAACGGGGATGATGGTGGTGGTCTTGAAGCAGGTGGGAACGACAGTAGTGGCCAGGGAGATGTTGAAGACATCTGTGAGAACATTTGTCAGCTGGTCCGCACACTCCCTCAGCACACGGCCTGGTATGCCGTCCGGCCCAGCAGCTTTCCGTGGGTTGACTCTGAGTAGGGCCTTCCTCACTTCAGCAGTGGACAGACACAGCACTAGGTCGTTAGGGGGAGGGGTGTTCTTTCTCGCCACTGAGTCGTTCTGTTCCTCAAACCTTGAATAGAACTGGTTTAGCGCCTCAGGCAGGGAGTCATCACTGCCACAGGAGAGGGGGGCAGGCCTGTAGTTGGTAATGGCTTGAATGCCCTGCCATAGACGCCGTGTGTCGTTAGTGTCTGCAAAGTGGTTGTGGATTCTCTGAGCATGAGAGCGCTTTGTTGTTTTAATGGCCCGGGACAACTCAGCTCTTGCTTTCCTCAGGGCTTCCTCCTCCCCAGCCCTGTAGGCAGTGTCCCTGGCTTTCAATAGCGCCCTCACCTCTGCAGTCATCCATGGTTTCTGGTTGGGGCGTGTGGTGATAATTTTGGAGACAGAAACATCCTCTGTGCACTTGCTGATGTAGCTGGTCACAGTTGATGTGTATTCCTCCAGATCAGTGGTGCCGTTGTAGGTGGCTGCCTGCTTGAAAATGTCCCAGTCAGTACGCTCAAAACAGTCCTGGAGGGCCGCCATTGCTTCCGTAGGCCAGGTCTTTGTTTCCCTCCGACTTGGTCTGATGCGTTTGACCAGGGGCTGATATGCCGGAATTAGCATAACTGTTGAGGGGTCTGAGTGTCCTAGGTGGGGGAGGGGCTCAGCTCGGTAAGCACCCTTGATGTTGGTGTAAACACAGTCCAGTATATTTTTTCCTCTTGTTGGAAAGTCCACATTCTGATGGAATTTTGGTAGGACCTTCTTTAGATTGACGTGGTTGAAGTCAGGGTGTTCATTTTGTAGTTTACTGATGGCTTTGTAGAGATCTGTTAGCGCATTGTTGCTAGCGCTAGCGCTTGGTGGAATGTAAACAACGGTTATGAACACGGACGTAAATTCACGTGGAATGTAGAAAGGTCGGCATCTGACAGTCATGTACTCCACTAGCGGCGAACAGAAGTTGGAAACGAGCACCGCATTCCTGCACCATTCGTTGTTGACATAAATGCATAGCCCACCTCCCCTGGTTTTACCTGACAGTGCAGCATTCCTGTCGGCTCGGAAGGCTAGCAGTCCTGGTAGCTGGATGGCGGAGTCCGGTACACTGTCGTTGAGCCATGTTTCCACAAACACGAAAACATTACAGTCCCTGTATATCCTTTGAGTATCCCGGTGTAGTTGGATGTAGTCCAGTTTGTTGTCTAAAGAGCAGACATTCGCTAGCAGGATGGAAGGGACCGGTGGCCGGCTGGTGTTAGCTTTCCATCTAGCTCGGATCCCTGCCCTCTTACCCCACTTCCGGGTTCTTGCACACCGCTTCCGAGGTCTCCTCTCCCGGCAAGCTTTGTTTGGAGACCCCACCGGCTGGTGTGCTGGATCCCGCAGCAGGCGAAGTTCACGGAGAACACAGAGAGTGCTCTCTGTGATAGCATTTCTACCGATCTGCAGTAAAGTATTCCTATTGTAACCTTGTGTTCCAAATTCCAAAGTCCATATGCCTGTAGCTAATTTTCACGTATGAAAACTATCAGTGCCAGTATCAGTGCAATACTTATACGACCCTGTGCAGTGGTCTATAGATTTTCACCAACTTTGTGGTGTAGCCTGTTTTCGTTAAATGGCCACTTGTCTTGCATCTTGCTCATTGCAATAGGAATTTATGTGTTTTGCTCAAGGCTGTTGATGAGTAACACAAAGTAATGTAATGAGTTACTTTCCATCAGGAGTAAAGAAGTAAAGTAATGCATTACATCTTTTACAGTGTTTCCCCTAGAAAATGTCTGAAGGTGCGGTGGCAAGACCTGCGCTCAGACATACGACGTACGACGTATCGACCCTAGTATGAGGATACGGGAGCATTCTGAGAGGTTTTTTTTTTTGACACAACACTCTAAAATGGTGACCATTTGTAAGGGAATAAATGAATAAACCTAGTCTTGAAAGAAGAACCATAACCTTTAGAAAACAGCCAGGAAGACTAAATCCCCCTCCCCCTTCACCAATGCCAGAGCGACCTCTTACCCCCACCCCCCTAAACATAAATCTCACAACACATGATTACTACAAGTACACATTTATTGGAAATCAGTGGCAAAGTTTGCAGGCTTGCTCAGAGCACTTAATTTTCCTGGGTTTTAAAAAAAACAATTTTAAGGCTTGCTCACGGGGGAACTCACTGACAGGAGGTCCGTGGCCCTGTGTTTGCCCTTCTTTTGGCTGCTCTCCTCTCTGTCTACCCTCTCTTCACATTCTCTTTGTTCCAGCCTATTTTGCTCCCCTGCTTGATTACTGCTACTCTAATAAAACATTCATATTTTTAAAACATTTACGTGCACATTTTGAAATTAACGTGGTTTTGACCATTTCTGATCTGATATGGCATTTGGCAGATGAGCAAACACTGACGTTTGGGGAGAGGACTGTGTTTAATCATACATACTCGAATTAGGGATGGACATCACATATTCTCTATGTCCAAGTTTACTGTCATCACTGTAATGGAGCGTAAATAAATAGGCCTAGCCAACAATTCACCTGCAACAACATTTGAACAGCGCGCACCGGAGCCTTGTAAAATGACGGTGGCGGTTCATCTCAATTCCAACTGTCGACTCGGTTAGACTCGGACAAGAAGGAGCTTGAACATCTCATAGTAAAACTGAGGTGGGCTAGTTAATACAAACGTCATGGCTTTGATAGTAAAACACGAGGAAGAGGGTCTGAAGTTTCCACAGGCTATCAATATGAATAGCCAACTTTAATATTAATTATTAAGCAATGCCCATCCTTAGCTCGAATGACTTAAATTTTGCACGAACGAATCTTCCCTGACGAGTTTCTTCATCTCTCTCCTTTCTTTTTTGGGCGAAATACTTAAGCAAGCTCATCGGCAAGCGAAAGATATCGTTGACGTTAGATCTCTCTCTATCAGTCAGCTCAAATGAAAACTAGCGCTCTGGTGATGAGCTGTAAAAATTGTCCTTACATTTATAATCTATCTAAGAGAGCTATATGGATGTGGATATGCCTATGTAACGGAGGTTTACTAATGTTCTACGCCGAGCTCTGCTAGCTGGCATCCGTTACACCTATTTATCCCCTCAGTGTGTGAGCGCGTGATCTACCACTGAAGACCGGGAGGCCAAACGAGACGTCTTGTCTAACATAACCTAAACGTTGCCTACTAACAGTTTTACATAAAGTTTTACATAAAGTAGCCTACTTATGTGACAAAACGAAACATAATCACTGGAAATATAAGGTAACACAACAGCTTCAACACCTTTCCTAATTTGGCATCTTAAGTGACAGCTCTGTAGTAGCGATTTATTTTACTTCAGTTTGGCTTGGCTATGCTGCTTCAGGCAGAACGTTGTCCAATCAGAGCTCACGGCGACCCGTGGAAACCAATCAAGTAACTGCTAAATCGGCCGGTGGAACTCCGCTTCAGCCCAAACGCAAAGACTGGGCAAGCAACGTAAAATTGGTAGTGGAATACAAAAAAAAGGTAGTGGGAATTCCTGAAGGTGCGGCGGTAAAAATTAAGGTGCGGCGGCCCGCCGCAGTCATTTGTACATAGCGGAAACACTGTTTTAACAGTAGCGAGTAATGTGTAATGGATTACTTTTTTTGAGTAACGACCCCAACACTGCCTATAACTGCAAAGTGAAGACATCTTTATCTACTGAACTTCACTGAACTGCATCACTGTCGACTTTTGTTAACTGTCGTTCATTGCATCACTACAACCACAAGGAAAAATGAATTTCTCAATGTTTCAATGTTCATTACAAATACAGTTGCCCATGTAACTATATTTTCTCTAAACTTAGAGGTTAGTTTGAAGAGAGACTCATATTATCTTCAGATTAGCAAACTAATTTAGCATGCTAGCAGACTAATATGCTTCTGATCGGTGCGTTCGGTTCGGTGAATTGAGTGCGTGTGTCGCGGATGAGGAGATGAACAACAATGAAAAGAACAATTGACAAATTGTTCGTCAAGTTAAGGTCGGAGACCGCAGAAAATCAGGACCAATGTTCTGACACGGAGCCATCATCGACAACATCCCAGGTTATTTCAAGCCCTGGTTCGATCGACTCTGAGCCAGGGTCCACTGAAACCAAAAAGGGAAGAGTACAGTGGTCCCTCGTTATTCGCAGGAGTTACGTTCTAAAAATAACCCGCGATAGGCGAAATCCGCAAAGTAGTCAGCTTTATTTTCTACAATTATTGTAAAACCCCTCACTACACTACACTTAAATGGGAGACTTTCACTTTTTTTCTCAGACAGGCAAAGTTCACACTTGCAAACATACAGCACTTCAGAGTCACACAGCTAGCGGTGGAAGATTTATGTAAACTTTACAAGCTGAGCGCATTCTGTACTGTACAGGATATTGCATGCACTAAAAAAATCCGGGAAACAGCGAGGACGCGAAAGGTAAACCGCAATATAGCGAGGGACCACTGTATATACATTTCGGAAAGAGTGGCTTGACCACTTTCCCTGGCTAAGATATAATAAAACCGATAATACAATGCACTGCATTTACTGTAAAGAGTGCGGAAAGACCATGGCCGGCAATAGTGCATTTGTGACTGGTTGTAATACATTTCAAATCGAAACACTGAAAAAGCACAACGCATCTATACAGCACACTACATGCCGCGATAAATGCACTGTCCGAGTAGCCTGGTAAACCAGCCCCTCGTACTTCATTTCATTTTGAATCACATCACATCTCTGTACAAAATGAAATGAAGTACGAGGGACTGGTTTACCAGGCTACTGCCCAAGTGCCACCTCTCCCCGCCGCCTTTCAGCGGCAGGCAGCAGTTTAGGGTGTTAATGAGATGTTGGGCCTTAAAACATTTCCATTTATGAATAAGATTTTCTTTTATTCATCGAGATTTTTAAAGTTTACATTTTATCTTTTTGAAACATTTTAAACCTGTTTTCAGTAGGTTACCTGTCTTATACAATTCTTTTTTTAATAAGGAAAGTTATGTTTACCTGATTCTGAGTTAATTATTTACAAGTCTATATTGCCTATATGGACAGTAATTTAAAAAAATGAACCTGTAAAACTACGGTGTTAAATGCGATGCTATCAAAAATTTGTGTGCACCTAACTTTTGTGCTTGTGCACCCAAGAAAAAAAGTTAGGCCTACCAGTACAACCAGTGCCAAAAGTTAGTCTAGAGTCCTGCGTAGTCGTCATGCTTCATCTAAGGGCACCTACCACTTCCATTGTTAACAGCTCGAGGAAACTCCACACTCCATCGGTAGTACAACAAAGGCCCTGACATTAAAAACGAGGCACTGAGAACTTTGCAAGTGTACACAACATTTATTAATAAAACAGTTTTGACAGACAGTACCTTGCTGTAGTTTCTCGTCACCGCCATGATGAAAGTCCGCACAAGTCGATTGAGGAACACGAACCAGCAGGAAGAATAGGAGGAGAGGTAGTACAATCGACTTGTTTGGACTTTCACGATGGCGGTGAGGAGAAACAACTGCAAACTACTGCATGTAAGAACAGTTTTTTAAATAAACGTTGTGTACATTTACAATATTCTCAGAGCTTTGTTTTCAATGCCAGAGCCTTTGTTGTACTACCGATGGAGTGTGAAGTTTCTTTGAGCTGTTTTAATGGTTTAAAATTAGCGTAGTCATTATGCTTCGTCTAAGGGCACCTACCACTTCCATTGTTAGCCTTCTGGGTCAAACTATAAAAAATAGTTAAACTCTGAATGCAACAGGCTAAATCAATTTTGCTCCTCAGTACACATACCAACTCGGTATGATGTTTTAACATGCCAATTTTCATTTTACACCGAAGTTCTCCTTTAACAAAAAAAAAAAAAAACACTGGTATCTGGTATGAAACGGTATACAGCCCTAGTCACAACACCAACAACCACGGCCCACTCCCACAGCAACAACCATCAGCCACACACACTCACACAGCCCACTGTCATAGCAACAACTGTCAGCCACTGCCCACTCCCAAAAAAGATGACAAAAATAACACAGTCACACACACACACACAAACAAACACAAACATCCACACTTCCACTACAGCATGACACACATTCTTTCTCACTGCCACTTTGACACAATGACAGTCACCTGTCATAAACACACAATCATAATTACTGATTTAGTGGCTGTTGTGTTATATTAGTGGTATGTGCTTGCTTACCAGTACACTCAGGCCTGTCTCTCATGTTACACACAAACAGTTTCATAGACTGCAACAAATAACAAAAACTTTAATTAAAAAATAAGATTAAAGCAAATTAATCTAGCAGAACCAGCAACTTGGAGACGACAAAAACAACGCACCCTGAAATTGGTCTTTTTTGCAAAGGCATAAAGGTTTTGTCTGTGAACTGCAAATAGACTAGAGATTTTTAATTACACTAAGGCTGTGTCTACACACTCCACACATATTAAAAATATATATATTTTCAGCCTAAAGCAATTGATGCTAACTGCAGTTGCAGTTGTGGGAGAATAGAGATTTTGACAGCTAGCGAGACTGAGCCAAACTCATGACTGAAGACATTGAGCCTGGTGGCTACTTAAGCTCTTTATGGGCATTCACATTGACAGTGTGGGGATCTCTGTGTGGGCATTCACATTCACAGTGTGAGAACCTCTGTATGATGGAAGGTCTGCTTGTGATGCATTTGTCTGTCGGGGCTATGAGGTCCTACAAATCAGAAGTGGCTGATCCTCGATGATCAATTGGCTTCTGTAAAGACGTATATGCAAGAGTGCAGAAAATAACACCAACAAAATGCTGATGCAAGGTGTAATTGTAATGTATGCAAGCATATTGATTTACATTTGTATTTAGTGTCAGATATGCAAAAGAAATCTGACATTAAGATCCTTAGGAGTTCCTGAGGAGCGTATTTTGGGCTTTTTTACTGCCTTTAATCAATAGGACAGTTGAGGGATGACAGGAAATGAGTGGGAGGGAGAGATGAGGATGGGATTAAAAAAATGACCTCAGGCCAAAATCGAACCTGGGTTCCTGTCATTTTGCTATTGGCACCTTAGCCAACTGCATCATGTTGCCTCCATGTGGAGGGCTCTTCATCTGTCACTGCAGGCACAGAGCTAGGTAAGAATTTGGGTAAAGGTTGGGTAAGGCTAAGGGTTGGATATGAGTTGAGTTAGGGAAAGGTAAGGCGTTAGGTAAGTATTGGGTAGAGCTTGGGGTTGGGTAAGCACTGGGTAAGTACTAGGTATAGGTTGGGTAAGTACAGGAAAGAAAGCAAGAAATAATTCTATGCCTGAAATTGCTAAACGTTTCAAAGTTATTATGACTATCTACTAGCAAATGTTAAATGTAGCCTACTGCCTGATTTCAGACACCATGCCTAAACTCTTTCAACCCTGTAAGTATTGGGTAAGTATTTGGTAGGTGTTGAGTAGGAGGCTGGGTGGGGTCAGGTAGGGGGCTGAGTGGGGTCGAGTCAGGTCTGGGTGGGGTCGAGTCAGGTCTGGGCTTTGGCTGCCTAATTGGCCTGCACAGTGGTGTGAGTGGTGCAGCTGTCACCATGGAGACGGGGCTAGAAGCCTGATGAATGGCCCTCTCCGCCTGCCACTGACTCACAAGTGCAGCACTTAAGCACACACACACCAACTCACGTTATACAGCATTAAAACACACACCATGCCACACAACACACACCACGCAACACAAAAACAAACAGTGCAACACAAACACACACCATTCAGCACTACAACACACACCATGCAACACAAAAACTAACATCAACACAGTGCACCATTAACACACATCATGCAACACTGCACTAACAAACACATTGCAGTGTAATCACACACGGCACAGCACGAACACACTAACCAACACAGTGCAGCACAAACACACACAGCACAGCACTTAATTAATTATATAATCAATGCATTGCGATGCAGACGTGAACAATTAGGAATCGTTTTAATAACAGATCATAATCGATTAAAATTCTTGTCAATTTTTTTTGCCATAAGTATTAAAAATAGCACCCAGTAACCCGTTTTCTCTATGGCAACCTGTGTCTATGGTCTATGGTGGTCTCATCAAACACAGAGAATGATGTCATCGGAAATAAAAATCATACACCAATTATGAAATTAGAATATGCTTTCACACTGGTAAGTGCAAGTAGGACCCTATGACAGTTAAATTTACCTCAGCAGAATATGCTTCCAAAATTATATAGCAGATAGGACGTTTTGACAGTTCAAATGACCCCGTCAGAATATGGTACTACAATGATAGAATATGCTTCTACATTGATACGCAGGTAGGATGTTCTGACAATTCCTAAATTTTATTAAATAAAAGAGGATGGTAATATCTGACTGCTTGTCTTTGTTGATGAAATCAAAGCCATGTGAAGAAATATAGAAATGTGATGTGAAGAATCGTGATATCGAATCGAATCGCTAACTTAATAATCGTGTCTGAATCGAATCGAATCGTGAGATGAGTGAAGGTTCACACCTCTAGTAGGCATGTACACACGTACACACATACACACACACACACACACACACACACACAAACACACAGGTGCACGCACACACATTCTGTCCATCATTTTGCACCATCCTTGCGCTCATATCTCCCCAGCACACGAGCATCTGCCAATTTCCAACTGCACTCTTTCCCATTTAAAATCGTGAAACCTTCACACGCACACACAGAGGCTGAACAGCTGCATTCTGTGTAGACTTGATCTCACCACCATGCTTTCAGATGAAACACCTGCTTCCTACCAAAAAACATGTCTCCGCATGCGCGCACACACACACACACACGCACACGCGCACACACACACGCGCACACACACACACAAAAAGGCACTAATGAGTTTATGCAAATCAGCATTGACACAAACACCAGCAGGAATTAAAATGATGATATCATAAAAATGGGATTAAAACAAAAGCTTTAGGTATTGGATAATGTCCAATATTGCCCCAAACAGGCATAACTGGGAGTAAGTAAGGCTCAGGAGTCAGACAGGGCCCTCAAGATCTCCACACCTCCCACACACAAACACACATACACACTCTCTCTCTCCTCCACTGAAACTGATTAGAGAAATGATGAGGCACTCAAACCAATGCTCAAATAAAAATATTGAAATATAGAAAAAAATCACATTAAAGTACAACTTTAATATAAGCCCATACATTAAACTAATAAGGACAAATAATACATGTTTACTGTTACGGCCCACTCGGCCTTTTTGCTCATTCTGTGTCTGACTGACCCAACTACTTGCAGGTTTCTAGGAGGCCGGACTTGCCTAGTTGCTAGTGAGCTGCTCCAGGTGTCTCACCAGCTTAAAAGATTGCTGCCTCTCCTATTTACGAGCCATCTTTCTTTGATTTTCACACAGCAACACAGCACTCAGAACATCTCACATCCAACAACATGCCTGCATTACTGATGACTGACTTTTGTTTGTTTTGTTTGTAATTTAGTTAACTAAATATATTTTGTTAAAATCCAAGCTCTCGTCTCCCTCTTTTTGTTGCGGCCTTGGCACAGGGTCGTAACATTACAAATAAATTACATGTGTGTGGCTTTGCTTATCTACCTGACCTTCTAAAAATGAATTACCTTTTACCCATTTACTCTGAAACATTTATTAAATAATTCTACTGAATAATCCTAAAAAAGTATCGGCTTTATTATACTTACAAGTAACACTACTAAATATCAGTACTATAACTCATTTAACCTGCGAAACGCTAGCCCACAGACACAGCCTTTCTGATCGGCCCACAAACACAGAGCATGTGATGACATACCTTGGCTCCTCCCACAAAAGCGGAGGTTTTCGTGGCCTCACCAAATGAGTCGTAGACATGTGGGTAGCGAATGCGCTCGTGCTCCCGATGACGGCCGAGGATTGGTGAACGACGGGCTGTTAACAGGGCCTGCTCCCTGCGGAAAACACACACCACAAACACACACACACACACACACACACACACCATCAGATTCTAGGCAACAAATATAATCTAATCAGATAGCTGCACTGACATGCACACTAACCCACAACCTGACACCAAAACACACACACACACACACTCCATCTGATAAGCGCACACCATCACACACTGGCTCAGACACACAGTCAGAGACACAACCATCATACACTAGCACAAACACATACAAGCCAACCACCTTGTATTCATTCATACACACACACATTCTGCCATTCCCATCGTAGCACAGACATAAACACACACACACACATATATACACAGTGACATAACAACAGACACACAAGCACAGACACTCACATCCCTCCTTTACATCTAAGCACACACACACACACACACACACACACACACACACACACACACACACACACACACACACACACGCACGCACACACACTCACCGTTGTCACCACCCAGCACACACACACAGTTACAAACAGACACAAGAAGTTTACACAAAGCCTATGTGCAGAGTTCAGTGGTGCTGCCAAACGCAGCTGGGCTGGAACCAGGCTGAAGTTTCCTGCCCTCAATCTCCACCCCTGCCCTACAGTGCATCAGTGCATGGAAAACTAACGAAATGATGAAAACTAAAATTGAAAAAACCATTTTCATTAACTGAAATAAATAAAAACAAAAAAACAAAAAAAACGGTAAAACTAAAAAAACTAAAACTGTATTGTGCGCTTACAAAACTAACTAAAATGAACTGACATTATAGATATTTATCTTCTTTTTCATTACGTTTATTTTCAATGCACGGGGAAACGCTGGCTTTTATTGGCTTATGTTTGAGTGTGATAGGTGGGAGCTGTACATTCTCCTGCTTCTTTCTGTATTGCAACACTTACTAGTTTCTGGTCAAAGAACCCCGCTACGGATGCCAGGCTGGCTTCGTAGTGCCCGTCTCAGGCACAAGCACAAGATTGCGCATCACCTGTAATTCAGTGTGGATGCCCAGACACTAACAAAATAATCATGTATGCATAAAAATGCCATGCATGCCTCTTTTATTACATTACATTACATTACACTTAGCAGACGCTTTTATCCAAAGCGACTTACAAAAGGAGGACATAAAAGCAAACAGATGTGTAGAGAACATTGAAGGTACCTATGTAAAGAGATGGTTAGTAGAATTTGGATTTGTTAAGCAGTCTCGGAAAAGAAGGGTCTTCACAAGCTTTTTGAAGGTCGAGAGGGAAGTTGCTGCTCTTGTAGGGACTGGTAGGTTGTTCCACAACTGAGGGACAACAACCGAGAAAAGTTTAGAGTGACCTCGCTTTGTCTTGGGAGAGGGTACGGCCAGGCGGTTCGTATTGGAGGATCGCAGCATTCTGGACGGGATGTAAGCCTCTTCTGTCAAACCAAATTCTTTGCTGTATCTCTTTCCAAAGTACAGTGGTCCCTCGCTATATCGCAGTTTACCTTTTGCGGCCTTGCTGCTTCGCAGATTTTGTTTAGTGCATGCAATCTCCTGTACAGTACAGAATGCGCTCAGCTTGTAAAATTTACATAAATCGTCCACCGCTAGCTGTGTGACTCTGAAGTGCTGTATGTTTGCAAGTGTAAACTTTGCCTGTCTGAGAAAAGTGTATAAGTGTAGTGAGGGGTTTTACAGCCTTAAAACATCTATAAGAATTGTAAAAAATAAAGCTGACTACTTCGCGGATTTCGCCTATCGCGGGTTATTTTTAGAACGTAACTCCCGCGAATAACGAGGGACCACTGTATATCAAGATGTGCACCCAACCTGTTTTCTGTTTATATTCCTTTGCATTAAAATTGTTTTAGATTTTCACTATCAGAACATCTGGTGAACTATAAAGCAATCTCTTAAATAAAGTTAAATAATGTCAATAATGTTTTTAATTATGTTTTTTACTTCAAAAAGTACAGATAAATCGGAATCAGTACCAATAGTAGTAGTACCTTAACAATGCTTACTAATATTCACCCAACAA
This sequence comes from Coilia nasus, assembly GCA_027475355.1. Lineage (NCBI taxonomy): Eukaryota > Metazoa > Chordata > Actinopteri > Clupeiformes > Engraulidae > Coilia > Coilia nasus. The sequence continues at coordinate 32,623,849 of CM050218.1, read as the reverse complement.
ATAACCCAAAGTATAAAAAAAATTTAAACTAATACTAAAACTACTAAAAACTAAACTGAAACTAAGAATTTACAACAAAACTAAAATGAACTAAAACAATCAGATCCGCACTAAAACTAACTGAGTAACCAACTGAATTAGAGAAAAAAAAAGTCAAAACTAACTAAAACTAAACTATAATGAAAATGTCAAAACTGTTATAACCTTGACCCTGAGTGCAACCGGCTCATTCCTTCACTGGCCAGATCTTATAAGGCGCTCCACAGCACAGCTCCACTAACAAACACATGAAGGTTTCTGTGTGCGGGTGCATGGATATTTCTGTGTGTGTGTGTGTATGTGTATGTGCATGTGCGTGTGCATATGTTTCGGAATCTCTGTGTATGCATGTGTGCTTATGTTTCTGTGTGTGTGTGTTTGATGTGTATGTTTCCCCATGTGTTTTTCTGTGTGTGTCAGCCTTTTGATGCCCTTGTGTCACAGGAAGCGTCAGAGGAAAGAGGGCAGACGTGTCCATTTGATGCCACTGGAAATAGCATAGCATCTCACAAATGTGCACTAGCTAGTAGCACAGCACAGCGCAACCAAGAGTGGCCACAGGTTGCACTAAGCCACTCAGCTGCTGCATCAGCAGGATGAGTACAAGATAAGCACAAAACGTACGGAGGGGGAACTCTTCAGGGAGTCTACAAAAGGGCTGATGTCTGTCTCTCAGCTAACATCTGGACCAGAATCGGAGTGTGTGCATGTGTGTGTGTGTGTGTGTGTGTCTGTGTGCATGTATATATGTGTGTGTGCATGCGTGTGTATTTGTGTGTATATTTATGTATCTGTGTGTGTGTGTGTGTGTGTCTGTGTGCATGTGCATGTATATATGTGTGTGTGCATGTGTATATGCATGTGTTTGTGTATTTGTGTGTATATATATATGTATTTGTGTGTATATGTGTGTGTGTGTGTGGCATAGGGGGTCGCCTGCTAAACGTAGCGCTTTACCTATCACGCTAATCTCCCCTGCTCACGGTCTGTTGCGCTCAGTCACACAGAAACACACACACACACACACACACACACACGCACAAACACAAACACACACAGTGCTCAGTCACGCGGCATTCTTTTAATCAAACAGGCCACTGCTCCTTTTAAACCCCAAAAATTAAACATCGAAAGAAGAACATCCTTCACAAAAAAAAAAATTCCTTTCTTCTCTTCTCCTTTTCATTCTGCTCTTTACTCCATTTCCTCTCTTCCAGTGGCAGTGATGAAATATGCACACAGCTGCCTGTTTCTATAGTGATCAGAGAATCCAGCTGACCCGCCAGGGTCAGTGTGTGCTGTCTTGCATACACTCCGTAAGTTATTCATATGGAGCACGTGCAGATGTGTGTGTGTGTGTGTGTGTGTGTGTGTGTGTGTGTGTGTGTGTGTGTGTGTGTGAGAGAGAGAGAGTGTGTGTGTGTGTGTGTAGCTGTGTGAGCGTGTGTCTGAGTGGACACGTGTGTGCTTGTATGTGTAAGTATGATGGAGGTCGAGTGTATGTGTGTGTGACTGTATACAGGTAGTACTCGGAAAATTTGAATACTCTGAAAAAGTGCATGCATTTCTGTAACTCAACTTTAAAGGTGAAATGTTTAAAGGCTCAGGACAATTTTGCAAGTGTTTTGCATTACTTACCTGATTAGTGTATGACACTTTGGGCCTACAATATTGAAGCTTTTCACAGTAATTTAATTTTCTGAGTTTTTGGGTTTGAGGTTTTAATAAGCTGTAAATCATAATTAGCAAAATTACAACAAAAAAAGCTGGAGATATCTCACTTTGCATGTAATGAATCTATAAAATGTATTGGTTTCACCTTTTATGTTGGATTGCCTGAATAAAACAACTTTTACACAATATTCTAATTTTCCAAGTAGTACCTGTACATGAGGGTGTGTGCACCTGTGTGTGTGTGTTAGTAAGTGTGTGTGTGTGTGAGTTTGTCAGTGAGTGTGAGTGTGTGTGTTTCTACTTACCTCTGCAGTCTCATCTCCTTGGGCTCGAAGGCGAAACCAGGGTCGGCGTAGTCCAGCCCTCCGTCGTCGGCTTGTTTTTCTCGCCTCCGTTCCCGCTTTTCCTCCCGCCGCTGCAGCTTCATCATCTGCCGCTCCTGCTCCGACTGGATTGTCACCTGGCAACCGTACGCCGGCCTGCCGCCCTCCGCACCTGCCCCACCAACGCCATAAACAACAACACCACCACCACAACAGTAAACAAACACACACAAGCACATCCTGTCCACACCAGTCCTTCACCTTTGCCACGCCATGGAAACAATAAACAAAAAAAAATAAACAAACACACAAGCCCATTCTATGAGCACCTCACCGCGTAAACAATAACAACAACAACAACAGCTACCACAAGTAAAACACACAATGCATGATGCATGATGTCAGCAGCACCACTCCACAGCACAGGCAGCTCAGGAGCAGAGGTGAGAGGTCAGGAGTCACGGTAGATTCTCCGGCACAAGGTGGACTTCTGACTAGTTAGGCATCAGTAGGCGAATGGAAGGTTAGGGGGCATAGAGGGGTGTGTGTGTGTGCGTGTGTACATAGATGTGTGTGTCTTTGCATGTGTGCGTGTGTGTGTGTGTGTGTGTGTCTAAGATCAGTTTCTCAGACAAATGGTATCTGTAGTTCCTAACTGAGGACTACCTGCAGAAAGCCCTGGTTGTGGAAAAGCACACCACTTATTAAATGTCAGCCTGAACAGCAGCAAATGTACGAACCAGGAAGACGGCCATTGTGGTAATTGCACCAAGCACTAATACAAGCCAAGAAAAGAAACCATAAAACAACATTTCAGAACATCCCATTGTGCGCCTATCAAAACATGGCACACTCTGGCACAGTTTTATTAATAAAACATTCCCCCAAATACTAGTATGCTAAGTAGCAAAAATGAACAGTAATAAAAATAACACATGAATAAAAATACAAAAAATACAAAAATTCCAATGACAGATTTTGTGTGACTTAAAAGGTGTTGTAAATCCAACTCCTCCATAAGGCACAGCTGCAGTAACTAACTGGGCTGCTCATAGTGACCCTGATGCAGCCTTCATCACGTGAAGCCATACTATAAATACTATACTACAAAGCCTACTATAAATCCATACTATAAATATTATACTACAAAGCCTACTATAAATCCATACTATAAATCCATACTACAAAGTCATACTATAAATCCATACTACATAGCCATACTATATAGTCATACTACAAAGACATACTATAAAGGCATACTATAAAGCCATACTACAGACATACTATACAGCCATACTACAAAGCCATAATATAAAGTTATACTACAAAGCCATACTATAAAGCTATACTGAGACTAATTGTCAATGTGCACTCAGTCACAGACAACTCTCTCTCTCTCCGTCACAGCTGGTGTCAGAACAGTAGTAACTTCTAGTAATGGCCTTTGACCACTGTTACACAATGCAGACTACGCAAAGACCTAAACGAGACTCATACACACACTCATGCACACACTCATGCATGCGCGTGCACACACACACACAGCTTTGAGGACAAGCTGACACTAATTAATCTAAACTCTTGGGTTATGGATTAAATATGAGTCTTGACATCTTAATGTTGCATGAAAGCAGGGCTGACCCATATTACAGGCCTTTGATCCTCCACTGAATGAGAAAAAGACCATAATAAGGCCTGATATGATAATATATAACCCTAATCAGTTAGTCTCACTCTCTCACACACACACCTCACACACACACGCACACATATACACTCACTCTCTCTCTCTCTCTCTCTCTCTCTCTCTCTCTCTCTCTCTCTCTCTCTCTCTCTCTCTCTCTCTCTCACACACACACACACAAACACAGACACACACACACACACACACACACACACACACACACACACACACACACACACACACACACACACACACACACACACAGTGGGTTTCATTTACATTTAACAACTACCTGCCAATGTTAAATGCTACACGATTGTCAGAATAAATTGTGAGCCCAGGAGACAGGCTGTCAGAAAAAAACACCTACCCAACTCCACACACACATACACACACGCATGAACACACACACACACACACAGACAACATTTAAACTTCTAGACACTCTAACCTTTCCCTAATTTCTGTCGAGATGTATGTTGGTGACAGACAGTTTTTCAGATCAGTCAGTTTTCAGATCAGTCACTCATGCTGATGTGATATTGTAAACCCGAGCCCTGACAATAACAAGGACTGGGAAGGCCCGTCAACAACACTGGATTCCATCTAAGTGAAAAAGGTCAGTTTGATTCTCCAATAAAAAGACAATACAGGGTAGACCAAAAATACAGGCTATGCTAACTCAGCCACATGAGTTCCACATGATTGCGTAAGACCACTATTAATTGTTCTGGGTGCCTCTGAAAAGCTCTATACAAATGCAATTTGCTGTTGCCATGATTGTTGTTGTTGACAAGAAAGTTGGCGTTATTTGCCATCACGGCAGACTACCGGCCATCAACACTGCAGGTCACCTCATATGGCAGAAAACCTCGCTTTCACCAGCTCCCAAACATCCACCCACACACATACACACACGTGTCATAAGACAGAAAACCTTGCTTTGACCAGCTCTGAAACCTCCACATACACACACACACACGTCATAAGCCAGACCACCTCACTTTCACCAGCTCCCAGTCATCCACACACACACACACACACACACACACGTCATAACACAGACAACCCTCACCTTCGCCAACTCCCAGACCTTCAAACACACACACACCTAATAAGGCAGAGCCAGGCTAAACACATCCACACATATGACATGTTTTAAGCGAATAATTGCGCAGTTGTCTCAAGTTTATTTGCAGCTACTTCTATTTTTTCATGTTCTGCTCCGTATCGCTTAAATGGGTCAGTTTAACGACGTGACATCTCACAACAGCATCAAACTTTTACAAACAGGTTGTTGTGGGATACTTTGGGGTAAAAATCGTCTGCAGTGTAGGCTGTGTAATGCAACTGTTTCTACCTTCTGACACTGAACTACAGGATGTTTTCTGTATACATCGCTAGTTCAGCCCAACAAACGCTTTTCACGTTATGCTTTTTAAATAGGGCAACCGCGCTGCATCCGACCCATCTAAACTAGAACGCACATTGCTAAAATCAACATACATTACATGTTTAAAGTGAATCACTGCGCTACTGATCATGCCCCTCAAGCTGGGACAGCACACCTTCTGCAATGACAACGCAACGAAAACGTTCCCGTGTGGACGTAAATATTTACTGCTCCGTTGTCGTGTGGACGCGACTTTTTTTTTTACCCGCAAAGAAAAAAATCCAGGAACGTTGTGTGGACGGGGCCTAAGTAAAGGCGGTCCTTATAGAAAAGGGCACTCCACTGGGAATCCTGCGTGCGCAAAGCAGCTGGGGGGGCAGGGGGGGGGGTGAGATGCCTTTAACACTGTCCTTGCCCCCCCTCCCCCCACATACTCCCCTGAGGGCCTGGCGCTGGCGGAGAGGAGAGTGCTGGGGATTTGAATATTTATTGGTTTAAAAGCCGACAGTAAAAAGCTAATTACCAGAACAGAATTAGGACCATGACGCAGTCGGCATTATTAAGTGAAGGCACGCCACCCATAAATGCTCAGGGGTACTGTGCACCACGCTGAAGACACTCGAAAGGCACAGACGGGGTGCTAAAGCAATACTAAGTAGTTTTCGTCTACGGTCGCCCTACAGGTTGCAAGCAAAATTGTCTCTCTTAGAGAACTACAGAGAGAATGTTCTTACTATGGGGGGCAGCAAAGAGAATTCAGAAGTGCCTTTCACCCTGTTACAAGTTGATGAACCACTGAAAAAATTTTGGAAACATAATTTTAAAATTGAAAAAACTACTTAGTGTATCTTTAAAGGAAGAGCTGCCTCAGAATGGTGTGCCTGAAAGATCTATAAAAGGACTTCTTTTTAAAGTTTTTTTTTGGCCTTTTTATGGTTTTATTTATAGATAGGACAGTGAAGATGCTGACAGGAAGTAAGTGGGAGGAATAGGGTAGTGTGTGTGTGTGTGTGTGTGTGTGTGTGTGTGTGTGTGTGTGTATGTGTGTGTGGGAGAGCGAGAGAGAGAGAGAGAGAGAGAGAGAGAGAGAGATGAGCTGAGATAGGGTTGGGAAATGACCGCAAGCGGGATTCGAAGCGGAGTCACGATGGCCATGGGTACCCATTCATGGTCGGGTGTTCTTCGCCCCTGTGCCACTGCACCACCACCCCCCACCTCCCCTCAGGAGGACCTCCACTGATGTGGCAGCAGAGAAGCATCAGATTTAGCAGGTGAGTACAGTCGAACCTCGGTTATCCGAATTTCGGATTATCCGAACAAGATCATCCGGTCCGGTAATATTTACGAAGCCATACTTTGTGTAACCCGACACTCAAGAACAATGCTAGTGATACAATACGTCTTTTATTTACCACAATTATCAGTAAATCCAACTTGTGAAAACATCGAATTGAAGTGTTACCGATATAAAAGTGTGAAAAGTGTGTCTATTGTTTTAATAGTGTTATCAAAAGTACCCACGCGTCGGACTGTTAGTGTGATCTCAACCACTACGGATGACCCACTCATCCGTTGGTCGTTAGTTTGATGTCAGTCGGTCCCTTGATACAGTGTGAAAATCATTTTACCACCTAAAAATGAATGACACGGTGAAGGATTTAAAAGCACAGAAAAATCAGAAATCATTCATTCACTCTATCACATTGTCTTGAGTACGTTCCTAAAATCCAGTTCTGTTATAACCGATTGATATTTCTACCATGTCTTTGACATTACCATGTCTATGAAGAGAAAGCGAACACCTTTGATAATCAAGCAGAAGAGCGAGATTTTACAGCGTCTTGATCGTGGTGAGAATCACGCATCTAAGATCGCCCAAGAGTACAACATTGGAAAAGCTACAGTGTCCGACTTCAAGAAAGCAAGACCAGCGATTGAGAAGTTCATCAACCAAAATCACACATCGAATGCACTGAAGAGAAAATCCATGAAACCAGCACACGATGAACTCGACCAGGCCGTATTTCTGTGGTTTTCACAGCAACGAGAGAAGGGAGTTCCAGTCTCGGGTCCGATGCTGCAAGAAAAAGCCACCAGTCTCCACGAACGAATCCACCCCGGTGCACAGCAGACACAGGAAAGCAATGATCACATCGTATCAGCAGGTTGGTTACAGCATTTCATGAGTCATGATAAGTCAAAGATAGTCATGGCATTAGGCAGCTCAGTGTTCTCAGTGAGCAGAAGTCCGTAGATGACAGCGTCGTTGGCGATTACAGACAGAAACTGCAAACTATAATCACTGAAGAAAATTATGAACTCGAACAGTTGTACAATGCAGAAGAAAGTGGGCCCAAGCGAAGTGAAACCAAGCGAAATAAATACATTTGTAAACGTGTGTTCTAACGTAAATATGTTGTGTAAGGTGTTGTTTATTTACGGATAATCAGTTATCCAAACAATCAGTTATCCGAACAAACTTCCCGCCCCTCTTGTTCGGATAATCGAGGTTCGACTGTATCCTTTAGTTCTGCCACCTGTGCACTAAAGCAGGGCCCCCAGTTTTAGGCTGCTGACAACCCGCGACCCCCGCACCCACTCTCTGTCACGCGCACACACGTTCTCGCTCTCTATTGCTCTATTTATTTCTCTCTCTCTCATAATGTGGCTGTTTTACGCACACAGGGCAGTAGAGCAAAAACAAACTGAACAAAATCTCTGAGCTAGTGTAAGCAAACTCACGAGCGAAAACAAATAGGCAACACCTCACCATAATATATAAAATGATGAGCATGCAGACATATTACGAACAAACAAGTAACCTGGAACAGTTATGAAGTTATGTATGCAGAAAAAACTCAATGTGATGGATGGGCGCTGTTTAATTAGGCTTAATTTTGGGAGATTGCGGGAGATGCGACAGGAAACAGTCCAAGAGAGTGGCACTTGTTTCAGCTTCGCGGCCAGTTTATCTCCGTGCATAATCCGACTCGCTACTGCTGCTGGTTTTGTTAAAGTTTCCCCAATCGTGAGTCGCTTTTTTGTCAAATATGCCACCTCACATGAAGCCTTCTGCACCTTTGCAGAGATAGTTGTTTGCTTAGTGAGGGCTTTCTTCTGACCCCGTAACACTCTTTTCTGCAAAAAAAGTCACTGGGTTTACCCGTGAGGCTGGAATGTTTGGTGTTCATATGCCTAAACTAGATGTACCGCATAGCGGTACATGGTATGACCGCCGCAGTGTATTGAAATGTGGGAACTGTTGGTATGATAAGTGTGTGGTAGAGCAGTGTTTTGAGGTGAGAATTTGTGTGGAAATGATTTCCTGGAAGTGGGCATGGATGTAGGTTTTGAATGAATGACATTGTGTGTGTTTGTATAGTGTGTAGGAGTGATTTGTGAAAGGAATACGCAAAATTACAATTACAGCGGCCCCTATGGGCCCAATTTTATACAAGGATACAAGGAGTTTTATTTGTCACATACATAGACATACTGGGTAGTAGGACATGCAGTGAAACTGATGATTGTGGGTCTATGGCATGTGCTGTGCTTTTAGAGGTCTTTGTGTTGATTGTGCATGACATATTTTATGCAGTTCCTACTTTCTTACTCCAAGATATTGGCAATTCAAAATCCCAATTTTTGCATTTACCCATATCACTAGGTGGCACTATGCTTCAAGTGAGTGTTTATTGGCTGGGTCGAGACGCCTCTGTAACACCGACATACTAACGCAAAACCGTTGTCTTGGGCAAAATTGTTGATGAATTATTTAACAAAAACTGTTTTTTGACACCTAGCTTCGGCGATAAACATCGCCCCCTTTGACGAAATGTCACAAAATTTAGTACACATGAACAGAAAGCTGTTTAGAGATGGCATGTAAACATTGACCAAATTTGAGCAATTAAAAGCCAAGATATGGACTTTTGAAGAATTTTAAGCTATGTGTTAAACGTTCATTGACGTGTAACTTCGAAACGATTTATCTCAAGATAAATCCTTTGATAACTTTTTGTCAGCATTGTCTGTAGATTACATATACGAAATTTGGTGAGATTCACATGAACGGCCTATGACGAGTTCGTTCAGATTCGTTTTTGCAATATTAAAAATTCACGGAAATTGTTTTCGTTAGAAGTGGGCGTCGACCACTGTTTTTTATGCGTGAGGGTCAATAGATTTCACAATAAAAAAAAATTGGTTGTAAACATGAGCATTTTCTAGATAATAGGGAAAATTACATTTTGTGCAATTACAGCGCCCCCATATGGACGAAACTGTATGGCACGTGCTGTGGTTTTAGAGGTCTTTGTGCTGATCGTGCGTGACGTATTTTGTGCAGTTCCCACCTTCTCGTTCCAAGATATTGGCAACTCAAAATCTCAATTTTTGCATTTACCCTTATCACTAGGTGGCGCTATGCTTAAAGTAATTGTTTATGGGCTGGGTCGATACGCCACTGTAACACCGACATACTAACAGAAAATCGTTGTCTTGGGCAAAATTGTTGACGAGTTATTTAACAAAAACTGTTTTTTGACACCTAGCTTCGCCGATAAACATCGCCCCCTATGACGAAATGTCACAAAATTTAGTACACATGAACAGAAATCTGTGTAGAGATGGCATGTCAACTTTGACTAAATTTGAGCAATTAAAAGCCAAGATATGGACTGTTGAAGAATTTTAAGCTATGTGTTAAATGTTCATTGACGTGTAACTTCGAAACGATTTATCTCAAGATAAATCCTTTGATAACTTTTTGTCAGCATTGTCTGTAGATGACATATACGAAATTTGGTGAGATTCACATGAACGGCCTATGACGAGTTCGTTCAGATTCGTTTTTGCAATATTAAAAATTCACGGAAATTGTTTTCGTTGGAAGTGGGCGTCGACCACTGTTTTTTATGCGTGAGGGTCAATAGATTTCACAATAAAAAAAAATTGGTTGTAAACATGAGCATTTTCTAGATAATAGGGAAAATTACATTTTGTGCAATTACAGCGCCCCCACATGGACGAAACTGTATGGCACGTGCTGTGGTTTTAGAGGTCTTTGTGCTGATCGTGCGTGACGTATTTTGTGCAGTTCCCACCTTCTCGTTCCAAGATATTGGCAACTCAAAATCTCAATTTTTGCATTTACCCTTATCACTAGGTGGCGCTATGCTTAAAGTAAGTATTTATGGGCTGGGTCGATACGCCACTGTAACACCGACATACTTACAGAAAATCGTTGTCTTGGGCAAAACTGTTGAGTTATTTAACAAAAACTGTTTTTTGTCACCTAGCTTCGCCGATAAACATCGCCCCCTATGACGAAATGTCACAAAATTTAGTACACATGAACAGAAATCTGTGTAGAGATGGCATGTCAACTTTGACCAAATGTGAGCAATTAAAAGCCAAGATATGGACTTTTGAAGAATTTTAAGCTACATGTTAAATGTTCATTGACGTGTAACATTGACGTGACCAGTGTTTTCAATGCGTGAGGGTCAATAGATTTCACGATAAAAAAAAAATGTTGTAAACATTAGCATTGTCTAGATAATGGGCAAAATGACAATGGCAATTACAGCGCCCCCTATGGACCAAATTGTATGGCATGTGCTGTGGTTTTAGAGGTCTTTGTGGTGATACCCATATCACTAGGTGGCGCTATGCTTCAAGTGAGTGTTTGTGGGCTGGTACGATACGTCTCTGTAACACCGACATATCACAAAATTTTCATGTTGTTGGGTGAAACGTTCATTGAGTTATTCAGCAAAAACATTTGCCGGTCTCCCCCTCTTTGACGGACACTGGCACAGCAGGGGGGTGGGCCCTTGGGGGCCAAAAGCTTCTAGTCGCTCAAAAAGTACTAGGGCTACATGCCTACAAAGATTCAGGTCCCCCAGACTTCCAGTGCCCCGGGAATCGTTGACGGAAAATCTGTGAAAAAAAAAAAAAAAAAAAAGGGGGAAAAAGTCGCGGCAACACTATAATGACCGCTTTCGCTAGCTTTGCTAGCAGCGGTCATAATAATTTAGCCGGTTTAGACTCTAGTGTGCGAGGACTTCAGAGCACACAATGCACTGAGGGTGTTGTACCTGATTTATAATTATCCACGTGCTCTGAAAACCCGACATTGGGACGAAGATTTAAACAGTAGGTGATCGCCAGCGAAGCTCTGCTGATAGCTTTGCTAATCGGGCACACAACAAGTCACACATTTGATTCCCGCTAATGGGAGGGTGGTTAGCAAAGAGGCAAAAACATTATTTCTGGAAATCATCTTGCGACCCACTGCCACCACCTCCGCGATGCCCTGGGGGGTCACGACCACCACTTTGGGAACCACTGTACTAAAGCACCTCTGGCCTGGAAAATGGCACAGTGAGGGTTAACCAGTCTTTGACAACCCTCTCTCCGTCTCTCTTCCTCTCTCTGTCTGTCCAATCTCTTTCTGGCTCTCTCTCTTCCTCTCTCTTCTCTCTGTCCACCTCTTTCTGTCTCTTTCCCTCCCTCGCTCTGTCTCTCTTTCCATCTCTGCAGCATAACAGCTCAATAAAGAAGCACAATTGCTCTTGGAAACAGATGAGATCTGATGATTGCACAGAGGCTTTGGCTGATTGTCTGCATGATCTCGTCTTTATCTCCTAAAAAGGCTCGATCACCAATAGCCCTCGCATCTATCCCTCCCTCCCTCCCTCCCTCCCTCTCACACTCCCCCATGTCTCTACCTCCCCTCTACCCCCCTCCCCACCCCCATCTCTTTGTCTTTCTCCTTCCCCTATACTCCCGCTGGCAATGGCCTCACTCTACTAAAAACTCCTCCATTTCCTGGCTGAATAGAGTACATATTTAGGCACTGGAACACTCAACCAGACAGACAGCTCTCGCCTAAAGACAGCGTAATATTCAGCAGTGACTCAGTACGATTTCTGAATGGTTCTTCATTCCAGCAATGAGTCAGTAGCATTTTTGAATGGTTCTTTATTCCCTGGTGTGTTAGTGCGGGGCAGCTCTGGCGAGTCGCACGTCAGCAGCAACATTTAGTTGCGCCATTTGCTTCTATATTCACAGTGTGGGTTTGGGGCTACAGCTACCGCAAGTGCAGTTCCCATCGTTTTCAATTTCAAACACAGCTTAGCTGTTAGCTGTGTCATTCGCTCCCATTCATGACTACATACAAACCTATGTGCTGACGTTCGCTATAACTCGCAATCACAACTCCGAGTGGGTGTTTGCCCAGGAGTTTGGAAGTGATCATATATATATATATGTCCAGTTCATAAGGGGGATAAAACACTCAGCACCTTGCTCAAGGCCCTGACACAAGCAATATAGTAAAGATCTGAGTGTTGAGACTACATCATATATCCTACATGGCCTACATCTTACAATGTATTGCACTTTTTTATTTTAATAGACCCTTACCCTTGGCCAAGACTGCACACTGCTTCAGCCCCCTTTGACCACAGCATCCGGCTCCACCAGCCTAGGCCAGGAAACCTCTGTGGCAAGGTGTCAGGGGTTGCACTTGAGATAATGAAGCCGTTCTCGACAGAGGATTAATTAAGTGATGTGAAGGTATTTTTATTAGACACTGTCGTCAGACAACTGTCCGCCAAACGATGCCCTGGTCCCACCCCAAACAGACACACACACACACACACACACACACACACACACACACACAGGCCTCCTCCAGTCAGTTAGTGACCGCTCCAACTTGTGTGGGTGTGACAGCTGAGCGAGGTCCTTATGACTCTGAGGTGACCGGAAGGGAAAGTGGAAAAGTGTGTCTCCTGAGCAACCAGACAGAACAAAGACACGCAGGACGCACAACCAGCTTGTTTACTGAGCAACAAGAAAGCCAAAGAGCGCTTTATGCCTTTTTACCTTTAATCTGCATCTCATTTTGGCTGTTTGTCGGGCAGGCCAATCCAACATTAGCCCACTTTAATGGGATCGGCGGGAGTGTGAAATCACCTTGGCAGCTGGCAGGTGTGAGTGTGTGTGGGTTGGGGTGGGGGGGTTACAGCACCTCCTACATTTTCTACTGCTGATGTCTCTATCGCTCCTAAGTGAGCATAAACTTTGGCAGTGTGCTGAGTGCACAGCCAGCAGAGGGCAGGAGAGGGCGCCGCTCATGTTTAATCCTAAATTATGCTGACCCATAAGGTGGGCTCAAAGACAGAAAGAGAGAGAGAGTGCACATAGATAGAGAAAGAAAGAGAGACAGAGAAAAAAAGAAATGAGAGAGAGAGTGAAAGAGAAAGAGGGACAGAGAGAGAGAGAGACAGAGAGTGATGTGACTAATCCACAAAATGAAACACTAATTAAAAACTAAAGTTGTTTTTTTCCCCCACATATTTGCCGATTAACATCAGGTGGAAAACACAAGCTGTCAGCGGAATGAGTTGCTGACACACTCCTGCTATAACTCTCAACACTGCTATGTTACCACTGCATCCACACACTCCTGCTATAACTCTCAACACTGCTATGTTACCACTGCATCCACACACACTCCTGCTATAACTCTCAACACTGCTATGTTACCACTGAATCCACACAAACTCCTGCTATAACTCTCAACACTGCTATGTTACCACTGCATCCACACACACTCCTGCTATAACTCTCAACACTGCTATGTTACCACTGCATCCACACACACTCCTGCTATAACTCTCAACACTGCTATCTCACAACTGGATCCACACACACTCATGTAATCTCTTCTTCTCACCTATCCTACCTAGAAGGAAAATGAAAGCATGGCCGGTCTGCTGGCAGTTATTATTGTCTTGGTGCAGGAAAGAGACCCAGAGGAGAGGAGAGGAGCAGACAGAGGCGTGCTGTGCGCTGGCTCGCTCACCGGTCCATTCACACCTTCAATGGCATTAACCTGCCGCCATACGCTTTCATCCGCAACCCTGTCTCTCTCTCGCCCTGGCAACCGCTACCACGGATACCAATACTGCTACATCACTCCTCCATGGCACAAGGACTGTGCTGCTAGGTCTGAGTGGAACATGCAGCACAAAACTAAGGGAAAAAAAACAGCAGGGGTGGGCAACACAGTGGAATTATATTCCTCATCTCAGCAGTTTACGGGTTCTTACTGGTTTCCTGTTCTGACTGCATGGATATCTAAGTGGAGAGGGGGACATGTCTTACTTGCTGCAATCAGCAAAAAGCTTTTCCATTACCACACAGCCACATCACATGTACACATAGATGGGAGTTTTGCTTACTGAACGATTTTCTGAGGACAGAAACTGTTGTGATCAGTGTGATGAAACAACCAATCAACAAGGAGAGGTGGGAGAATCAAGCACAAGCGGCTCATCATTGAGCATTAAAGCTAAAGTAGGTTCATCAACGGTCTCTGCTTGGCCTGATGTAAAGGGACATGTAAAAGTAAATGTAAAAGTAAAGATGAAGTTGACACTTGATCAGTAAGTTACAGAAATGCATCAATGTAAAATGTGAGTGATCTTCAGTTGGTGCTAGCCAGGTAGTGGTTACTGTATCATCGGAGCGGTGCTTTAGCTAACTCTACCAGCAAAGTCTATGATTGTAGGCGCTTTCCCTATTATAGGACCACTTCTAGCCTGGTAAACCAGCCCCTCGTACTTCATTTTATTTTGTACAGAGGGTCTGGACCAGACATCGTCAGAAACAATTTCTCTGTGAACTCTGCTGAAGTTTAAAACAAGTGCCTCTGCCTTTACCCAATCGCTAACGTCTGGTCGTCACATATGCAATTAGCCTACCTACGGACTACAATTCCATTGTAGCAGACAAGGTCAACGTCATGGCTAACAAACACACCCTTTGTTCGCTGATTGGATCGGTCTTGCCTGGGCCGACTACATGACCCTCAAGAGATTCCGGTCCAGACCCTCTGTACAAAATGAAATGAAGTACGAGGCGCGGGTTTACCAGGCTACACTTTCACACCATCATTTCAATGGAAATTAAACTTACCTTCCTGCACTGACAAAATCACACAGCCTTCAGTATAATATTTAATACAGACTCTACTTCAGTCCACAATGACTATCCACTTATTTCTTCTGCCTCTCCTCATTTATTGATTGCTTCATTATACTAATCACAACAGTTTCTGCCCTCAGAACATGATTCAGTAAGCAAAACACACACCTACACACACACCTACATAAATACAAAGGCCCATATGGTAAAGTAGTGCACATTGTGGGCTAAAGCATCCATAAAGATCAACACTGGGGTTCACAAGGTTAATGTGAAGAGGCTGGAAGAGAGCTTTCCCAGGCCTGCATATTCAGATACAAGGCACTGGACTGATAAGGCAGGAGAAGACTACTTATGAAGTCAGATAAGACTATACCATCAACAACATTTACTCTGTGCCTTCAAAATTGTTACAGAATACATTATAAAAGTTAAAAAGTGATGATATCTTTGGCCTTGCATGGCTATACTTTGACGTCAACACCAGGAAGTCAAGCATGTCTGGCGTACGAGCTGTGAAACTGCAATGACTGACAGCTAGGGCATACTCCACACACACTGACAGTTTAAGTTCAATGGCAGTTTGAAACAGGAGGTCATCCTCCCTCTCAATTCTTGACCGTATGAAACCAGGCGAGTTGGTGAATGCTGTAAAGAGAACATGCTAAGTAAAATAGCAGCACTGTTACCCTTCACCGGAATCATGTTGCATTCACAAGCATGGAAAAATATACAGAAAAGCAGCTTCAGTGTCCAGGTCAACAATGACTCCTTGTCAACACTGAAAACAGAGTTCGTGAAGATCTTCACCCTAGAATGCACATTTGGGCACAAAAAAATAGAAAGACGACAACCACAGCCCACAACCAAAGCCTCAACCACAGTTTGCAATTACACTAAATGCCAAAATGCACAGCAATGTCTAATTATGTATTAAAAATACACAAATAAATAAAGGTATGTGTGCATGTAAAGAAGACCTGAGCCATAACCCTTGAAATCCTAAAGTAAGCCTACTTGGAGAGCTGAACCAACCTTCAATTAGGCCTAGTTCACAGCCCATTAAGATTTTTGTTTGTTTTGGGTTCTTTATTAACACTCAAAGCAAGTACGGCTGAGGAACATCAACATAATGTTTCACACCTCCTGGCCATTTCAAAATCCTGTGTGTGTGTGTGTGTGTGTGTGTGTGTGTGTGTGTGTGTGTGTGTGTGTGTGTGTGCAGGCGCTCATA
>CM050218.1:32592500-32602500 GCA_027475355.1 Coilia nasus | reverse complement strand
GAATTAAACAGACAGTAAGACAGAATTCACTGAGAGACACTGTGTGTGTGTGTGTGTGTGAGAGAGAGAGAAAGAGACATAGAAAGAGAGAGAGAAAGAGAGAGAGTGAGGAGGCAGGTAAAGAGAGATTAAGTGCGTCAGTCCGAGGAAAGCCGGAGAGAGAAATCTAAAACTGGGCCAATCTCTCCTTCAGCTCTTTAAAGTTTTACGGGCTCTGCTCTGCAACAACACCCTATAAGGAAGTCAATATCAGGCTCTTTAAAAATTTACCATTAACCTTCAGCTCCCGGTGCTGGCCCGTTTATTTGGCTGGGGCCAACAGTGGCAAAGGTCACAGCTCAGTGAGGAACTGGCTTGGGCTGGGCTGTGCTAGGCTGGGTCAGGGTGGGTTAGGGTGGGTCTGTTTTCCCTGCTCCTTGGGTGTTGTTACTGGCAATCTCACTTACAAAAAGAAAAAAAGAAAAACTAAAAATTGGAAAAAGTAAAATCAATAAAAACGTGTTTTCTGTTTTTCTAAAAGCTATCCGAGAGCATAACAAAAGCTCTCCAATTGACTTCTTTCTTTAAACGACTGCATACATTTTTGTATTGTTTTGAAGTAGTGAGATAGAGGAATAATTGGATGCACTTCTAGACCCCGTTACATAACAAACAGACAAAAAAGAAGGTCCACAGGAAAAGCCAACCTTGCTTTTTGTACCAGAGGGCTGCTAATGCAGGAGTCTACTAGGCACAGACGGTAAATTATGACAATTATCTCCCCATCTCCACTGCTGGAAGAGTCTGTCATTGTTTATGACTTACAACACAGGTCTAGTCGAGACAGGTACTTGCGCTCATTACGCCGCATTTCCACTCATCATGTACTTATTACCGTTGTTCAGGCAGAGGAGTCATACAATTTATAATGGAAGGACTGAAAGTATGCTATTGAACTATGAGATATATGTAACCATTATGTTTCCCTGTATTCTGCTCTACAAAGCCAAACGTAACTACATATTTTGTCAAATTGAGTTTAGACTAGAAATTAACTTTATAACACATTCTTTGTCTTATGACTAAATCTCTTGCTTCTTCCTATTAAAAAAGTAGATAAAAGCATCACCACTTTTACCTACACCATGCTTGACTTGGCAGTATGACAGATTTAAAGGATTTTTTCTCAGTTTCAATGTTAACATAGTTACTCTACTTTGCTTTTGTAGGGCAGTACTGTTAGTCTTTTTATTCAGCCTGTCTTTTAGCATGTCACTGAAATGTTTAACACAGAAGTGACCACTGCGGGTAACCCGATCACCACTGCAGTCATCTGATGAAGGCCCTTTGTGAGCAAACCCGCCTGATTAGCAACATAGGCTACTGTATACACCTGCTAACTCGTGTCTTAATCAGACCCCCTTTGGAGACAAAGCCACTTGATCTCACTGCCCCGACAATCTAAACCAGCTACTCTATTATAAATGCCGCTTTTTTAACCTCCGATTTAGTCTGTTAATTTTTAAGGCGTATGCATTACAGTGAGAACTGTGCGTGCTCATTGATGTAATGAGTGCTGTTTGATTATGAACAGAAATAAAAGTCTGTGATTAAGGTCTCCATATCCGCCTGACAGAGTTACAATGAGCAGTGATCTAGGAGCAAAGTGCAAACATTGTAATGGAAACTCACACACACACACACACACACACACAGTCAGTCCAGGACCAAACAGACACACACAAATGGGTAACTTCCACTACTAGGCAAGTTTGAGCCACAATTCTCGCTCGGTATCAGATGCTTTCCTCAGCAGACAAGCATGGCAATGGCAAATCATCCCTCCTTATCTCCACAGACACACACATACTCGTTTTTTTCCTCCAGATTTTGATGTCGGGGGAAATAAACAAGAAAAACATGGACCAATAGGAACAGGGAAAGCAACACCACACAGGCACCGAGGGAGGCAATGAAACCCGTGACATGAACCTTACTCTCCCACAACAAACAAACAGACTCACACACACACACACAAATAAACAAGCAGGCCACTATGATCTACACCATCCAAACACCATCTGAACAATAAGCACAGGAGAGGTCAACAGAAACATGCCCTGTGTGTTTGTGTGTGTGTGTGTGTGTGTGTGTGTGTGTGTGTGTGTGTGTGTGTGTGTGTGTGTGTGTGTGTGTGTGTGTGTGTGTGTACTTTGAGCATGGGTAAAAAGCTGGCAAGCAACCAAATGAGGGTTAGTGCCTCCATGCGTGCATGTGGTATGACCATGAAAAGAAAGTTGGCAAGTCGCTGCCTGAGGTGTCACCTTACCAGTGGTAATCCCACTCACACAGATAGCACTTTAATCATTGCTGTTTCACTGCCAGGGTGCTGTGTGTGTATGGAAGCTAAATGATACACTTGAATTGTTAATTAACTCCTTGGCAACACGCATACACACACACACACACACACACACACACCATTCATTTCAGATGGTTTCTGTCAATGTGAAGTCCCTTTACATTATCTGCTATTGGATGTTATCATTTTTAACCCAAGACTGACTTCACTGGTGAAAGGAGAACTTTGGTGTAAAATGAAAATTGCCATGTTAAAACATCATACCGAGTTGGTATGTGCACTGAGGAGCAAAATTGATTTAGCCTGTTGCATTCAGAGTTTAACTTTTTTTATCGTTTGTCCCAGAAGGCTAACAATGGAAGTGGTTGGTGCCCTTAGACGAAGCATGACGACTACGCTATTTTTAGACCATTAAAACAGCTCGAAGAAACTCCACACTCCATCGGTAGTACAACAAAGGCCCTGACATTAAAAACGAGGCACTGAGAACTATGTAAGTGTACACAACATTTATTAATAAAACTGTTTTGACAGGCAGTACCTTGCTGTAGTTTCTCGTCGCCGCCATGATGAAAGTCCGCACAAGTCGATTGACGAACACGAACCAGCAGGAAGAATAGGAGGAGAGGTAGTACAATCGACTTGTTTGGACTTTCATCATGGCGGCAACGAGAAACTACAGCAAGGTACAATACAACAATAAATCCTATACTGTGTATTGCTGAAAATGTAAGGGGTAGCATAATTGAAATGCCATTGTGTAAGACGTGTGGAAATATGTTCACAAGCAGCGATGCAAAGAGATGTATTCTTTTCATACATAAAGTAGGAGTTAGCCTCCCGGACTAACCACTCTGGTATCTTCACTGACAGAGAACAGTGCTCCAACTCTCAAATCCAAACTCGACCGAATGCTTTAAGACACTCAGGGAAAATGCCTACCGTGGAAAATGGAAATGTGTACTGTAGAAGTTTCTACAAGGCTGTTGGCCTAGAAAGTGTGTTATATAAATGAGCAAATCAAGGCATGGAGCACAACGAGCCTGCTTTTTATGATGCCAATAATGAGCCACAGTGACCATCCTCCTGCCCCCAACAAAACAGGCGTTATAAATGCCCCACATAATATCGGATTATGGATTTCTAAAGTTCAGATACACAGACAAAAGTGTGCAGTGAACTTGTAAGATGTGGCGCTGTCGAAGTGTGTGTGCCGTCTCTCTTTCCTACTTTTGTATTGTCTCGCTTTTTCCCCTCCCTCTACTGTTCTGCTCCACCCAAAGCAGGGGGGAGATAATGAGGAATTGAGCTGCTTTTAATAGACTATCTTGGTAATGGTGCTGCACTGGATTGAGCTGCCTGACAATCAGGCAAAGGGCAGAGAGGAGGAGATGGAGAAAAGAATATGGAGAGAGGGAGATGGAAAGAGAGAGAGAGGGGAGGGAGGGAGGGAGGGAGAAAAGGAGGTAGGGAGAGATATAGAAAAGAAAGGGAGTTAGGGCAAAGGGAGAGAGGGAGGTAGAGAGGGATGGAGGGAGAGAGAGGAGGGAGGAAGAGAGGGAGGGAAGGAGGAAGAGAGAAAGAGAGAAGGAAGGGGGAAGAGAGGGAGGAAGGTAGAGAAGCAAAGAGAGAGTGAAGCAGGGACAGAGAGAAAGAGACAGAGAAGGGAGGAAAGGAAAAAAGGAATGGAGTGAGGGAGAGAGGAGAAGTAAAGGAGAGAGAAGGAAGTAAGAAGAAAGAGAGGGAGATAGCGAGGGAAAGGGGAGAGAGGGTGGGATGAAGAGAAGGGGGGAGAGGGATGGGGTGGAAGAGAAAAAAGAAGGGAAGGCAGAAAACAGTGGCAGTAAATGAGAATGTGGGAGGGAGAAAGGGAGGGAGAGGGAGTAAGAGGAAAGGAGAGAGGGGGGAGAGAGAGGGAATGGAGAGAGGGAGGGCAAAAAGCAGTGGCAGTGATTGAGAACAGGGGATTAGATGTCTCTAGCCTTGCTGCAGAACTCCTGACAACCACTCCTCAGCAGAAATTAGCCGAGCGTGCTATTAAAATAATCAGATTGCTCTGGGAAGAAAGGGAGGAATTCTATCTTCAAGTTCCAGGAGTGGCTTTAAGCTGAATTATGTGGGTTTTTTTCGTATTCATTTTTTTTTTTTTTGCTGAGTGAGATGTCTCTTGGGTTCATGAGCTTAATTTGCTCATTGTGAGATGAGAAGAGATGGGAGGAGGTGCAAAAGACAGACTTTGGTCAGAAAGGATGTTAAACCACCCAATCATCCTAAAACGGATGCTGAACTGTATTCTTCCAGAGTGACAAGCCAGAAATTTAAAAAGTGCATTTTTGTATAATGTTGACCAGTCCCCTTCTTTGCACAAGCAGGCAAGCCATGGCTTCTGATACCCTGGATACACTGCAGACTGATCTGATTTAAGGGCCGTCAGTGAGAGGAAAAGCAAGACCTGGTAGTGGGCGCTTAACTGATGGCATGTCAACTGGAGTGTGTTTGTGTGTATCCGTCATGCAGAGAGATAGAGAAAAAAAGAGCACGAGAGAGAGAGAGAGAACAAGAGAAAGAGGCTCACCTGGAATGAAGTTGACTCGTTTCTCGGCCGGCATGGACAGGAGGGAGTCCACAATGTCTGAGCGACGCTGCAGCAGAGTCAGGATCACCTCAAAGCCCTCAGCACCCAGCAACTCAAAGAGCTGATGACACACACACACAGCACAGGGAAACAGGGGAGAGGGAGAGAAAGTTAGGAGAGAAAGAGAGAGAGAGAGAGAGAGAGAGAGAGAGACAGAGAGAGATTTAACACTTTCATTAAACCATTGCTAAAAAACGCACAATTCCACCACTGAAGACACATACATTTAAAACATACACCAGCCCACATACCCACATGATATTATTACCATGTGCCTATCCCCACCAATCTAAAAAAAATCCACCTCATCTTCTCAAATATGAAAAAACAATGTAATAACCTATTTAATAACAAGCACAGGGTGGTCCAAAAATACAGGACACAGTTTTTGCTACACAGGTTAATTGCTGTGGACACCACACTAGAAGTGAATTAGAGACGTGAACTAGAGACGCTAGTTGTTGAAAACCAGCTTTAACAAAAACACAGCCAAGAACATTCCAAATTATTAGACCTGAATTAAAAATTATGAAGCAGTCATTAAACACTTTCAACAGAAACATTTCAGAGTTAAAATTAGTGTGATATAGGAAACTATCTATAATTAAAATTTGGATGTGGCCTCTGCTGCGTACGTAAAATTACTATGTTATAATATAGTTTCTTTCCTGTGTACACCACTCTGGAAGAGAATTAGATACTTTTATTGTAATCATAACACATCTTACGATCTTCGCGGCACCCTGATAATGGCACAGACTTTAAAACAAATTGCGTATGTTGTCAAAGAATACTTCACTAGTCAAAGACCCATCATTAGCCTACGACCCAAAGGAAATTTAGACAGCATTTTCGAAAGCGACAAGCACCATCCCAAAAGGAGATCCTGTATTGCATCAAGTCAATGCCTGTGTGCTGTTACCAACTTCCGTGAAACAGGCTGTGCCCTCAAGAAAAAAAAAAAGGTCGACCTCAAACATGTCATAGTGCAAGGAACTATGAACCGACTTGTGGAACGCTATTCATACTAAATCTTTGGCTGGTGAAGTTTTCATTGACTACATACGCAATTTGTTTTAAACTATGTGCCATTATCAGGGCACCACAGGAAGATGAAATTCCTAAGCTGCACTATAATTACATAAACACGTCTTTAATTCGCTTCCAGAGCGGTGTCCAGAGAAATTAACCTATGTATCATTTTTATAATCCAAGATAAAAGCATTTAAAATGTGTCCCGTATTTCTGGGCCACCCTGTATATGCATTAAACGTGGCTGGCCACCATCTCCTTAAAACGTCCACTAAGTCTGTTACGCTAACTTCCACACCGCCATATCTTTGCTGACCTCAGGAAGAAGTTTAACCAACACACTTTGTGCTTCTTTTTAAACATTGTACCTGGGACCACATTTGGAAAAAAAATATAAAAAAGCAAAGGAGAAAGCCTCCCCCAGTCTTTTACATTGTTCCCCAAAGCAGCTCCACAGGGAGAACGAGAGGGAGGGAGGGAGAGAGAAAGAGAGGGAAGGAGGAAGAGAGGGAGGAAGAGAGGGAGGGAGACAAAGAGAAAGAGCGTGGGAGATGGGGAGATGGAGAAGAGAGAGAGGGAGAGAGAGAAGGAGGGAGAGAGAGAAAGAGCGTGGGAGAGGAAGGGAGAGAGAGAGGAGGGAGAGACAGAGAGACCATGGGAAAGAAAGGGAGAGAGAAAGAGGGAGACTGACACAAAGATGAAGAGACAGAAGCAGTGGAAAAGGAGATGGAGAGAAAAAGCAAAAGGGACGGGACAGACAGCAGAATGTGGAAGAAAGACATGCACACTCGTTAAAGTGGGGTCAGAATCACATCATGCACAAACAACCAGAGCGGAACTGTCACGACAAAAACTAGGGGCTGCTTACACACGCATCACTAAGAAAACACACTAATTAAAACAGTGTCTGGCTCGCTGCAAAACCAGTGTACGCTGCGCTTTCTGCCAAAAGTGACACCTGACAATTAGGACAACTCTGCATTACTGCAGAGTGGCAGGGAGCACATCATTTAGCCCCCGTACAGCAACCACCTGGAACCGCGGGCTGCCTCACCACCCACACACACGCTTAGGAACACACACACACACTCATACACACACATATACACACATAGAGACACACAAATTCTCTCATAAATGCACACAGGCACACACACAGGTACACAAATCACAGGACAAACAGAGCTAAAGACCCTGACTGAACATGACAAGTACATGCATGATCTCACACACACACAAACACACAGGGACACACACCAGAAGCATTATACAACTGAAATTAACCACCACTTCCAATAACCTTTCAATGGCTTGTTGAAAACACACATTCTGTCCATCTGTCTGTCTGCAACTTCATATACAGCCTCATCAGTACACTGCCAGTTGTGTAGTTAGCACAACTGTTGTATGTATGCGTAGGAAGCCTGCACACACACCAATTAATCTGAGTGTGTGTGCAAGCTTCCTACGTCTTTAACTATGCACTCACTGCTCTGCTCACAGGTCAGTTTAAAGACTGTGATCAAGAGTCAAGTGCCTCCATTTTCACTTTATAGCCACACTTCTCTTAAAAAACTGGGCCAAAGCATCAGCACATTAAAGAGAATTTTTCACAAGGGCACGGGCCCCTGGAAATGTTTCTGGAGGCCTGAGCTGCATATTAAGCTCCTCATCACGTCCCGGCCTTCACATTCTTCCCACGGCGCGCTGATCCACTCGTTTGTCAATAAAATAAACATGCCATCACAACAGCCGTCTGAAGCCTGCCATTAACTTAGCGTACGGCATTAAGAGCAAGGCCTATCAAAACATCGATCATCTCTTTACCTCCGTCTCTCTTTTAGCTATTCTATCACTGTTTCTCCATCTCTCTCTCTGGGTTCCGTCTGATCTCTATACTTCTTTTTTTCTCTCTTTTACTCATGTTATCCCTCTTTCTTTGTCTCTCTTTCTTTAGGTTATCCCTCTCAGCATCTCGTTCTCTACATAATTTTTTTTCTTTATCTCTTCTCTCATACCTCTCTTGCTCTAATTCTCTACCCTGCTTTCTCAGTATAGGTTATTCTTTAACTTCCTCTTTCCCTCCATCCTTCAACCTGAGCTATTCTTTCCTAACCCTCTCTCTCTCTCTCTCTCTCTCCCACTAGTACACCACTTTCTCCCCTCCATCTCTCTGTCTCTCTCTGTCTCTCTCTCTGTCTCTCTCTCTCTGGGGCATTGTTAATTAAGGGGAGGTGTACAGGCCCTCACCACCATCTCGCTGCGCTCCACTTTTTCCTCCATCAGGCGTTCCGAGGCGGGCAGAGCGAGCCCCCCTCAAATGCGGCTGACCCCAAAGCCACGTCAAGCAGCATGCCCCAAGCTCGGGGCCACGGAGGGGTGCAGGTAGGGAGAGCCCTTAATTGTCTGCCGTCTTTTTAACACCACAAGCCTCATTACTTGTTAAGAAGCACCAGCTCTTTCCAAGAGAGATCAGAGCAAGGCAGTGATTTTCCTCTGCAAAAGCAGCCATGTAGAACTTCAAGTGGAAATAGAAATTTAGAGAGGAAAAAAAAAATTACCTCAGTCGGTTTCAACATCTATTATTTCCAGGACCTCCCTCAAAAGTGAACTGGAATACTCGAGTGTGTTTTTGTTTGATTACGTATGTGTGTGCAGTAGTGTGTATGTGCATGTGTATGCATGTGTGTCAGTAATGCGCGACTACGTTTAGAAACCACCCACGGTCACCTGACGTTCCTAGCCAACCCGACCACAACTCGAACTGCAAACATAGCTGAACACAAAATGATACTCGACCAGCTTTCTTTTTTTTTCTTCAAAACCAAAAAATAAGTAAAGAAATGTATCCTCCTCTTGCTTAACATACTGAAATGTTATGGTGCCATTTAATATTAATTTTAAAAGTGTAATATTACTATAACCGACACGACCAAAACCAACCTAAATATCATTAAATATATTTTTGTCTGATCCAGAACCGTGGGTGACCACTCATTTCAGATCAGCCCGTGCATTACTGATTTGTGTGTATATGTGTGTACACATGTACAGAGCCTCCGTGTGCAGATGTGAATGTGTCTACCTGTATTTGTATGCAATGTGTGTTCATGTTAACCCTATAGGCAAATGTACACCTATTCTTCTCTGAATTGAATTGAATTACTTTGGAATGGTACATTGTAGCGATATGGCACTCATACCAAACGAAACAGCAGAACCAGGGCTTTACAACGTGACCCGCTTATTTGTGTGATCAAGTATCGGCGAGATATTCATTTAATAACATTAGCCAAAATCTCTCATATTAGCTCTTTGCACAGGCATTACTCTCGTTGAAATTACTCGCTAACCCGTGATCGCATAGATAAGGCACGCATATCAGAAGAAAGTACAGAATCTCAGCTTTCCAACAACACCAAGCACATATTATCGCATTAATTTATCACGTAGCACAGACTACATATTTATCAACATTGATAAGCCACTGAATATCCCACCATCATGGTTCTTATATTGCCCGATTTCAGGCAATCTCCTCTACTCACATATGAAAAGATACTGACAGCTTCCTATGGGCAGATACTTGCAACAATGCAAGATTTATTTTATACGCAATATGATTTTTTATTGGTTTACTATTTTTTTTATAAAATCAGTGCAAATAGCAGCTCACCAAATGAAACCAGATCTGGATAGCCTAGACTGTCCTAAAACAACAAGATATAGCATGTATGTATGGCCCTTACAATGACCAAGATATGAGCTTAAAAGTAAAGGTAGTAAAAATACCCTGAAAATAGCCGAGGGCCCATAGGATTAATGTATGTGTGCATGTGTATACATGTGTACAATGTGTCTGTGCATACTGTGTGTTTGTATGCCTTTGCATTCCTGTGAGGAAGAGAAGGGTAGTTACACTTTGATGATGTCAGGTCGACCATCTTCCTTCCTGAGGCCTTATTTGGTCTCTCCCACAAGCCCTTTAAGGT
>CM050218.1:32547500-32590000 GCA_027475355.1 Coilia nasus | reverse complement strand
ACCAGCCTTCCTTCCGCCAGAGCTCCACACCTACCACCTCCTCACCTTACCACCTCCTCCTCCCCCCACTACACCTCACCACCTCCTCACCTCACCACCTCCACCCCCACTACACCTCACCACCTCCTCACCTCACCACCTCCTCCCCCACTACACCTCACCACCTCCTCCCCCACTACACCTCACCACCTCCTCACCTCACCACCTCCTCCCCCACTACACCTCACCACCTCCTCACCCTACCACCTCCTCCCCCACTACACCTCACCACCTCCTCACCCTACCACCTCCTCCCCCACTACACCTCACCACCTCCTCACCCTACCACCTCCTTCCCCACTACACCTCACCACCTCCTCACCTTACCTCCTCCTCCTCTCTTCACCACCTCCTCCCCCACTACACCTCACCACCTCCTCACCTTACCACCTCCTCTCTGTTCACCACCTCCTGCTCTTCCTCCTCATCATCATCTCAGTTCACCACCTCTTCCACTGGCCCTACTTGCCCACAGCTTGGCACCTTACCTCACCTCCTCACCACAGCTCGGCACCTAACCTCACCTTACCACCTCCTCATTACAGGGCACAAAGCAATAAATAATTCAATGCCTGAAATTATAAAAAAAAAGTTTCAAAGTCATTTTGACTATCTAATAGCAAATGTTAAATATACCCTATTGTTCCACGCCTGATTACAGACACCAGGTCTGAGATCTTTCAACTACGGGTGTGCAAAAATATTATTATCGCAATATATCATGAAACTAATTTTCACAATATACTAAATCGATTTAAACATTGATATCGCAATGTATCGTGATACTAATTTTCACAATATATTATATCTGACTCCAAACACTGTTTAAACTTATATTACAGCTCTGTCCTGCAGTAGTTTATCTTCTAAATCCTATACACTTTATGTGTCCACTGGTTCAGTTTATGTAAAAGAATAAATATTTTTGTTGTGATGGCAGCTACCTTCAGATGTTTATTTTTCAATACTAAATTAAAATAAATTGAGTTACTCTGAGTTATGTTGATTTAATTCAGCTTTGATAAGATTGTAAATAGCTGATAATTCAGCTCTATTTTTACATTTTCACTGAACTAAGTAGAATATCGCAATATATTGCAATATACCCAGTATCGCAATGTATCGTGATAGAATCGTATCGTAACAAATGTATTGTGATATGTATCGTATCGTAAGGTCCTTGCCAATACCCACTCCTACTTTCAACCCTGTCATTATCTCAGCTCACCTCCTCGACACCCCACCTCACCTCACCACCTCCTTTTTAACACACCACCTCCTTCTCCCTTTGCCACAGCTCGACACCTCACCACCTCAACCACTTCCTCGCCACGACAACTCACCACCTCCTCCACTTCCACACAGCTCAACACCTCATCTCACCACCTCCTCGTGACCGTCACCCCTCACCAGCTCCTCCTCTGGCCTACCTTTCCCACAGCTCGATTCCTCACCCAGCCACAACCCCATCACCTCCTTCCCTCAACTTACCACCTCACCTACCCAGCTCCTCCCTGTCAGCCTTCCTGCCCCACAGCCTGACACCTCACCACCTCCTCCTTGTCAACGTGCCTGAGGACAGTAACCAAATCAGCCCGGCCGGCGCTCTGTGTGGAAAACTGCCCATCATTTATTTACAGTGGAGTTCAGGTGATGCAGCTGCCCCCAGTCTGGGCCCTCAGCCTGGGAGTGAGAGGGATAGCAGGGCTTCATGTGGCCCGGGTCTGCCCACAGGGGTAGCCTGACACATACACATACACATACACAAACACACACACACACACACAGGGGTAGCCTGATGCTCACACACACACTCACACATACAAAGTCCCGCTAACCGGGGTAGCCTGATACACTGCCACCCGTCTCGGACTGGCACTTGGGCCACAAAGGGGAAAGGCCTTGTCAGCGCAGCTCATTAGCAGAATTAGAGGTCATTAGCAGAATTAGCAAAATTAAAGGTCATTAGCGGAATTAGAGGTCATCAGTGGTGCTAACCTTAGCAGTGGTGGCCTGATGATCCAGTGTTGCCTAATGATCAAAATGGAGAAACAACACAAATTCTTCCTCTCCAAGGCCAGGGTTATGCTAAGGACGCTTGCGAGGACGCGTCCGTATTCACAGGCGCATTCAACAACCATTTGGCGCGTAGGCAGTATCCTCAGATTAGCTGCAAAGCAAGCAGCAAGGGGGGGGGGTGGGTGCAAACGGGTGTCTTGTCCCAGGCCCAGGGAAAAGGGGGAGCCCTTGTCCCTCCATCAGATTATCTTGTCCCAGGCCCTGCCAAGACTGTCAGCGGGCCGGTGTATGATACACACATAAAATACAAAAAGTGTCTTAAGTATGGGTCCTCCATGTCACTTAAGCCAAATCACAACTCTTCAGTAACTTCAAAGGCCAGAAGGGAGCTCAGCGAGTCCCCTAGTCCTTCCTCTTGACTGCATGTATTCTGTGCATTTTATTCATTTTGTTCATTCTGTCAAGCTCCGATTCAGCAGTCACTCCTCCGACGCGTCTAAATGAAGTGGTCCGCCTGTTACACCACCACAGCTCCCCACAGAGTGGCAGGTTCAGCCATTCGGCTCCGTGCAGAGAGGAGTCCATTCAGTGCTTATCGCGTGAATTATGCTCTGCCCAGGGCTGTCTCTTTCAGCGCTGCACATTCTTCTTTTGAGACGTGCCAAGTCCGTTTAGCGCGCAGGAAAAGGAGTCAAGACTAAAATAAATGCCAGCTGATCCTCCTTCATGTCACTCCCACACACACACTATATGAAACACCTCCCCCACCACACATACACACACACACTCTGTATGAAACGTCTCACTCCCTCCCATACACACACACTACATGAAAGCAGCAACCCACCACACATATTAAGCATTTCCCTACACACACATTATACGAAGCATTTACACACACACACACACACACACACACACACACACCGTACAAAGCATTTACACACACACTCAGATGCTTTACTTGATAAAGCATTCTTACACTCACACAAATTATATGAAGCGTTCCTCGTGCCTAGCCTATATGTTTATTATGACCGCCGCTAGCGAAGTGAATGTCCGTCAACGATTCCCGGGACACTGAAACTCGGGGGGACATGAATCTTTGTAGGCATGTAGCCCTAGAACATTTAGAGCGAATAGAAGCTTTTGGTCCCCCGGGGCCACCCCCCCGCTGTGCCAGCGTACGTCAAAGAGGGGGAGACTGGCAAAAGTTTTTGCTGAATAGCTCAGTAAACGTTTCACCCAACAACATAAAATTTTTGTGATATGTCGGTGTTACAGAGACGTATCGACCCAGGCAATAAACGCTCACTTGAAGCATAGCGCCACCTAGTGATATGGGTAAATGCAAAAATTGGGATATTGAGTTGCCAATATCTTGGACCGAGAAGGTGGGAACTGCGCAAAATACGTCATGCACGATCAGCACGAAGACCTCTATAACCACAGCATGTGCCATACAATTTGGTCAATAGGGGGCGCCGTAATTGTACAAAATGTCATTTTGCTTATTATCTAGAGAATGCTTAGGTTTACAACAATTTTTTTTTTATCGTGAAATCTGTTGACCCTCACGCATTGAAAACACTGGTCGACGCCCACTTCCAACGAGAACAATTTCTGTGAAATTTTAATATTGCGAAAACGAATCTGAACGAACTCGTCATAGGCCGTTCATGTGAATCTCACCAAATTTGGTATATGTCATCTACAGACAATGCTGACAAAAAGTTATCAAAGGATTTATCTTGAGATAAACCGTTCCGAAGTTACACGTCAATGAACATTTAACACGTAGCTTTAAATTCTTCAAATGGCCGTATCTTGGCTTTTAATTGCTCAAATTTGATCAAAGTTGACATGCCATCTCTAAACAGCTTTCTTTTCATGTGTACTAAATTTTGTGACATTTCGTCATAGGGGGCGATGTTTATTGGCGAAGCTAGGTGTCAAAAAACAGTTTTTGTTAAAAAACTTGTCAACAATTTTGCCCAAGACAACGATTTTGTGTTAGTATGTCGGTGTTACAGAGATGTATCGACCCAGCCCATAAACTCTCACTTGAAGCATAGCGCCACCTAGTGATAAGGGTAAATGCAAAAATTGGGATTTTGAGTTGCCAATATCTTGGACCGAGAAGGTGGGAACTGCACAAAATACACCATGCACGATCACCACAAAGACCTCTAACACCACAGAACATGCCATAAAATTTGGTCCATAAGGGGCGCTGTAATTGTACAAAATCTCATTTTGCTGATTCCTTGCCTTCACAAATCAGTCCTACACACTACACATTCAAAACCCACATCCATGCCCACTTCCAGGAAATCATTTCCACAGGAATTCTCACCTCACAACACTGCTCTACCACACACTCATCACACCAACAGTTCCCACATTTCAATATACTGCGGCGGTCATACCATGTACCGCTATGCGGTACATCTAGTTTCATTAATGATAACACCGGTATGATTGCCCGGAAGCATCCATCCTTGCACTGCACGTAATTAGCGCTGGACCAATGCATGCACTGTGCACTTCATCGACCCTGCGCCAATGCAGGCACCACAGTTCATTAACACCACACCAATGCATGCACTGCACTGCATTAATACTGCACCAATGTATGTACAGTGCACATTATGGACACTGCACCAATGTATGTACAGTCCAGTGCAGTGATGCCTTCTGACTCGTAGAGCACTGAGGGAAGTAGATCATTGAGGAAAGGAGCGATGCTCTTATCCAGGTGGACTAGCTCAAATGTCTCCAAAAGTCAGCGACCCAGCTTTCAGGATGCGCCTAATAAACAAAAGATAGCCTATTTCTCAGGTCTTATTTTAATCATTCTGTTACTGATGCAAGAATGGCTAGCAGCACCTGCTAATGAGCACCACAGATGGTAATGCTGGCCATTTCAGAGATGATGACGAATAAAAACATCAGCATAACTGATGACCGAGGGCAACAACATGAGATAACGAGTGTCTACAAACTGTATTTGTCAGTGTTATCTTGGCATGGTTCGGCCTTTACCTCAGAAAACATGAGATAGAAGGTTTCATAGACTGGCCCTACGCATCTACGTGCACTGGCTGAAACAAATATGTGACTTTTACTTTCAGAACCCGGGATGTCCACCTTAGCTACTCGGAACAGAGCTGAAATATGCTAGAAAACTGCTCTCTGGTTATGGGTGACAAAGGGTCAATTTAATAAGAATAGCAATGCTCTGGCAGCATACTAGCCTTACACTTACCCGTTCAGTAATGGGTTGATTGGCTCTGTTGTACAGCATGGTCAGGCCAGGAAAGCACTGCTCTAGGGGCCCTCTGCCCTCTGAACTGTAAACAGCTCGAGGCTTCCTGACATCCCGCTGTTGGCCTTTAGTACAAACCACACACTCCACACCACACAAAAGGCCAGAGTCCTCACACACACCTGCCAAAGGCCGGCACACTTCCAGAACACACCCACCCTAGAAAGGTCTCTCTACTCACTGACAGCCACTACACTCACACACATCTCTAATACCAAAAGAGGAAAAGGAGTATGTGAGAGTGTGAGACAGAGAGAGAGAGAGTGATGAAAAGACAGAGTTTGTGAAAGACAGCAAGACAGTGTAAAGGTATAAAGACAGAAATGTAAAAACAGCGCAAGGAAGGTGAAGAGAGTGAAATCAGAGAAAGCAAGAAAGAGAGACAAACACAGAGGAGAGAGAGGGAGACAGGTGATAGTAGGATGTGTGCAGAGTAGGTTCTAGAAGTTTTTGTGTATGTGATAGAGCAGTGGTGCCCACTACGTCGACTTATGATGTATGTCAGGCAGTGCCGGTAGATAGCGTGCTGTCTGGAAGTTTTTGTTAGGTTACCATAACAACTAGAACGGGTACTGGAAAACTGCAGCAAAAAGGAGTCCTAGCTAGTTCTCTAACTTGTATCTAGCCCTGGTATCTTGTATCTCTATCTTGTATCTGTTCATAAAAAAGTGACTTCCCCCTCGACAAGCGAACTGAGAAATGTGACGGAATTAAAAATACAGTACTCTTAAAAAAATGCAGTTGTAAAACCCTTACTGGAAAAGAATAACCTTGATGGTTCAGTGCTTAATAACTACAGGCCCATATCCAATTTACCATTTATTGGAAAAATAATCGAGAATTTTGTTTTTAATCAATTAACTGCCTTTCTTACATCAAATAGCTGTTTTGATAAGTTTCAGTCAGGTTTCCGTGCCAATCATAGCACTGAAACAGCTCTTATTAAGGTCATAAATGATATACGTCTTAATTCTGATGTTGGCAAAACATCAGTCTTGGTGTTACTTAGTGCAGCTTTTGACACTGTTGATCACTGCATACTACTACATTGACTGGAACATTGGGTTGGATTCACTGGTACAGTTATCAATTGGTTAAAATCATACTTACAACAAAGGAGCTTTTTTGTTTCTATTGGAAACTGTACCTCAACATCTATGTCCTTGACCTGTGGTGTCCCACAGGGGTCAA
Source organism: Coilia nasus (assembly GCA_027475355.1). Classification (NCBI taxonomy): domain Eukaryota; kingdom Metazoa; phylum Chordata; class Actinopteri; order Clupeiformes; family Engraulidae; genus Coilia; species Coilia nasus. The sequence goes on along the minus strand of CM050218.1, from coordinate 32,583,423 downwards.
TCCTTGGACCATTACTATTCAACCTTTATATGCTTCGGCTTGGGCAAATCATCAAAAACAACTCAGGCAATTACCATAGTTATGCTGACGACACCCAAGTTTACTTAGCTCTGTCACCCAATGACTATACCCTTCTTGAGTCTCTCTGTGGGTGTATCGAACAAATCAAAAACTGGATGTCACACAATTTTCTTCAGCTGAACGCAGATAAAACTGAAGTAACTGTATTTGGGAAAAAGGAAGATAGACGTAGGATCACCACTGCTCTTGAGACTAAGGGGCTTAAAGCAAAAGATACTGTTAAAAATCTTGGTGTCTTTATTGACAGTGATTTAACATACAACAGTCACATGAGCAATCACTAAGTTTGCATTCTATCACCTAAAAAACATTGCTAAACTTAGAGGTCTTATGTCAAAAAAAGATCTAGAAAAACTTGTACATGCCTTTATTTCCAGTAGGGTTGATTACTGTAATGGCCTTTTCACAGGCCTTCCTAAAAAGACCATCAAACAGCTTCAACTGATCCAAAATGCAGCAGCAAGGGTTCTTACAAGAACAAAAAGATCTGACCACATTACTCCAGTTTTAAGGTCCCTGCACTGGCTCCCAGTAAGTTATAGAATTGACTTTAAGGCATTGCTTCTTTTGTTTAAATCATTAAATGGAATGGGACCCAATTACCTATTAGATATGTTTCAGCTATACGTACCAACTAGGTCTCTGAGATCACTTCAGAAAAATTTGTTGGTAGAACCTGCTGTTAGAACAAAATGTGGTGAAGCAGCTTTCAGCTGCTATGCTGTAAAGCTCTGGAACCAACTTCCAGAAGACATTAAAAATGCTCCTACTGTTGGCAGTTTCAAATCTAGACTTAAGACCAAACTGTTTTCAGATGCTTTCTGTTAATGATTTTTCAAATTTTATTTTTATTTTGTGTGTTTTTTTATGCTTTTATATCTTTTATCTACTACATATTGATTTTACTTGTATGCTTTTACACTTGTTTTACCTTTTATGCTTCTACATTTACTTTATCTTTTATGCCTTTATATATATTGTCCTTTGCTTTTATTTTTGTGAAGCACATTGAATTGCCGTTGTGTATGAAATGCGCTATACAAATAAACTTGCCTTGCCTTGCCTTAAAGCAGTCAGTCAGCGGCAGTCAGTCATGATGAAGTGACAGCAGTCACTTCATTATGCGTTCAATTGGATCGAGGTCTCTTCAAAGACGTCTGTTCCGAGCACAGTTGGAAGAGTCCTAACTATTCTGACCTCTTGCTACACACCGAGGTGAGATGGCTCAGTAGGGGGAAATTCTTGCAGAGATTTCGAGAGCTCTGTCCGAAGATTCAGGAGTTTCTTTGTGTCACTAAACATGCGGAACACAAGCAACTCAGTGACAATCAGTGGCTGCTAGACTTGGCGTTTTTGACTGATCTCACTAACATGCTGAACGAACTTAATTTGGAGCTTCAAGGAAAAGACAATCAGCTCAGTTAACAGATTCAAACTAAAAATGACATTGCTGTCCTCAAGGTTGCAGCGCCATGATTTGGGAAACTTCCGAAACCTCGCATCGGAGCTGGAGAAAAGGGAGGGCGTGTGTGCGCAAATTGACATTGCGCGCTACACTGAGCAAATACAAAATGCTCAGTCGGACTTTGACAAACAATTTCAGGACTTTACTTTACTACTGCTTTAGTCCTGGCAATACATAATTACAAATGTATTATGAGTTGTGCTGTAAAGGTTCATTGGAAAGTAATACAAATGTATTATAATTGTGCTGTAAACGTTAATTATATCATAATACAAATGTATTAAAGTTGTGCTGTGAAGGTTTATGCATGGATGCATATATTTTACTATGATGCATATGTAATGCAACATGTATATCAATAAACAAACCGCATAAAGGTACATATGAAACGCATACTGAGTGATTTATCATCATCATCATCATCATCCTCAGTAGATTGCGGTGACATGGTCGTTTTAAAAGTAGCTCACAAGCCAAAAAATAGTGGGCACCCCTGTGATAGAGGAATGCAAAATGCATGTAGGGGGTGTGGCGTCAATGGCTCTGCAGAAAATAGTGTCCTATGTCCATATGAGTGAGGAACAGTATATTATACACAAATTTATTCACATAAATCTGATTATTTAAGGCAAGATTATGCTACAATATTTTTTTCTACCAAATATATTGATGCCCCTAACCTTCAACTTTGATAATTCCCAGTTTATTCCTGTTAATTCCTGAAAATTCCTGTTCATTTCAGACCTAAAAATTCTCATTGAAAGTTTCCAACTTCCAATTCCCAGAATTTTGCAACCCTAGAAAAGAGTATGACAGGTGTAGAGAGAAAGAGAAACACAGGTGGAGAATGAAAGGAAGACAGTCAATAAGAGAGGGTGGAGAGAGAGTGTAAGACAGGTAAAAAAAAAAAAGGGCAACAGCTGGACCCTATGACACTACTGCAGCATTTTTAAGTCTGGGACAGACACTGGAGTAAGTCATTAGCCCATTCCTTACCACAAAATGTCATGAACACACTTCCTGCCTGGCCCTAATCCATCTCTCATGGCTGTCTGTTGGAGTCCCTGCAGGAGGCCCCAATGTGTCCCCAATGTGTCCTCAGTGACTCCCGGCAACACCAACCCAGCCAGGAGAACTTTTTCATCACAAGGACCGCCTCGCGTGAAGATCACTTCGAATGCCAAACTTTTTAATACTATTATTATTTCTGCTGCGTCTGCAGCCGACTCATCTGCTGACAAACCCGATGAACCCCAAAAGCTCTGGGGTTAAACCGCTTCTGTCTCAGCAAATTAACAATCTTTGATTTTACACCACTGAAAAGGCATCCACTATGTATGAGTCAAGAACACAGTACAATACAGCAATAAAAGACTCTCTGGCAATAAAACATTCAAAGTATGCACCTCAATTAAAACTGAACAAACTTATGATGTATGTCAGTGACCTCCATTAAACACATAACGACTTACGACCTGGACACATCTAAACCTTCAGTGTGAAACTCAATGACAAGCATTCTTCCAGATTACTTTGACAGCTCTGTAGTGTCAATATAGTTATTATGGTACCATCATAACTTTCTTGCTGTAGTATTTTTTGTAGTGAAGGCATTGGATCGTGCATTTGAGCTGTAGGTGGTTTGAATCTCAATTCTGCCAGCGTGTTGTCCAGGTGCCCTTGAGCAAGAGACAGCAGCACTACTTCATCCAGATCACCTGGCAGGCACCACCATTAATGTGTGTCTGTGTGTGTGTGGAGATGCTGCTGTTGTTATCATTACTGATGATATCATAATAATACTAATACTAATACTAATACTAATACTACTACTACTACTACTAATAATAATAATAATAATAATAATAATAATAATAATAACAACAATAATATGTTATGCATAATAATAATGCTATAATAAAAATACAGCATGGAGTCTGTAATAAAGAAATAATTTTTTATACAAAGGATGCAGCTCAAAGCACAACATTTTAGCAGAGGAACATACCTCGTTCTGCAGCTCCTCGTCGCTCCTGGTGGAGGCCAGCATCTCGAACAAGGAGGTGCAGAGCTCCTCGGGGCTGGAGCTCATCATGTTCCCAGCACTTTGGTACTTCTCCACCTCCTCCCTGAGGATACAGGCCCCCGCGTCTCCCACAGCCGCTCCTCCGCCCCCCCCGCTGGCACCAGCCTCACTCACCCCCTGGGCTCCAGAGCAGGCCCCTCGGGCACCGGCCCCTGCCACATGGTTGTTGAGGAAGCCCTCGAAGGCCCCCAGCCCCCCCGCGTCCTCCTCGGGGGCCGCCAGCCATGGCGGGGGCTCGTGGCAGTCCAGTGTGTAGCTCTCGTGGGAGAAGGCGATGTTGCGGCCGAACGCCGTGCTGGAGCTACGGCCTGTAGCGCTTCGGCCAGCACTCTGGGTGTGGACAAACGCCTCGCTCTGGGTCTCACCGGCCATGGCCACGAGGCGCGACACAGACGCCAGGCAGGCCTCGGCGGCACTTGCAGGGAAGGGCCCGAACATCTGGCGGATGGCGCGCGTCTCCTCTGCACCCAGCTGCTCACGGCCCAGGAGGGTCTCAAACAGGAAGACAGCCGCGCTCTCGATTGTGTCCTGGCCATGGTCTGGACCCACTGTAACACACACATACACTACATAATACTGCATGTCACACACACACACACACACCAAAAAGGTTCTGAGTGGCCTTGACGGCTTCACTGTAAGTATAGCATAGGATCTCATTGCTGATGCTCGTCTTTGCTGTGGAGTAGATATGGTCTGCTGTGGTGAAGACACGGGGGCAAAGACTGTCAAGTTTTTTTTTTTGGTGTTCATGCAGGTTTGAGGCCACTCAAACTAGACCATACTTTAATAATGCGAATTAGGACTAATTGTCCAATTAGAGTGAGAAAATGTCAGAGAGGGACAGAGGAGTAGTGGAAAGCTTAACAGAACAAGGAGGGATGAAAAGGTTTTAAACCAATTAAAATGGTCTGAAAGCATCTCTCCCTCCTTTTTTTATTCCCTCTATCTTTCGCTCTCTCTCTCTGCTTCTCACTGCCTGGGTCACACTGTAATTGCTCATTTCCATGGATTTAAAGGAGTTTTGTAGCTGTTGGTTTTTCACTGCATTCTTGTGCAGGACAGAAACCACCCACAGAGGGAGGCGATGGAGAGAGGGGGGGATGAGAGAGAGAGGACAAAAGGAAGGAGGAGGAAGGAAGGAATGAAGAGAAGACAAGGGTGCTAAACACAGTTTTTAGAGACATATTTGTAACAGACAAACAAGCAATCAGAGAGGTGAATGCTACACTTGCATTTGGCAACACTTTTGCCCCCTCACCCTTTCCCCCAATCTAAACACCTTTGGGCCTCCCACCACCCGACAACCCAAACACCTCTGGAGCTCCCCACCACACAACCCAAACACCTTTGGGCCCCCCACCACTCCCCATCCCCCAACCCAAACACCTCTGGGGTTGCCCACCACCCCCAACCCAAACACAGCTAAGCATTTGAACGAGTCACTGACAGCACCAAACACAGGCCAAACCCAATTTCGCATAGGGAGGTAGGAGGGCCTTCTTTCTAGTGCTACTGTGGGCCTGCCAGCCAAACTGAGAAAATCTCACACACAAACACACAGTCTCAGCATCTGCACCGTTGCTCTACCAGCACCCCACACAAGAACGCATAGTCCGCTATTTCCACTTGCAAGTGAGGTGGGGAGGCAGCGATAAAAAAAACACTATTTTACAGCAACTTACTTTTTCTTTACTGAACATATCGGAGCTTGGGTGCTTCAAATGCTCAGGGGTATGTCAGGGCAAATTCATGACTGCATAATAAAATATGTTCTTTTATGTTGTGTTTGTTATGTCTGTGTCAAAAACGCAAAATAGAGCCAGAGACTCTAGGAAAGATTGGGTCTGCATGACACAATCAAATGTGCATCTTGCTTTATTGTAGACCTGCATTCCAAACCTTAATCAAACCCAAGATAGAAAAAAAACTCAAGATTCCCGAATCTGCTACACACACACACAAACACACACACACACACACATACACTGAGAGATGTGTACACACACTGTGCCCATATCTCATCTCTCCATGAAACTCTGGAGGCTCTTTCTCATCCTGAACAGCATCTTGCCTACAAGAGCGAATGCCAGAGAGAAAATGGAAAAAACCTCCAAACCCTTCATCCTTCCCCCTTCCTCCCTCCCTCCCTCCCTTTCTCACTCAGTCCTGCCCTCTTCTCCTCCTCTCCTCTTTCTTCTCTACGTGGGGTGCCTGCCGGCGCTCCAATATTCTCCCAAGATGCAGCAGGATTAGGCGCCCGCGTGCAGAGACCCTGCCAGGTTCCAATCCCTGTCCCGCTGTTTCTCCTATCCACCCCACCATCCCACCCCGGCACACACACACACCCCCACACATACACACATATTACACTCTTTTTCCCCACAACACACACACCACTTTTTGCCTACACGCAACACACACACACACACTCACCACCACTTTTTCCATCCCCAGATGCAGCCACCTTCTGCCTTGGAATAGTAATGTGGCGGACGGGCAGCAGGAGGGGGAGGCCTCAGTATGTAGTCCTGTTGAAGTAGAGTTGGGGCTGTGTTTGTGTGTGTGTGTGTGTGTGTGTATGTGTGTGTGTGTGTGTGTGTGTGTGTGTGTGTGTGTGTGTGTGTGTGTGTGTGTGTGTGTGTGTCAGGGTGGGGTGGTATGGAGTGGAGTGTAGTGAAGTGGGGGGGGTTGCATCTAATCTCATTACAGAGTGCGTCAGGACAGCTAAATGGCATTGCCAAGACAGCGGTGGCTGCGGCAACACTTTGTGATCTGACATTTTTATTTTGGTCGCATCCTACATGCTCACTGCTAGATGATTTCAAGCAACAACCCCCATCCACATACACACATGCGCACATACTCATGTGTGCAAGCACTCACCCACACAGAGCCCTCTCTTCCCACATATGACTCACTGCTCATAATGAGGGCAGAGGTTCGACCCCCGTGATGACCTGACTAGAGGCTACTGTCATTTACTCTTTTTCATAAAATGTTCACTAATATTTCTTAAAAAAAGACAGATATGCTGTTCCAAATGAATGCGAAACTATATATGTATGAAATAGGTAAACATAAATGCACACACAACAGGCTAATACTAACATGAATCAAAGTCTTACACATAGTTTTATATAGACATATTTGTCACAGGAAAGTTGATTAATATGCAGTCCAACACTGACCAGTCGGTAGCATAGCAATTAGTAGTGAATGAACACTATTGTAACTAACTGGCTGAGAGTAAAACTGTGCTTTGTCTGTAAATGAAACAGCTCAGCAGACTTAGCCAATTAGCTTCGCTTCCCATCCTGCTTATTCCTAGCGGATTTGAGTTGATTACTTCTACTGTCAGCCACAATTAAGGAGAGTAAATCGATTACCTATCTGCTTAGCGGACTGCAGGAAAGCCTTGAGCTCCTGCTGTGCGGCCTGCTGGGTCTTCTTGTCCAGGTGCTGCGTGAAGAACTGCACGATCTTCGGCCAGGTGAGGCCCTCTTTGGTGAATCGCTCCTGCCGCTTCACACGTTTAGCCTGCAGGAAAAAAGTGAAAAGGTTGGTTACTGGCCACCTCTGGCAACACATGTATATACACACCTGTTTGGAGTGTACCTTTCATCAAGCTCCAAAAACAGGTCCAGTTGCTAACAACTTAGCTCCTTTGACTACCATGACCTGGATAAATCAGATTTTTCCCAGACACATGCACACTCCAACAAGTAAACGGACAGAAAATTGATAACCTACTTGCAATCTGGATAATCAGCTATTTCCACATGACACTAAAAATTGTAAAATTGACAGACTAATATTCAGAGGGAAAAAGATCCCATGCTTGAAATTCATATCTAGCTCACTGCATTTGAATATGTACCAAAACTGGAGTGTGCAAAGCAAGGCAGTCATCCATTATTTTTCCTTCTTTTGGACTTAAAGGAGAACTTCGGTGTAAAATGAAAATTGGCATGTTAAAACAACATACCGAGTTGGTATGTGTACTGAGGAGCAAAAGTGACTTAGCCTGTTGCATTCAGAGTTTAACTATTTTTTATTGTTTGACCCAGAAGGCTAACAATGGAAGTGGTAGGTGCCCTTAGACAAAGCATGACGACTACGCTAATTTTAAACCATTAAAACAGCTCGAAGAAACTCCACACTCCATCGGTAGTACAACAAAGGCCCTGACATTAAAAACGAGGCACTGAGAACTTCACAAGTGTACACAACATTTATTAATAAAACAGTTTTGACAGACAGTACCTTGTTGTAGTTTCTCATCGCCGCCATGATGAAAGTCAAGTCGATTGAGGAACACGAACCAGCAGGAAGAATAGGAGGAGGTAGTACAATCGACTTGTTTGGACTTTCATCATGGCGGTGAGGAGAAACAACTGCAAACTACTGCATGTAAGAAAAGTTTTTTAAATAAACGTTGTGTACATTTACAATATTTTCAGTGCTTTGTTTTGAATGCCAGAGCCTTTGTTGTATCTCGGTATGATGTTTTAACATGCCAATTTTCCTTTTACACCGAAGTTCTCCTTTAAGGTTATTCAAATAACGGACATTTCTGTTTGAACATCACCACTTGGCCCTTCTCTGGGAGGCTACCGACAATCATGACCAACCAACATACAGTTCTCACACACATCTTACAGAAACCCATCTCCACACATACACACACCTAAAACAGACTACAGAGAGCAATCCAAACCTCACAACTCCAAACCACACAATTTCACACTTACACATTCAAACACACACTTTTTAGGTACGTCTCGAACAGTCACCACATAAATCCATTGACTACTGGAAATCTTTAGCAAACAGATACTTCTTCACCCTGTCTCACAGCAACAGTCATCACCACACATACACCTCTCAAACACATCTCATAGCGATAACCATTACCTCACAAATACATGTCATAGCAACAACAACCATCACCACACAATCGCTATTACACACACCTCACATAGGCAACCACCACCACACAAATACACATCTCAAATCTCACTTCTACTTAAGAATTAGAAGTTAGAAGAGAGTTAGAAGAAAGACAACATGCATACTCATACATATGTATCAGACCTAGCCTAGGCCATGTTTCCCATACATTGAGGAGACTGTGGCGGTCCGCCATAGTCTAAATATGGAACGTGAAAAAAAATATTTCTGTCATACCAATGCATAGGCCTACTGACATTTCAGCCAGTGTCCTTTGTTTGCATTATTTGCAATTACTTCAGTTAATTAAAAAACTAGTGTGAAGTACTTGAGGCCTGTTCTGGTGTAGAAAAAAACTACATGAAGCTGTTTGCGAACCTGCAGCATTGCTCTGCATGCCCTCAAAGGCTCCTTCACACAGTGAAAGATGGTACGTCTGTGTGTCACTCCTAAGCAGCTATAAATTCACAAAATGACAAAGATGTCGCCTATGACTGACCGTTGTGGTTATTACAACCCAAAAAAAAACAAATAGGCTTCCCAAAGTAGCCTATGCCTAAGTATATACATCACAGTAGTGTATATATGACAAAACCCCAACCTCTGAGATTATGTTTCAGTGCTGTTTCAGTGCTACTAACATGATATTGCTAAGCAAGGCTTAAGAGAAGTTTGGAATAGCTAGCTTGGTTCTACAAAGGAAGCGGTTCTACAAATAAGTTTGTTTTAGCAATTAAGCATGTAAATTATTACCTGAAATTAACATCACACAAGTGTGGTAACCGTGGTATAAGTGGGATAATGGACTTCACGGTGTTCGTATATTGCATTCGTATATTGCGTTCATATAATGCATCGTGGGCACATTACCACCTCGAACGTGCATTAACTTGCTGATATACGAACATCGAGTCGTCCATTATCCCTTACATATCACACACAGCAATGTCATACAATAGGAATTAAAATACAAAAAGGAGCAAAGTCAACCAAACTAATACTACGTATATGGTTTAAGGTATGGACAGGCAAAGAAAGTGACCAGTGGAAAAAAACAGGATGCTTTTGGGAGGAGAAATTAGTGGGTAATCGCTAAATGATAAACCGCGTCATGGTGAAGACTTGAGAATCAACAAAGTTTATCAAAAGACTTGTAGCTTATGTCCTCTTGCTTTAAAGTAGGAGAATATAGCAAATTATATCCTAAAGCAGTTTTAAAAGTAAACTTAAAAAATGTAAACTAGAAATCTGCAACACTATAAAGCAGGTGAAACACTCCAGATTGATGGGTAAAGACAGTAATAATTATAACTCTATTATAAATACAAAACACATGGGCCTAACTACAACTCTGAAAACAATTAAGAGACGGCTGCAAATTTTCCTAAAATCAGCATCTCTACATGTATGACAGCCATTCCTTTCCGGTGTCAGTTGAATTTGGAATTTGGGAGAAATGTTTTCAGTAGTTTACAGAACAAAACAAAAATGTTCACTTTACTCACACATATACCTACAAATAGTTAAATTGATCATGAAACTGATCTGGTCTCTTATTTTTCCACAGCTCTATTTACAACAGGACAATTACAGTGATTACTATTAATGCAAAGGGGTCCCTATATTTCTCGAGTAACAGCAGGCAAAGTGCTGGTGCAGATATTGCCAGCTTCTGCTGAGGTCATCATGCAGACTTTAATCCCCTTGCCTTTAGATCATATTCGTCATCGATGAAGTCCTCTTTCTTGCTGACGTTGGAGAAGGAGCGCAGAGCGCCGGTGAGACGAGGTGGAGACATTGTGCCACCACGGCGTGGGCCACACGATGAGTCTGACTACCGAGCCAATCTGAAAATTATAATAACCAAACAGAAGAGTGAGAATTTACTGTGCAGTTTGCTCTTAGATATCACTATATTGGAAATGGAATAGAACATTGCCCAACCTATATGTCTCAGACGTAAGAAATTCTGTCATGGGTGACAGCTGTCTGTGTAAATTAACAATTACAGCATCTTTGGCAGTCTGTCACTAGAGGATAACTACCTGATAGGTTTCAAACTGTGTGCATGTTTGGTAACACCAAATCCCTGAGAAGTGCCTTGCAGGACTGGAGTACATTCCTAATCCTACACTTACACCTACATAATTATGGGAACACTACACAGTGACAGATTCCTGGAAGCATGCTAAAGTGTGTAGTTACATTGACTCAGCAGCAGTAGATGCAGTACAAATAACCTTCTCGTAACGTTAACTGCCACATGTAATAATCGACTTGTCTTCTAAGTCACCTAATAGTTATGTCACCAAAACGGGACAGGATCTAACGTTCACTGCCATGCCTGATTTTGCTAGGCAGTGAAAGCAAAAGTCAGCGCAACATCTACGCAGTAGGAGGCTATCTGTTTATAAAAGTATTGCTGTATTACTGTGTTTACTAGGTCGTTAACTGGCTGTTTAGCCAACTGTCGTTCAATTCAGATGCAAAACTTCTGTCTTCTGTCTACCGAATGTAATTAGCCTGAAAGCTAGCGAGCAAAGCTTTGTAGTGGTGTCCTTTTCAAACACAGACTTTTATTTCAATGTTCAAAACTAATGAACAACAAAGACACCATGCACCGTTTTTAAACAAAAATGAAAATGCATCAGTACACTTCCACCTCACCTGCTTCCACTTACAGTTCTCTCCACAATATTCTGCGTGGGACTTCAGTGAAACTGCTCGAAGAGACAGCATGAGAACGAAACATCTATGGTCTATGTAGTTTATTCTAGGCTTTCTGGTACAGACACTATAGACTAAGAAAACTACAATTCCCACCTAAAAAGCAGGAAGTGCCACAGCAACATAAGACAGTACCAATCGATCTTGATTGCACGATTAGCAATCGATTCTACTAATTCCATAAGGCAGTAAAAGATGAATTCCCATCCCTCACAAATCTATCTGACCTAAGAGTTAATTAAGAAAGTTAAAACAAACAGACGATCAGTCTATTAATATGTTTTTTTTTTTTTTAAATAAATAAACTGCTTACTTTATTCAGCTGAAATGCAGAAACGGTTTAAATTTGGCAGCTGACTAGTTGATGGCAACTCCTTCATCTGCTACAATAAAAACAGATGCTGGAGCGCACGCACACAAACACACACGAATTAATCAATAAAAATCTACATAGATTTTAATTTTTACATAATTTTTACTCAGAGCCAAGACTTTGCACTGGTTTTTACTCGTTATAAAATGTAAAATGGCTATACTATATACAGTCTATGGGCCAGGCTACATTTAAAAAATATATAATGTTAAGTCTAATTGGCTAAATTTTATCCTGCCCATTTCTTTTTTATTTTATTTTATTTTTACTTTTATTTTTATATATGCATAAACACGGAGACATATAACAAAATAACTAATTCATATTTGCTAATTGTATTTATTTGGTTTATGTATATTTTAGGCCTACAGTCAAATCTGCAGCTGATAAGAAGGTTATTTATGAAGGTCATTTTAAGATTCAGTCATATTTTACTTTTTATTAGAAATATAGACTATATTGAACAGCACAAATTGAGAGAGATAGTGGAAGTTGATTTTTATGGTATCCCTTTATAGATTGATCACCATTATTTTCTTGCATACTTTTATGAATTGATCATCATTTCCTTCAGAGAAGAGGATTTTAACTTTTAGTTCATATTTTAAAATGCAGGCTATAGCCTAAGACAGTAGGGAACTTCAGCAGATGACTGTATTGTTTTGGCACCAGTTGGGGCATAAAATGTATAAGATCTGATTTTGCTCACCTGAGATGCAGCTTTGTGTGAAGTTAATTTGATAACACCCTGCCCCGCTCCATCTGCCAAACACGCGAGCCAAAACGGAGCTGCTGTGTGTGTGTGTGTGTGTGTGTGTGTGTGTGTGTGTGTGTGTGTGTGTGTGTCTGTGTCTGTGTGTGTGTGTGTGTGTGTGTCTGTGTCTGTGTGTCGTAGACAGAGGGTTGAGACGTTTGTCTGTCTAAGCACGGTCCCCGAGCGAGGAGCATGTCCCTGTAATCATATGCTAAATTATACTCCAGCTATTATCTCTGCTCCTGCAACATCATGGGAAACTGCTGAGAACATTTAGTAAGCAGAAGAAGAAGACAGAGCATAATCTTGCCCATTACTGAAGCAGTGGCACCAGAGCCCAGGTATCAAGCCATGTGCATGTGCAGTGGAGCGGCAGTCATTGGATGGGTCATGAATTAATATAACACTGAGATGACTTGGCTAAGAGGAGGATATTTATATAAGTAAATCTGACCACTGATCTCTGAACCTGAGACCTAAGACTTATCTATGAATGACAGACCATTTTAATCCTTAATACCATATTTATTTATTTATTTATTTCAACTGAAGGTCGGAGTAGCATACCTTTTTAATGACCCTATAATATTACTGGATTAGCAGAGGAATATTCCTATGAGATTTATATATAATGGTTGAGGATCTGAGAGGCTGCTGAGAGGGATGAAGGAAGTCTAAAGGTGGCTTACCTCATTCATTAAATCTGAGTATTATTCAAGTCCCTTACAGGTGATCAGGGGAGCAGATGCTTTAATTGAAGTCTGTCAGAGATCAGGTTCTTTAAAAGTTAAGGTTCATTCTGAATTTACATTTTGGATTCATATTACAGAACAGTGATGGCCTACGTGCTTTACTTATGAGTTTACTTATGAGTTTACTTATGAGTTACGTATGAGCTCCGCCACAATGGACTTCATTTGCACTGTTATGCTGACGACACTCAACTTTACATCACCACCAAAACCATCACTTCAGCCATCTTGTCCACCCTCACTAGCTGCCTCACTGACATTAAAACCTAGATGAGCCATAACTTCCTCAAACTAAACAGCAGCACTGAAAGTATCATCTTTGGCCCAAAATCCATCCTTCACACCTCCCAGAACTTCTCTCTCTGTATCGACGGTCACTCTGTCACCCCCTCGCCCCTGGTCAGAAACCTTGGAGTCTACATGGACCCTGCAGTCTCCTTCAAGTCACACATTAACCACGTCACCAAAACATCCTTCTTCCACCTCCACAATAAAGTACTCCTTCGACCAACTCTTTCTTCCTCAGCTGCACCCTCATACCTGACCAATCTCCTCCATCGCCACTCTCCCACCTGCCGAATACGCTCTGCCGATGTCAACCTCCTCACTCCCATCACCACAACCAAATACTGCACCCTTCCCCTAGCCAATCCGAAATTCCGATACACTGTTGTCTTTCAAACACCAACTCAGAGCCCACCTCTTCAAGACCACACACAACACCTAATATTCCAGCACCGCCCACCCTCTTTCCTTCCAAATCTGTTTTTTTCTCTGTGTGTGTCGTGTGTGTGTACTGTGTGTATATTGCCTGTAAAGCGTCTCTGAATGTCAAGAAGAACGCTATATAAAACATATGTGTTATAATTATTATTTATTTAGTTCCACTATGAGGATGGCTCACTGGTTGAGCAGTGCTGGAGCTAGACCTGTGGTGAATATATACAGAAATCTGTACCAATGGTAAGGTCAGCCCATGGGCCCTCTGTAAACAGCTCTTACATCAGATATGTCATTTCATATCTGCTGTGTGTGCACACATGTGTGTGTGTGTGTGTGTGTGTGTGTGCAGGAGGGTGTGTGTCTGTATGTGTTTAACTGTGACCTCATTTAAACTGACTACACATTACCTTCACCATGGGCAAAGTCATCTCATGAAATGGTAACTAAAATCTAAGCTTTCCAGATATCCAGAGAAAGTCTATGTGTATGTATGTATGTGTGTGTGCATTTCAATACCATGAAAATGTGTGTATGTGTGTGAGAGAGAGAGAGAAATAGAGAGAGAGAAGAGAGAGAGCAATGCTTAACCGCAAGCAAGCATCTCTAAAGTCATTTATCTTTTCTATTACCTCCAGCTTGCACTGCAATGGCTCAATACATGTTATTGAATGTTTCTGAATTCACAGCATAGATAAGAGAGTGTATGTGTGTTTGTGCGCGCATGCAGTTGTATATAGAGTGAGAGTTATGCTCCTTAACAACTGTATACTGCAGTGGGCATTAACATACACTATGGGTTTGTGTGTGAGGGAATGTGTGTGTGTCTGGATGTGCGTATTAGAGTGAAATAAAGAGAAAGGAAGGCAGAGAGAGAGAGAGAGAGAGAGAGAGAGAGAGAGAGAGAGAGAGCATTTGTGTATGTCAGAGGAAGAAGGAATAATCCATATGTGTTGTACTTAAGTTTTTGTTTGCATTGTGTGTGTTTTTTATAACAGCTGCCTGAATTGTGAAGTAGGGTTCAGGTGAGGCAACAGGAGGGTTGTTAATGGCAGTGTGCGTGAGATTTCCCTGCGCAAGCCCGTGGTGGCCTCTTGTGTGTGTATGTGTGTGTGTGTGTGTGTGTGTGTGTGTGTGTGTGTGTGTGTGTGTGTGTGTGTGTTGTTGCCTGCTCATTACCACACTTTAATGGCAAGCATCTGGAGGAGCGGAGCGATGGCTCATTAGCAGGAGAGGAGCAAGAGAGGAGAGAAAGAGAAGTAAAAGAAGAGAGAGACAGGAATGAAAGAGGAACAAGAGAGAATGAGAGAGAGAGACAGCAAGAGTGAGAGAGAGAGCAAGAGGGGAAAGAGAGAGGAGAGAAAGAGGAGTGAGAGAGCATCCCGTGCGATCCCTGCACTCCCCATCACCCCTGCAGCAGGTCAGGCCACTCACTTAGCACAAATTCGGGTCAGAGGCTCATTACTCCCCCAGAACCGCTGGTGTGCTGTGGCGTGGCGCGATGTCATCGTCCCAGCAGCCGTGGCTAACTAGCTTACCTGAGACTGTGATAAGGCCAGCCGGGCTGATTGCTATTTAAAGGGTTACATCATTTGCAAAGCTTTTGCATCACTCACACTGCCTTAGACGTCAGTTTAAAGCAAACATTACACACGAAATTGTGAAACTACTTATCCTCCAAGACGTGATTAAAAACCTTGGTAATATTATTCATGTGTCAAATAGTAGGGGAGACCGAGGTTGGTTGTCACACGGGTTGGTTGTCACACTCATCATATCTCGGCCACTAAAGGGCGCTGACATAGAATTAGTGTTAGGGGTCATCTACATTGACAGTTCAAGTGTTTTTCAGAACTTTTCAGAACTTTAAGTTTTCTTTTCTAGTTTTGTAACTAATGGGTTGACTTTAGAAAAACTACGACCATTAAAAAGTATAAAGACAGAGTTAGTTAGTTAGAGTTAGTTATGCTACAACTTGTGGCTGCTAGCGTCACTGCTAGCATACAAGGTCAGTTGGGGATGGTTGTCACACTCTGGGGTTGGTTGTCACATGTGCCACCAATGGCCATATATGTATTCACTCTCTGACACACACACACACAAAATCTAAATAGTAACAATAGGCCTACTTATCTAATTGTTCTAATCTTATCTTTTGGTGCATAACATGTAGCCTATGTTTAGGGGGCAGGGGGCAACTACCCATAGTTGAGATGCCCTTGAGCAAGGCATCTAACCCCACGCTGCTCCAGGGACTGTAACTGAAACCCTGCAAATATCTGTAAATCGCTCTGGATAAGAGCGTCAGCTAAGTGTAATGTAATAAATAATATGTTATAAAATAGTATGTATTCAGCAAGTCTATGTTTTATGTTCCCAATGTCGATATTCCCAATGCCTGTGTGTTATACTTATATTTCCAATGCCTGTGTGTCATACTTACATTCTGAATAAATTTCACTTCACTTTTTTTGCATAATTTTCAAAAATATTTCTATGTTATCATTTCCACTCCCCCCATTGAAATAACATTGTGACAACCAACCCCACGATGGCACTATTTGGCAGCCCATATCTTTTGAATTACGATTTACGACCCTCCAGTCCTACCTGGCACTTTAAGCTTACATTATACATTGAAAGGGAATCTATTCATAACACTGTTTTTGAGGGATTCAAATGAAAGCAAAAAATGTGACAACCAATCCCGGTCTCCCCTACTAACAGAAATTGGCCAGAAAGCAGCTAACAGCTCAACTGTATTAGTATTAGGATTAGTGTCACGGTTTAAACTGCAGCGAATTCATGTGTTCATTGTATACATGCTGAATGTCATTTCCTCGGACGCTCAACGTCTCTGGGGGTAAATGGAGGGTGGGATGGCTGGGGGCGGGCCAAGACGCTAGGCTTCCACATTATAATTGGTGGAACTGTCTAAAAGACTACTCCCCTTTTGATTGGCAGGGAAACAAACATCGGCATCGGAGTAAAGTAGAATTTAGTGCCTAGCTGACTTGCCAAAGACAAGTGGTGAGAGAACGTGTTGTCTGTACAGAGTAGTGCTTGTTATTTACACATTGCACATATTATATTCTAAACTAGATGTACCGCATAGCGGTACATGGTATGACCGCCGCAGTGTATTGAAATGTGGGAACTGTTGGTATGATGAGTGTGTGGTAGAGCAGTGTTGTGAGGTGAGAATTTGTGTGGAAATGATTTTCTGGAAGTGGGCATGAATGTGGGTTTTGAATGAATGACATTGTGTGTGTTTGTATAGTGTGTAGGAGTGATTTGTGAAAGTAATAAGCAAAATGAGATTTTGTACAATTACAACACCCCCTATGGACCAAATTGTATGGCACATGCTGTGGTGTTAGAGGTCTTTGTGCTGATCATGGATGACGTATTTTGTGCAGTTCCCACCTTCTCGGTCCAAGATATTAGCAACTCAAAATCCCAATTTTTGCATTTACCCTTATCACTAGGTGGTGCTATGCTTCAAGTGAGTGTTTATGGGCTGGGCTGATACACCTCTGTAACACCGACATACTAACACAAAATTGTTGTCTTGGGCAAAATTGTTGACAAATTATTTAACAAAAACTGTTTTTTGACACCTAGTTTCGCCAATAAACATCGCCCCCTATGACGTAATGACACAAAATTTAGTACACATGAAAAGAAAGTTGTTTAGAGATGGCAAGTCAACTTTGACCAAATTTGAGCAATTAAAAGCCAAGATATGAACTTTTGAGGAATTTTAAGCTACGTTTTAAATGTTCATTGACATGTAACTTCGAAACGGTTTATCTTAAGATAAATCCTTTGATAACTTTTTGTCAGCATTGTCTGTAGATGAAATATACCAAATTTGGTGAGATTCACATGAACGGCCTATGACGAGTTCGTTCAAATTCGTTTTCGCAATATTAAAATTTCACGGAAATTTTTTTCATTGGAAGTGGGCGTTGACCAGTGCTTTCAATGCGTGAGGGTCAATAGATTTCACGATAAAAAAAAAGTTGTTGTAAACGTTAGCATTCTCTAGATAATAGGCAAAATTACATTTTCTACAATTACAGCGCCCCCTATGGACCAAATTGTATGGCATGTGCTGTGATGTTAGAGGTCTTTGTGGTGATCGTGCATGACGTATTTTGTGCAGTTCCCACCTTCTCGGTCCAAGATATTAGCAACTCAAAATCCCAATTTTTGCATTTACCCTTATCACTAGGTGGCGCTATGCTTCAAGTGAGTGTTTATGGGCTGGGCCGATACGCCTCTGTAACACTGACATACTAACACAAAATCGTTGTCTTGGGCAAAATTGTTGACGAATTATTTAAGAAAAACAGTTTTGTGACACCTAGCTTCGCCAATAAACATCGCCCCCTATGACAAAATGTCACAAAATTGAGTACAAATGAAAAGAAAGCTGTTTAGAGATGGCATGTCAACTTTGACCAAATTTGAGCAATTAAAAGCAAAGATATGGACTTTTGAAGAATTTTAAGCTACGTGTTAAATGTTCATTGACGTGTAACTTCGAAACGGTTTATCTCAAGATAAATCCTTTGATAACTTTTTGTCAGCATTGTCTGTAGATGAAATATACCAAATTTGGTGAGATTCACATGAACGGCCTATGACGAGTTCCTTCAGATTCGTTTTCGCAATGTTAAAATTTTAAAATTTCACGGAAATGTTTTTAGTTGGAAGTGGGCGTCGACCAGTGCTTTCAATGCAACAACAAGTTGTTGTAAACGTTAGCATTCTCTAGATAATAGGCAAAATGACATTTTCTACAATTACAGCGCCCCCTATGGACCAAATTGTATGGCATGTACTGTGATGTTAGAAGTTTTTGTGGTGATCGTGCATGACGTATTTTGTGCAGTTCCCACCTTCTCGGTCCAAGATATTAGTAATTCAAAATCCCAATTTTTGCATTTACCCTGATCACTAGGTGGCGCTATGCTTCAAGTGAGTGTTTATGGCCTGGGTCGATACGTCTCTGTAACACCGACATATCACAAAAATTTCATGTCGTTGAGTGCTCATGTTCATTGAGTTATTCAGCAGAAACTTTTGCCGGTCTCCCCCTCTTTGACGGACACTGCCACAGCGGGGGGGTGGCCCTTGGGGGCCAAAAGCTTCTATTCGCTGAAGAAGTTCTAGGGCTACATGCCTACAAAGATTCATGTCCCCCTGACTTCCAGTGTCCCGGAAACCGTTGACGGAAAATTGCTGGAAAAAAAAAGGGAAAAAAGTCGCGGCAACACTATAATGACCGCTTTCGCTAGCTTCGCTAGCGGCGGTCATAATAAAACATACCAATCATCACAAAGTTATTGAGTTTTTTGTCTAAGTTTCGTTAGTTTGTTCACAATCAAATGAGTCAAGTTGTGAAGGGAAACTAGCCCGCTAGTTAGCGTGGTAGCCCAACACAATGGCTACTGCTAATATTGTTGACAATGCTGGCAAACCCAGCAGAACAGACCTGTCGTGTTATCAAATAACAGTGAGTCCGACTGCAAGATAACGTTGTGTTTATTCAAGAGCCTGACCTTAACTGCCCGTCAGCTAACCTCTGGCCCCCAGAACTGGACCTTCGCCATACCCTATGATGATGATGTCATTACGTAAATGAACCTGACATTTAACATTACAACACATCTCTCCTTCCTAGAATCAACCGGGTAGACAGCCGGTTGATTCAACAGACCCTGGAGGATTTATTCTGCCTCCTTTGCTGGAGGGTCTGTTCCTGCCTAAACCTGAACCATTTCCTCAGTGAACCTGTTATGAACTAATATCAATATGTGATTATCTGAACAAGAATATAAACTGTTAACACGGTAAAACAACACATTAGTAAAAACACATTTCTTGACACAGTGAAACAATACATTATGTAAATAGACACTTTTTATCATCCCATCCCTGTTTTTTTTTTCTCTCTCTCTCTCCCCCCCACCGTCCAATAATGTCAGAGTAAATTATTGGGCCTATGCCTCTATAAGTCCAACCTTGTAGGTCGCACTATAGCTCTGCCAGACCTTGTTCTCGGAGTAGCTGGGGTACCAAGAACAGTCTGTGGAGGAAGCTCTGGGGCACCCTGCTCCAGGCTATCTTGAGAGGGTGGCTCCGGCCCCCCTCTGTTTTCCTCCTCTGCCAATTCCCTCATGGGAATCAGGTCACGCCGGTTACGCCGCACGGTTCCATGGGGCGCATCCACCAGATAGAAACGCGGAGTGGTGTGGCTGCCGACCACCGTACCTGATGTTCTGTGGTCTGTCACCCACACTTCTTGCCCAGGTGAGAGGTCACTGAGGGGGCGCACACGGTGGCGCCTGTTGAAGTATTGCGCGACCAGGGCGCGCGTCGCTTGCTCCTTCTGGGTTACTGCTTTGCTGTCCGGGAGCGCAGGGTCTAGCAGCATGGGAAGTGTAGGCACCGTGGTGCACAGTCTCCGCCCCATCAAGAGCTGAGCGGGGCTGTATCCGTTGTGCAGAGGTGTAGCTCCGACATGCAGTCTGGCGAGGACGTTGTTTCTCATGACTGACGGGATGACGAGTCTGGTCCCTTTTAGCAGCAGTCCTGATTGCACCGTGAGGAATGCTTGTTCTGCCCAGTAGGCCTTCAATGCTGGGTCAGTGCTGTGAGCTGGCCAGCCGTCAATGCATAGCTGCATCACTTTTGCGCAGATGTTGTCATCTTTCAGCTGTTTTCTGAGCTCTTCCAGGTAAGTGGGGCTTGCAGGCAGGTTGTCTGTGATGGAGTCCACGTAGATATTCGCATCTTCAAGGAAATCATTTTCTTCTGGCGTTGTTTTGTTTTCCACTGGGGCGCGTGAGAGCGCATCAGCTGTCCCTAGGTCCTTGCCGGGCACATAAGCGATGTCGTATGAGTAGCGTATCAGTGGCATGCGAAATCTCTGGATGCACGGGGGAAGGGCATCTAACGCCTGTGACCCCAGAAGGCTCAGTAGTGGCTTGTGATCTGTTTCTAGGAGAAAATGTTTGCCAATGAGGAAGTTTAGGAATCTTTCGCAGGCCCAGGTAAGACCCAATGCTTCCTTCTCCGCTTGTGCGTATCTCTGTTCTGTCTGTGTGAGTGACAGGACACATAGGCGACTGGCTTCCACATGTCCCCCCACTGCTGGAGAAGAACACCTCCCAACCCATACGAAGAAGCGTCTGCGGACACCTTCAGCTCTCTGCTCGGATCATAGATAGCCAACACTGGCAGGCTTGTTAGTGCTTCTTTTATGTTGCGAAAAGCACTGACCTGGTCGCTGTCCCACACCCACCAGTTTTTCTTGGAGAGTAGGTCACGCAGAGGCTTGTCTTTTTCGGCGAGCTGTGGGATAAACTTCCCCAACTGGTTGACCATGCCAAGGAAGCTCCTCAGCTCACTTGCATTGCTGGGCTCCGCCATCTTCTTGACAGCCTCCGTCTTGCTTGGATCTGGGCTGATTCCACTGCTGGAGATGACATGGCCCAGAAAGTTCACCACCTGTGTTGAGATGTCACATTTTTCAATGTTGAGTGTGAGGCCTGCCGGCTGCATCCTTTCCAGCACTGTGTGTAGACGTGCGTCGTGTTCCTCTTGTGACCACCCCCACACCAGCACGTAGTCCATGTGGCAGACGGCACCCTGGAGACCATCGGTGACCTCCGTCCATTCTGTTCTAGAAGTGCTCTGATCCAGAAGAAATCCCGAATGGCAGTCTGTTAAAGTGAAAGCGGCCGAATGGGGTGGTGAACGTGGTGAATTTAGCAGAATCCTCTGTCAGGGGTATTTGCCAGAACCCCATGTTGGCATCCAGTTTGCTGAAGATTTGTGCCCCTGCCAGCTTTCCTAATGTCTCCTCTACAGAAGGTAGTATGTATTTTTCCCTGCACACAGACTCTTGAGTTTTGTTTTCCATTTTTCTCCATTTTTCTAGTTTTGTTTGCCATTTTTCTTCGGCAAGACTACAATGCTAGCGCACCAATCCGTTGGCTCCTCTACTCTGCTGATCACTCCGAGGCTTTCCATTCGCGTCAGCTTATGCCTCACCTTGTCCATTAATGGGAGCGGAACCCTTCTGGCTGTCTTCAGTGAGTACGGCTCTGCCCCTGGCTTGAGACGGATGGCATATGGCTGGCGCACTTCTCCTAATCCGCTGCACAGTTTTGGGTAGCATGATTTGAGTGTGTCAATACTGATGCTGTCTAACCGTGTGACCAGCTCCAGCTTGCCAATTGCTGGCCTCCCAAGCAACGCTGTATGTAGGTGGTTGACGACATACACTTCTTCCTTCACTGACCTGCTGCCCCTTTTCAGAAGCAGCTCAGTGACTCCGACTACATCCAATGGGTTTCTGCCTGGCCCCAACAGAGGTTTGGAGGAAGGACTGAGTGTGGGCATGTGAGTGTCTCTAAAAAGTTCCTTGAATAATGTTTGAGGCAGAACTGTGACATCCGCGGCAGTGTCGATTTTGAAGGGCACCTGTCTCTTATTGATGCTGATGTCCACCATCCATGGCTCTCCGCTGGCCGTCACGCTGCCCAGGAACACTTCTTCCTTTTCGTACTCCTCGGCCACTTCGTTGACATTTTTGGACATGCACACTCTCCTGAAGTGACCCCGTTTCCTGCAGGAGTGGCATTTGACATCGCTGGCGGGGCAATCGCGAGGTGCATGAGGTGGACAAACGCCGCATCTCCAACACTGGTTAGTTCTAGCCTTGCTGCCCCTTGTGTGCTGTGCCCCAGTCTGCCCGCTGGCGAACTGAGGTTTGCCGCCATTTTTTGCTTTTTCGTTGCCTTTGTATATTCTGTCAACAGACTTGATTTCACTAGCTTCTGAGCCCGTACCTCTTAACGTAATTTGCTGGCACTTCACTTCTTCGCTCTGTCGTGCCTGACCAATTGCGGTTTTCAGTGTCAGTTTCCTCTCTGATAGCCGCATGTAACGCAGCCCCACCACAATCCGATCCCGAATGAGCTCATCATGCAGTAGCCCATATTGGCAGTGTTCGGCTAGCGCATACAGGGCAGTAATAAAAGTCCACACTTTCGCCCTCGCCTTGCACCCGCATGTTGAATTTTACCCACTCTGTATTTTTCTTGACCACAAAGTAGTTGTGGAAAGCATCGCGAACTCCCTTGTATGTTTCCCTGTCTGCCTCAGCCACCTCTAGCCCACAAAGTACATCATCAGCTTCATCGCCCATACAATATATTAGTGTGTTTATCTGTTTTTCCTCAGAATTGACATTCAGGATACTTGCCACACGAAAGCGATCGAACGTCTGATCCACTTGTCCCATTCCTGAGGTTTTGTGAAGTCGAAGCATTCCGGTGGCTGTATGCTGAACGTAGCATTGCTAGCAACTGGCCTCATTGCTAGCGGTGCTTGCTGCGGTGCTTGCTGTCCTTCCTGAGGCTCATCTGCCATCTCGCTTTAAATCGACGCGAAAACACAAACTTGTGGGAAAATAACAAATCCGTTAAACTTGACTCTCTCTATTGTCTCTCTGTACCATGTAATCCAGGCACTTCTGACACCATGTCGTGTTATCAAATAACAGTGAGTCCGACTGCTAGATAATGTGGTGTTTATTCAAGAGCCTGACCTTAACTGCCCATCAGCTAACCTCTGGCCCCCAGAACCTTCGCCATGCCCTATGATGATGATGTCATTACGTAAATGGACCTGACATTTAACATTACAATACAAGACCTAGCCGGGCAAACCAGCGCCTCGTACTTAATTTCATTTTGTACAGAGGGTCTTGAACAGAGACCGTCAGAAACGATTTGCCGGAGGTGTGGACTCTGCTGAAGTTTTAAAAAAGTGCCTCTGCCTTTACCCAATCGCTAACGCCTGGTCGTCACGTATGCAATTAGCCTACCTACACACTACAATTAAAATGTAGCACACAAGGTCAACGTCACAGCTAACGAACACACCCTCTGTTCGCTGATTGGGTCGATGTTTTTGGAACATCGCAAATGTTCCTCAAGAGATTCCGGTCCAGACCCTCTGCAAGAAATGAAATGAAGTACGAGGGGCGGGTTTACCAGGCTAGGACAGACCAACACCCAAGATTGATTTGGTCCACAAAAACTGGTAAAAGTCACTGTTTTTTTTTTTTCAGCTTTCCTGGTATGACAAGATGAACTAGCTAATTGTAAGTGCTGTGACAAACAGAATGCACTGTTGGCCATGCCTCTTGATAAAGCTGTGTCAGGGATGTGTAGTTTTGGTCAAATGTAGGTTTTACGGACCTGAGTAACTTTGAGAAGGCATACAAAAAGGCATGAAAAAAGCAATGGCATTTTCTGCAAAAGGAGCGCAGGGCAGAATTTATACACAATAACATGTGTTTATAATGGTTCTGTTATATGTTTCTGTTCATGTTCTGTTTAGTTCTGGTATTGTTGTATACAGATACAGTTTAGGTGTGTGTTACACCTGAAAATCATTTTTATGTGTGTGTTATTGTAGTTCTGTGGCATGGCTGTGGTTGACAGTTTCAATTAACATTTCCTTTTATTAATAACGGCCAGGCTCCAATACGATAAAAACATTTTTTTTAAATATAATGTACACCTAAAATGTGCTTCCCCTATTTGAAAGGCCAGCAGCCGCCACTGATACCAAGCTATAGCGTGTAGCTTAGCTTAGCCATCTTTCTCAATTCACTTGCATCAAATAGTAAAATAGATAGCGATTGCGCTTACAAACAAATACCAATTTCTAAGCTTATTTTTCGAGAAATGCTGATTTAAATGTTTCCCCAACATGAATAGAAACGTAAACGGGCATGACTATGGCTACGGCTTGTTATCCAAACAGTACGGTAAATTTTCTCTTGTGCGACAGAAACTCACTAGCCATCGCATGGTTTGTGATGTCATTTTTAGCATAATTTCAGATAAACGTTTCTTACAAAGCAATAGCATGTCAGATTTCCGATCGAAGGAAATATGTTTTGCTGTGTCCTCTCCGGATTACAACAATGCCAATATCAAGGTACAGAGTGGTTCTCATGTAAAGTTATTTGATTTCAAAGTGACGTAAAAATGAATGGAAGTCAACGGAATGCTAAAGGCTATTGGGCCCTTTCCGGGTTGAGATTTCCCCATGGGTGCTTCAACTTCCGCCTACGCTCCTACCCCCTTGGTTGTGTCTCACTTTCCATCCATTTTCTGTATGTACTTTTTTAATTTCTTCGGTTCATTGTACACTGTCATTAACCACCATTTGCCATAACCTACTCTACCATTGTTACAAAGAGTGCAGGGAAAAGGCCTACCGGCATTTCTAGTAACAATTGCGTGTCTTTTCACTCGCGTTTTAAATGCCCATTTCATATTGCAATTTATTAACATGTCTCATCTGTTTTAGCAATTACTTGGGTTAAAGAATAACAACTGTACAAACTGGCTGTTTCAAATCATGTATATTTATTGGGTTAAAACTTTGTAAAACATTTCTGTATCCGTACACACCAAAGTAACATGCACTCACGCACTTCCTGGTTGGGGAAACCAAGGGACTCGTCCATTCATTGTAAATAGAAAGTTTCCCGCAGGTTTTGCAGAATGAACTATTTTAACGGGGGTGTTTTACTGGTGATTGAGGAAATGTATTTTATTATGCACAGAAGGGGTTTGGTGAATGAAAATTGTTTCGGGTGATTATGCATTTTGTGTTTGTTTCTGTAAATTGTTATTTTGTAATGGTAATGTTCTTTTTGAGTTGATTATTTTTGTGAATAGGGCTAACCTGAGGGAGGGGCTGCAGGTAGCCCTGCTCTGTATAAGGCCCAGAGCGTCAGCTGCAGTTGGGGTGTTGTAGTGGAAGGTTGTCTTGCATTGAACTGTATGTGAGTAGCTGCTTAGAGTCTGTTTGATGTAGTCTGGCACACTTGCTTTGTTTCTTTTCTTGTTCTTGTTTTTTTTTTTTTTTTTTTTTTTTTTTCAGTGTCCTGGAAATTTGTCAACGATTTCAGGGACACTGAAACTCGGGGGGACATGAATGTTTGTAGGCATGTAGCCCTAGACGTTTGTGAGCGAATAACGCCTTTCATCAACAATTCCCCGGACACTGGAAGTCTGGGGGACATGAATCTTTGTAGGCATGTAGCCCTAGAACTTTTTCAGCGACTAGAAGCTTTTGGCCCCCAAGGGCCACCCCCCCCCACTGTGCAGTGTCCGTCAAAGAGGGGGAGACTGGCAAAGGTTTTTGCTAAATAACTCAATGAACGTTTCACCCAACAACAGGAAATTTTTGTGATATGTCGGTGTTACAGAGATGTATCGACACAGCCCAAAAACACTCACTTGAAGCATAGCGCCACCTGGTGATATGGGTAAATGCAAAAATTGGGATTTTGAGTTGCGAATATCTTGGACCGAGAAGGTGGGAACTGCACAAAATACGTCATGGACGATCAGCACAAAGACCTCTAAGACCACAGCACGTGCCATACAATTTGTTCCATAGGGGACGCTGTAATTGTACAAAATCTCATTTTGCTATGCGGTACATCTACAGTAGTTGCTGTAAATATTTGCACTTTTATTTGAAAAAATAAAAATAAAATGTGTTTAGTGAATATTGTCTCTTGTTTTCTCCGTCGCTGGTCATCCTGCCACAGTTAGGGTTAATGAAACATACAAACCAGCAAGTGGTAATACATTTATATGTAGGGCAAGACGACAACCTTGGCAATGTCATTGATGTGTCAAATAGTACTAATAGAAAGTGACCAAAAACAGCTAGAACAGCTTAACTTGGTTATGGTTAAAGCGTACCAACCAACATATGGCAATATTCTATGTATGGCAAAATGCTCATATATTTATGATGATTACTAGAGTCTCAGTGGCTTACATAGAGACACGAGTGGTTTTAGTAACATGGTTTGGTACTGATGGAGCTTGAGTACTACGTACAAGTGAGGGAATGAACTCTTGAACCAAACTATTAGTCAGTGCATAAGAGGAACCTGAACTGACCTCAACTTCTCCAAAAGCATTGTCAAGTCCCCCATAAAGTCAGTGTGTATGTGTTTTCCTGGTAGAGAGGCCCTCAACAATATTTAACATCTCCTAGAAGTCTGACAGCTATTTCCCAACAGCTTTTTTATTTTCAGAAAACAAAACACAAAGCTTTCAGTACTCTAAGACACATCTGCTTAGCATTCTTTAGCTCTGTAGGTGTGTACGCATCAGAGATGAACACGTGCGGTGATGGTAGTGGCTCAGTTCCTGACCACGCGGCACGCTCCCTGCTTCCTGCTTCCTGCTGCCCGCTTCCTGCTTCCTGCCTGAAGTAATAAAGAGCACATCCTGCTATCTGCCGCGCAGAGCCGGGGTCATTTGTTTATGTCACAGTCGGCGCCAGTGTGGACGAGCACGGGGCTAATGCTGCAGCGGCAGCAGTGTGTGTGTGTGTGTGTGTGTGTGTGTGTGTGTGTGTGTGTGTGTGTGCATAGCAGCTCGGCAGCCTCGCACCACCCCAACTCACCCCGGACCCTAATTACTCATACAATGAAGGTGGCTCTGCAGCAGAGAAAGAGCAATCTGATTGTACCGAGCGAGCTAGCGACCATCGGACACATCTTAATAACTCACCTCACAAATAAGCCAACGACCGACCTGCCAGAGAACCTGAACCTCAATATGACTCAACATGCTTATCTCTCATTCTCTCTCTCTCTCTCCCTCTCTCTCTCTCTCTCTCTCTCTCTCTCCATCCCCCAATCTAATAATATAGATACAGTAAATGTAAATATGTGTGTGTTAGTGTGTGAGACAGAAAGAGTGAGAAAATGTAAGCTCCTTAATGTGTCCATTATGTTGAGTGCTTATATTTTTTAAATCAGAAGGCTTTTTGGACGTTTTCCTTATAAGCATTTTGCCCAAGTATGTCTAGTGGTTGGTGTATGCATTTAATGTATACTTTACTGTATTTGTGTTTAAGAGTGTTGATTGTGTGTGTAAAAGATGTGCTGAGTATTAGATTAAGAGATGTGTGTGGTATAAGTGTGTGGCTGTCCTGTGTGTGAGATGTGTGCACTGTGTGCGTACAAGAAAGAGAAATATGGGAGTATGAGTGTGCGCTTCTGAGATGCTGGGAAGGTGTTTGTGTGTGTGTGTGTGTGTGTGAGGGTCGGGGGAGGGGTGGTCTACCATTCATTAATCCTCTGCGTTCAGCACAAGCTTTGGTGCCCGAGTGATTTGTTGACTGCTTGTGCCTCAGATAGAATGGCCTGAAACGCAGCTAAATAATTTAGGCTTTCTTTAGACTTCCTTCACAGGGTGGCATTTTCCACCTGCTTTCACTTTCTCGCTATCAGATTGAATTCTATTGCATTGGAGACCAAAAGGGATCTGGAATTCAATATTTCAGAACCCAATGAAAAAGCCTGATAGCAATCTGCTCTTGTGATGGCACACATGAAAAAGTAGAGATTGCGTCCATACAGAATTCTGCACAGGCACTGCATGTAGCGAATACTGAGCATTAACTAACGGTAAATAGAACAAGCTCTTAAAGCTGTGAACATGTAATATAGCATGTCCTTTAATATAATGGGAGTTTACTGTTTGTTTCTGTAATGTATCTGATTTAATAAGCATTTTTTATTGGCAGTTTGAAAAAAAAATACAAATTCAGTCTTTATTCTACTGCTGATTCACATTTGTCTCTAGCACAAACAGACACAGACAGACAGACAGACAGACACACCCACACACACACAACACAGTGTGTTGATACGTGTGAGTTAGGGCAATGCTATCCTCCATTTGGCATTCTGTGAATTGACCTTGCATTCTGTCCACCCCTCTCCCCATCTATCCATCACTGGAGGAGGTGCAAAGAAGGCAGTGTGCTGCTGATGATTCGAAAACTCAGCAACTTTCCAACAACTGAGTGTCCCCTTCACATCAATCCGCAAATAGCACATAATGACTAGCATGTCATACTGTCAGGCTCACACTATGTTTTGGACAGTGCATTGCTGTGTTTCACCCCAGCAAGTAGCTTACCTGATACTGAAAGCGTAAGCTGCATCTAAACCTTAAACCTCTCACAAAAACATGTGAGGGCCCACACACACACACACACACACACACACACACACACATACACTCACATACACTCACATACATCGCTAACCTTATTGACTGAGAATGAACTGGTTGTGTGGAAATTAGCCTGATGTATGCCCCATCTGCCGAGTGCCTGATGTTCAGTGTGTGTGTGTGTGTGTGTTTGTGTGTGTGTGATTCCCTTAGTCCCCCCTCTGAACCACTTAGCTAAGGTGCTTTGCTACCCCGCCCACCACCTCTCCGTCCGACAGGCAGGTATTTGTGTGTTCAGTTTTGGCCTCGGCTCCTGACCATCAGCCCAGCGTTAGATGGTGCGGGCCTCTGTGCTGAGAGTGTGTGTTTTAATGAAAATGTACTGTTCGCCGCCACAGCACTCTGTAACACCCCCCCAGCCCCCAATACACACACACCCCTCCTCTGTTGTTTGTGCTTGCTTGATGATCAATCCAACGGAGACACAAATGAAGAGATTGATTTAAGTCCGACGAAAGGCTCGACCAGGGCTCAGTGCACCCAGAAAGTCCATCCATCACCAGGTGCAATAGCTTTCTCAAGCGCATCACAGGTAAGGATCACTCCATCAACTCTGCGCGCCCTGGACTGAGTGCTCAGACTAACCACAAATGGGGCCAATAGAGCTCTTAGTTCGGTGGACCTGCGCAGAGCCAATTACCTGCACACAAGCGAAAAATACCTCAGGAAGAATAAAACGGCACAAACAAAGAAATGAACAAACAACCAAAGAGTTCAGTATGAGAGAGAGAGAAAAAGAGAGAGAGAGGGAGAGAGCGGGGGGTGGAGATGTGTAAAAAAATAAACAATGCAATTTTACTCTGTGCAAAAGTTCACAAATTGATTGATGAATGTGCCTTAAAATATTTGATTGGGCCTGTTTACTTAGGCATATTCCAATGGCAATCTAAATGTGCTGAAACGCTCCAGTGAGCCTGTGTGCGTGTTTGACAGCATGGCATATAAATGCAAAACGGTGAATTCTATCACTGCCAATGATTGCCTCTTCATTTTTTGCATTCATTCACCTTTCTAAACTTTGGGACCTCCAGTAATTGGTTTCTTAGCTGAAAAAAAGCATGAGTGCTTCCTCATTTCAGTTTTACTGTTTATCTCAGACTTCTGTGAAAGGTTGAAGTGCACAAGAATGCATCTCAAGAACATGCATTAAAATAGCCTGGAGAACATGCATTAAATTAGCCGCTGTATCAATGCTCCAGTTAAGAGGGCAGTTAAGAGGTTAATGATAGGTGTGATGCGATTGTTTCCCTGGGCTCCAAACCACTAGTTAACGGGCCTCAGATCATTTGCTTGAATTTACCTCCAAGGACCCTAAAGTATGCAATTAAACCGAGAAGCCAATGACGACTGCATACATGCCATCAGATCTGACTTCGTGTTAGACATATACGCCATGTTATCGGTTGGCGCCCAATCAATTCTTTGGGTGTTTTCGGAGCAACCAATCGGCATTGCTCTAAGCAGATCACACACAGCAAAGGTTGGAGTTTCACAGCCTTCTTAAAGCCTGCAACCAGCAGACAACCACTTGACAGTGCCATCAGAAAGTGCCCAGTGCGTTAATCATGGAATCAGAAAAGCGGCAACCTTTTTTACATGGGAGTCTATAGGAAGTTGCTCACTGCAGGCAGCCCCGAATGGACGTTTGAGGTATTGCAACTTTAGAGCGTTCAGTTTGGGCTTCATTGTTTAGCCTGGGACGTTGGCGCTTGGTCTAAACGCTGTTTGTTACATATAGACATTATAAATGAAGCTCAAACTGAACGTTCTAAAGTTGCAATACCTCACACGTCCATTAAGGGCTGGCTGCAGAAGTGAGCAACTTCCCGTAAACTCCCATGCAAAAAAGGTCAATTTCCACAGCAAAAATAAATGTTTTTGCAGCCATGTTTCAAAACATGATTTTGGTGTGTTTCGGTAGTTTGATGATATGATTTGAGACCATAATAACTCTGAGAGGGGAATTTTTTTTAGAATACATTAGTTTAATCCAGATGAATTGGCAAAGATGGCCTTCGGAACCTTCAATTTCAGCCTCATCTGGGGTTTGTCCAGTTTTCTTATATACAGTCTATGATCAGAACAGTATGGGTGAAACTGATGAGAAAAAAATATTAACATGTGACAATCATGATTAAATTGTAGAACCACAAAATCCAGACTGTTATATAGCCATTGTCACAAGAACCCTTCACCTAACCAAATACAGTTGAAGATATGAGTATACCATGCATAGTCCTATTTCAGACAATCAAAATTATAGTTGTGGCCCACTGCTTATTCTTCTTCCTCTGTTGTTTATGTCTTTGTTTGTTTGTGTCCACACCTGTCCACACCTGAACCTGTATTGTTCCATAATATCAACAGTCTGCATTTTATTACAGATACAAATTGCAACAGTTGCAAAAGAATTTAATGCTCTTGAAAAAGTTCAAAAATGAATTATGGCCCAGATGCTCTGTAGCCAACCAATCTTAGAATCAACCAACTGCATAATTTAATGTGATGTCTCACCTGGTTAGTCAGTGCTTGTAATTCATCCAAAACCCTGCAAGCTGTTGAGCCACCATTAAACCATTAAACAATTAAAGGGCTTGGATACCTACTTCCATACTTCCAGCCTCCTGCACGAGGGGCAGTGAATTATACCATTCAGTGTTGATTTCTCAGGGACTAAAAGGACACAACCTGATCTTTTGTTTCCCATCTCCAGAAGATGGCCACCTTTCTGCCATCACCCT
Organism: Coilia nasus; assembly: GCA_027475355.1. Classification (NCBI taxonomy): domain Eukaryota; kingdom Metazoa; phylum Chordata; class Actinopteri; order Clupeiformes; family Engraulidae; genus Coilia; species Coilia nasus. The sequence continues at coordinate 32,551,616 of CM050218.1, read as the reverse complement.
GGCTGATGGGGTGATATTTCCTCACAGAGACGGATGGAAGTGAGTGCAATCAGAGCCAGCTCTGAAGCTACTCAGTAATCAAGTCCCATCTCATGCTGTTTTAATTGTCACATTATTTTAGGACGGAGGGAACATTTGATAGCTCCTCTTTTTTTCTGCTGCTGCATTGTTCTCTGATTATGAGGGAAATGGAACCCTGCCTTATCTCTGTTCGCCGCCTTTGCTTCTGTGACGATGGTGGCTTGGGCAAGAGCATAAGGACAAAGTATGATTTTTTATATGTTCTGTGTATTTATATGTGATGCATAGTTGCCCGTAGCCCTTTAGCGGTCACTGTATCGCCAATGGAACAAGTCGCTTTGAATGGAAAAAAAGCATAACTACAACATTACAGCATTACTACAACACAGAGAGTCTTTAGTAGCACATTACAACTTGGTCATTGCCATTCTGGTAACAACAAATGTGTAATAGGTGTTGCCTCTTAATTAATATACAGTACATGTGATATGCTATACATCTTTAACACAAAAACTAAAAAAAACGAATGATTTAGGCCTCTTTCCTCTGTAATCAGGAAACCAGCCCAGAGGTCTGGACCACGTTTTACATTGGTTTGAAGTACTGCCATTTTTCTTTACTACATGAGTTTACTGCATTAGTTATGCATCTGTATCTTTTTACACCTTGTCAGGTAGGGTTTTACTTTTATCATAATTCTTGTTGGTCATTCTTACCTGTTTTGATCACTCCAAGCTCAGCCTATACTTATAATACAACACACCTTCTTTTTTGCCCTCTATCTATCTATCTATCTATCTATCTATCTATCTATCTATCTATCTATCTATCTATCTATCTATCTATCTATCTATCTATCTATCTATCTATCTATCTATCTATCTATCTATCTATCTATCTATCTATCTATCTGTCTGTCTGTCTTTCTGTCTCGCTCTCCCTTTCTCCCTCTGTCTCCCCTTCTCTCTCTCTCTCTCTCCCTCTATCTCTCTCTTTTTCTCTCCTTTTCTGCGATTGGTTCAGAGGTGTTATGTGCGTGCAGAGTGATGTGACGGGAATTTCAATCCTGACTACTCACTGGTCACACACCACAACACAGACACACACAACACACACACACACACATTCTCTTTCTCTTTCTCTTTCTCTCTCTCTCAGGGTCACCCAGCGCAGCCTCCTTTGATGCTCACTGGCTGTGAGAGGTACTGACAACCCGCGCCACATATTGTGTGTGTACCCCCTGTGCGTGCTGGGGTGTGTGTAGCAGTGGGGATGAATCTGGTGGAGCCTTGTGGCAATGGCTGGTAATTACTAATTGAGTGTTTGAGGGTTTTTAATAGCTAATTATGCTTGTCATTTACTGGCCATGGCTGCCACTTCTGCTGTGTTAACGGGCCCTGTGCTGTGTTACTGTGGAAAAGGAATTGGGCATAGCTCAGACACACAATGACACAATGACCTTGAGTCATATTTACATCTCTGTTGTGTTTATGGCCATGTCTGTTGTCATTGCAGGCAATTGATTTGCTCCAGCTTAGCTTGTCTCAAATATTGACATTGATCAAATCTAATCAAAGTGGCATTTCTAATGCATTTGCTATTTTTTTCTTTGATTCTCATCCATGACAACAACTGTGTTGGTTAAACAAAGTGGCTGCTGCTGTCTGCTTGTGTCCCTGAGAGGCTGATGAATGTGTTGTTATGACCAGAAGATGGACTGTGTTTGCCCACATGATCTGAGCCTGGTGTGACATCAGAGCAGAATTTTTCATTAAGAATGGCAGATTATCCCAGGCATATAACTAAGGCACAAGAAAGGACAGGAGAGGATGAGGAGAGAGGGATGAGAGAATTGAATTTTTAAAAAGCATTTATTACAGTTCACAGAACAATTACAAAAGCTTCCTCACAGTATATAAAAAAGCATAGTTTTTAAACATGGGATTTATCATCCCCCAAGAAAGGTGCAAAAGGCAAACTACCAGCAACAATTACACACAACACATTGTAAAAACACCACCTTTGCTCAAATACGTCGACATTTTCCATTGTTTTATAGAAATGAAAATCAATTAATATTCTTGATCTTACGAGCATCGAAAAGATTGATATCAAGGTTTTGCTCAATTTTGTTCCTACAGCTGCCATAAATTGCCATCTTGACTTATCCAAGCAGGAAGTTTACTAACTGGCACTTAAAACAATCCTTCCAGCCAGCCTGAGTAAACTTTTCAGAGTTGTTGTTCCAGAACTAATAAAAATATCTGAAAATGCATGAAATGACTTTTCCACACCTAAGTCTAACACTGAACCTCAGATTAATGGCTCCCTTAATAGCCAAAACAATGAAGAACGTCTTGTTCTCTGTACAATAAAAAATGATCAAACTTTAAAAAGATTACGGTAAAACACAGGGAGCTTGCAGAGGATCTTTTGCTAGGATCCATCCAGAATAAAGTCCGATCAACACCAAGTCCATTAAAAGTCTGCAAAATGGCACACGCAACAGATTTCCAAGAAGAGTCTATTGATCATGTAAGAAGTTGCTGTATAAACTGCAGCTGGAAAGCTGCTGCTCTGCTTTGTACATGAATGAGTCCATGTCCACCTTCCTCCTTTGGCAAAAAAAGAACACTTTGCGGCACCCACTGCAGACTGTCCCAAAAAAGTTGACTAAAATGGACTGTACTTGAGACAGTAGATGTGCAGGAGGGTCCACACAGGCCAAACGATGCCAGAGTGTAGATGCCACCAAACTGTTAATAATAAGAACTCGACCCTTAAAAGATAGAGAGAGAGACTAGGGGCCTGAAAATGAAGCATATTATGGAGCATCCTTGCTTTCTTTTGTCTGTATGTGTTAAATGACTGGTCTGGTTTGGCAAGAGTTTTCTACATTGTCATGCCAATAAAGCACTTTTGAATTTTAATTACAGGGTGAGACAGACAGAGAGTGAAGAGCAGTGGTATTGTGGGAGAAAGATATGAGTAACATCTGAAACGGACTCTACGCTCAGCACCCAGAGTGACATCACACACCACAGTCAGTCAGTCGCAAAGAGGAGCATAAAGGGAACAAAGGATGTGTTGTTTGCATCACATGTTGTTTCCAAAGATCCAAACCAGTCCTATAAAGACTTTAAAGAGGGTTTTATTAGCTTTGAAAGTAAACAGACAGCTCTGTCTCACACATATCAGCCATGGTCTTGTTTCGGGTATGTTTGTGTTAGGACCCTCCTGTAGCAGCAATTAGGGAAAGGAGAGTGCGAATGAGAGAGAAACTATAAAGAAGGGTAGTGGTGGCACAGCAATGGAGGAAAGAGCATCACCTCTCCAAGCATCATACCTAGTGACTGACCAGTCACAAACACACACACACACACACACACACACATACACTCACACACACACACACACAAACACACACACACATCTCTGAGTGTTGTTCCCCATCTCAGCTCTTCTCCTCTCGTCCTTCTCTTCTCACCACTCTCATTCTCAGTCTCTCTGTCCCCCTATTTTACTCCCTCTATGCTGGTCCCTACTCCTCCCTCTCTCTCTCTGTCTCTCTTTCCAGCGTACCTCTGAGTTAAACATGGCCCCATATAATGTGAAAAGCGATTGCAGGGGCCGATCGATACACTTTTAATCCCTTTCCAGCCGCTCTCTGCTGCTCTCTGCCACTTTTGTCTTCGGGCTAAATACGTTCAGGCTCTTATTTCGATGTCTTCCCAAAGTCCACTCACCTGCTGACTATTTCGTCTGGCTAAACACTTTTTGACTCTACCTTGCCCCCTCCCCCATCTATCTGTCTCTGTCGGTGTTACGGCCCTCACCCCTCCACTGCTGGGTGTAATTTCCACCAAGTCGGAGCAAGAGAGGACCCTATACCCCTCGGCATCCATTCATAGCCTCGCAGACAACTGTCTCTCTCTCGTCTCTGGCTCCCTGCCTCTCCAGTCTGGACTTCACATCTCAGGTATGCTGCACATGGTTAGGTGTTCTGAGCCAATCAACCCCCTTCAGCTTGAGTTGTGCAGTGATAGTGTAGAATTCCACAGTCTGCCCATCCACCCCAGCCCCCCCCAGGCCCCC
>CM050218.1:32512500-32545000 GCA_027475355.1 Coilia nasus | reverse complement strand
ACTCATAACTAAGTCTTACAGAGTGGAGCAAAGGCTGCAGTTTTAGAGATACACATATTTTAATGCAGGCCTAAAGAGGGCTTATGTATCTGATGTTCTTGACTCTAATATAAAAAGTATTCCCTCATCCCCCACTCCCAAACTGCAAAAACCAGACTCTTGCTTTTGTGTTATTTTAAATTATTCACACCATCTTATCTCATATTCATGCTAAAAACAACAGACAGTCAAGCTGTCCTCTCACAGATCTAAAAATGAACACGCCTGTGGCTAGTCTTGACATTACTTTCAAAAGGGTGCAGCAAACTTGTGTATTTATTCAACATAATCTACTCTCTGCTAAGAATAGTCTGCAAAGAAGTACCAAAATTACTCAGAAAAACTATTTGGAGGCTTATTTCTGGTAGAAAGATTGCACGTATGCAAAAATAATACTCTTGGATGTTTTCCAGTAATACAGTGGTGCCATTTTAGGCAGCTGTTTCATCTCAGTATGCAGATGCTTTGGTTGAAACCCAGATTAATAGAACAAGAACCATTTTAATGCCTACAATGTCCAAAAAATAATTTTGTTATTTTAGAAAGGATAACATAATGGTTACTATATGTCATCTTCAAACGCATGCTACAAATCTCTTGTTCTTAGTTGGGCCCTGTCAGTGTATGGATGACATGCCTGTTGTACATGCCTGTTGTACATGCCTGTTGTCTTTTTCTTTGGTTTTACTTTTACCTTTTTTCTTTATTGTTGCTTGTTATTTGTTTATTTCTATTGTATGAATTGCAAACTCAGGGTATTGACGTAACAGCTCCACTGCTGTCAGACCTTTAGTTATCCCTGAATAAACAATGGTTGATAATGATGATATGAATTGGTCTCTGTATCATCAAAATGTCATATGTCATAAATGTCATATTTGGCTTAGAGTAAAGTATCAGGACAAGAACCTTCAGATGCCTATGGACCCTTGGCTGTCTTGTGTAGTATCAAGGAAAAGGAGAAAATATTCCAGTGTGTGGATTTTGATCTGGATCCAAACAATCACGTAGGAGGACTGACGGCTCCTGTAGCCTGTATGACAATCTGAGAGAAACTGGAGCAGTGGTATTTTAGTTATACAAGCACACACACATACACAACCACACACATACACAACCACACACACACATGCACACACACATGTACACACACACGCAAGCATGCGCGCACACACACACACACACACACACACACACACACACACACACACACACACACACACACACACACACACACACACACACACAGCCACTCTCTGTCCTCAAGTTGGGGTGAGGGTGAGGTTACAGTAGATGAGCAACAGGTTCAGTCTGAGCTGTGTCATACAGTGAGCTTTGTGCACCACAGCCTTTAAATATCTAATAAAAATCAAATAGGGCTTCTCAGAATTACACTACGCTCCAGTTGAATGCTGTAGACAGTCAGAGGGCCATTAAAAATGGACTAAGACATGGTCAGCATCCTTGATAAAGTGATGCTACTCTACTTGGTGGCTTATGTCTCATTAAGGCAGTGCTTCTCAAATAGTGGGGTGGGCACGTGTGACCCCAGGGAGCATGCTTTTTTGCCATACTAGAATAAAGTGTATTTGCACATCGACCACAGTACAGACACTGTTAATAAACTAAAAAACAATGTTAATAACGTTATTCCTTGTTGTAAGTTGATTTATATTTCTTTATGTTTTTGTTTTCTTTAATGTTACAGTTTTTTTACAATTGCTTAAACTCAATTTAAAACACTGGGCTCATTGTGTGAAAACACTACACACAATTAACACAACCATACACCCAATTCACAGAACACCCCAGATCTATTGCAAAATGATATTCTTCTTTCAAAACTATACACTTATTTATAAAAATGCTATTTTGTCGCCAAATCGCAGACACATGATTCATATGATCTATTTGTGTTTGAATGAGTTACACACTATGGCAATAAATTCTAAACACTTTGTTACATTCTGACTTTTCTAATGACATAATCTGGGTTGCATTTGTTTTCAGTAAGATACATGACATGAATACATTCACAAAACACAACACATGACTAATATTGCTCACTAAATATATTTCAATTGCTATTCTTTTTTACTTTCAATGCAAAATCAGTTATATGCTGAAGTGTTTGCTTGTTGCATGGTTGGACAATTTGAAAATTGAAAGACAAACATTCCTACAAAGAACCATGTTCATAGTAAACACAGTAAAACACAATAAAGTATTGTTGGAGACAAAAAGGTACTGTAAGCCTAATCTCTGTCCAATTTGGTGGCATGTCTCAACCTATGGTTTTCAAGGTAGTCAACCAATGTCATTCGTAAGTGATCAATCTAGTCCTCGTCTTCTCTGTCCATGCTTCCCGCCCATTATACTTTGCAGTGACAGTATTTATGTCTGTCCTTTGTTACCCCTCATTCTCTCTCATCTTTACTGTCCCTGTTTCGCTTGCTCTTGCTACAACACTGCCTTACATTTCTATTCAAGTCAGGGTAACTCCCCGATTTTACAGTGTTTAAGCCTGATTGCTGAGTTTTGCATTTTGGCCCTTAGTGTTCTGGCACCTGACAATTGTGTTTAACCAGTTGGCTGCAAAGGTGTGGTCAATTGATAGCTAGTGTTTAGAAATTGAAAGAATGTGACATTACAATATAATCACGTGTGTAAGGCATATACAGTAAGTGTGTTTAATGTTTTGCAAATCACTGTTTGCAGGGTTTGGCAAAAAGTGTGAAGCTGAAAATGTGCTTAGAGTGGTGCCAACCTGAGCCGATGTTTTCTTGTTTGAGTTTTAGGTTTTGCTAATTGTGGGAAACTTTACATTTTAGTGTCTAAGCAAACTTAAAAAGCTGTAATAAGAATACAAATGCTATGCAGGGGTGTACTTATACCAAATGTACAGACAAATGATACTATTATAGTCGCGGTGAAAAAGCTTGTGAAAACCCTTCTTTTCGGAGCGTCCCTTCCTAACAAAACTAATCTTTACTAACCATTTCTTTACCTTGGTGACCCGTGCTTGTATGACTGTGTAGGAAGTATGTGTGTGTCTGAAGTGTCCCTGCCCTGGGAAACTTTGCTAAGGCACATGTATCTCCTTGTGTGTATGTGTGTAGTCTGTTTACTCTGTGTTTCTCTACACATCCGTTAGCTTATTATGTCTTCCTTTTGTAAGTCGCTTCGGATAAAAGCGTCTGCTAAGTGTAATGTAATGTAATGTACAGTAATGTAATGCGGTGGAGAGTGGGGGTGTGGGGTGGGGGGATGTTGTCCTCTTCCTAGGGGGGGAGTAACAGAAAATAATTGAGAAGCACTGCATTAAGGGGATGGGTTGGTATTACAAATTAGGTGGTTTACTAACTAACCCACGTAACTCAGAGTAAGAGGTAAGGCTGCCAATATATGGGTCTTATGAAAGCATTCTTCTATCAAAACAAAGCCGCTGGGCTGTTATATTAAAAAGTTTACCACTTGCTCTTGAGTTACCATACTCAGGTAAGTTACTAAATCTGTCTTTTGGGATACTTCTCAGATCATGTTAAAAAATAAACTGTTGTTCAATTGTGAAACACAAACTTTCTGGGGTTTTTTTTGTCATTAAAAAAAGATGGAGAGAATCGGGTCAAAAGGAGGTGAGAAATCTCACCTTTGTTTTTGTGGTTGGTAATGCTGGAGCAGTCCTTTTCTTCCAACGTGGCAGATCTGATTTCGTTGAAGCAAAGGAACCCCAAACATGTGATACAACAAGTCGGTCTGTTCATCACTTATTTATTGATGTTGTCTTGTACAATAAGGTTGTGTGTTTCCATGCCTCCCAGCCAGCATTTACATTCTCTTGTGTGTGCTTTTGCTTTCCTTGTGTGTGTGTGTGTATGTGTGTGTGTGTGTGTGTGTGTGTGTGTGTGGGAGAAGAATGTTAAAAATGACTACTGTATGACATGGAGTGAACGATCTGCATTGTCAAGCTAAGCTCATCAGCCCAACACAGATGCATTGTGGGTAATGCCTAAGCATTGAAATGCTGAAATGATGCAGTGTGGACCAGAATGCCTCTCAATGCAAGTCACTGATGAGTCTGCTTCATGCTATCTCCTCATGTGGAAGACTAGTTCTATGTGTTTATTAGGCATGTCCTGTTGTTTTTTATGGGAATTTTTGTTAGCCATTATTCAGATAGCTTTAAGTATTGTACACGAAATCAAAACTACACTTAAGGTACAGTAAGTATCAAAAAGGGGAAGGATTTCGGTAGGCCTTCAGTATGACAATACTATTTCACAGTGTGGCTCACCGAAAGTGCTCTAGTGGTTCTAGTCACTTCTCATATGGCTGCTACTGCAACTCCCTTCCAGGAAAAAATGCCTAACGTGGTGAGTCTCCTAGGATCCCACAAGGTATTTAGGCCAAGTTATTTCCTTTCAAAGAAAATGCACAGACCCCCTTTCTCTCTCTCTCTCTCTCTCTCTCTCTCTCTCCACAACTCGTTTCCTCCCAAAGAAAATGCCCACTCCCCACTCTCCTTCTCTCTCTCTCTCTGCAAAAGTGTTATCACTTCATTCATGCCACTGCTTTTCTGTGGGTCTGAATTCCCCCCCATTTTCATCCAGCATGGCTCTTTGTGTGTGTGCCCGCCCCCCCTCTCCTATATCTTGGCACTGTGAGCCCTCCAATTAGGCCCTTTGTGTCCACGCTCCGCCAGCCGCGTGCACCTTTCCTGCACAACAAAGGCGCCGTTTATCAAAGCGGGGCCTCTGGAAATCTTACCCTCTCATTCAGACATCTGATTAAAGAAAGAAAGAGAGAAAGAAAGAAATAGAGGGAGGGAGGGAAAACCAACAACAAACAACAAACAACAAACAAACAGAAACAACAAACCTCAGGATCAATTTTATGTCCCATTATAAGTTGCTTCTGCTGTGCTGGTGTGGCAGTAAAGTGCAGCACATAGTCTGACACGCTGTGGATGGGGGTTTTCATTTTCTGCTTCACATCTTTCTCTCTTTCTCTCCACTCTGCACATTATCTTTTTCCTCACATTTGCTTCCTCTTAAAAGTGGGAGATGCTGTCTGTGAGATTTTTGGAAAGGGGGAGGGGAAAGAAAACATGTGCAGGTAGAGACGGGTGCAAGAAAAAAACTCAATGCAGAAGGCAAAATGTTGAGACCTCAGTAGCAATGGAAAATAAAGCTCTGATACGTGTGTGCACATTGCAGAGATACCACTCCAGAGTCTGGTTGGTCCTGGCAGTTGGTTCGGCTGCACATCCGATCTGCAACTACATGTCATGGTCACGCCTGGTGTGTGCCCATGTGAGCCCAGAACTGATCCCCACTGCTCCCATAGACATTAACAACCATTTACTATCTTGGCATATCTACCATCTTTGAAACCGGCTTTAGACAGCCAAAGTCCTGCCACGGGTGCATTCCGCCTGTGTTCTTAAAGGAGTATTTCCTCGAGAAATCGCTTAGTACTTGCTCTTTTGAAATACGATAGGTCACCCTGAGTTGCATATGCATACTGCATGTGAAAATATTCTTCTCTCCGCCAATTGCCTCCATTAGTCAATGAAAAAAAGTAGGCAGGAAAAGGAGTGAATAAGAAAAAGGCCAACAAAGTGACATAAGTTTGTTAATTAGAGAAAGCCATGCCACAGTTGTGATAACTGGAGAAGTCTCATTGCAGAACACATTCACTTAGCGAAGTATAGGTAAGTATGTGTGTTTGTTTAGAATGTTTAAATCTTCTATTTGGTTCGCTATGACCGAATGAGCTTTGAATGATTGTAGCCTGTAACTAGCATAGCCGAGAACCTGTCATCATCCCTCCTCCATCTCCTCCACCAAACTAGAACAACCTGAAACAGAAGCACTAAAGCATTTTTCCACCACAGGGCACAGGGCTCACAGGGCATTCATTAATACTAAAGACCACCGCAAAATTAATAAAAACACAATGCAAGTACACATTTAAAACAGGTGAGTTTACTAATTAGCTCATCCACCTGGCTAAAGGGTTGAGCTAATTAGGATCAGCTGGTTCTGTGAATTGGCTGGAACAAATATGTGGCTTTTGGCCTTTTACTAGCTGTGACACGGTATGTTCGCTTTTATCACTGTGTACCAATTAAGGGTCAACATGCTTCGAAGTCCTGGTTCGTTGGCTACATACGTCACAGCAGCGTGCCAAGCACTGTCCCATTTGGAAGGCACCTCCGAATCCACCAGACAAACCTCCACATTATTCACAGTTCAGCAGAGGCTACTGGTGGTGAATCCTCCGCAGCGTGACAGACTGATACCTGCCGGGAGCGTAATACACAATCACAAAGTTACAACCAAAAATAACAAACAAAGCTACATTGTCAGAAATGAAAAGTTTAACTAGATGTACCGCATAGCGCACATGGTATGACTGCCACAGTGTATTGAAATGTGGGAACTGTTGGTATGATGAGTGTGTGGTAGAGCAGTGTTGTGAGGTGAGAATTTGTGTGGAAATAATTTCCTGGAAGTGGGCATGGATGTGAGTTTTGAATGAATGACATTGTGTGTGTTTGTGTAGTGTGTAGGAGTGATTTGTGAAAGGAATAGGAAAAATGAGATTTTGTCATAGAGTTAAAACTAGAGAGAGAGGACTCCTCATCTACGCAGGCTTTGTGACTTTGTGGGGGATCCAAAATGGCCGCCTAAACGGGAGCAATGTCAACGAACACAATGCGCGTCAATCAGAAGACATGCTGTCTGTAAAATGATTTATGTCGTCAGCTATGGACTATAGACTACCCTGAAATTCATCACAGTGGTGTAAAATCATGTCAGCTACATGGAATTAACAAAATAAAAGTTTAAAAAGCCAGTGAAGAGCCAGAGGCCAGCAAGGAAACTAACGATTTCACAGTGTACTGACAGACGATTATCAACATACAGGACTGTAAGTCGTGATTGCATCATTTAATGTTAGAAAATATATTCATACGAGCTTATTTTAAACAAATAAGGTCAGCCACTTAGCTGTGTTACACTGATACACCCAATTTGCCTGTTAGGAAGCTAACCGGAGCCAACGCTATATGTTAGAAAATACATTAGTTAGCCTGCAACATCCTGTATGTTGCAGGCGAGTTTGGCTGCTAATGTACATATCCTGAGCACCAATCAGTTACTTGAAAGGAAGGCTTCAAACTGTTATGCTTATCAAATGGTTTAATGCCCTGTGAATTTAAAAGATGTTCAGAAACTGTAATCTATTTCGTTGATGAACAGCAGCCGCCAAAACAAAAATGTACATGCCATTGGCACTTGGCAGATGCTAATTTTGAGCCCTGTAGCTGCTATGCATTTTCAGGCCATTTTAATATTTTATTAGCTTTTTACATTACAACAGTACACCTTATTACTTTGAAATGTGTCAGCAGTTATTAACATACATTTGGTGATTCAGACAGCCATACATTATACATTTCTTGTAAAGAAAGCGAGGGCAAACAGTCTCTCGACCGTGAAATTTACACTGTATCAGTACAGTTTGAAGATCGTTTTTCCTCATAAATTGACTCAATTCTCGAAAAATTGTATACTGTAGGGTTACCTACCTACCTGGAAGGATATTCCAGACGCTTTTTGCGATTACTGGTGCAGTTGTAACAGGCACAGGACTCAGGCATGCTGTATTTGAGGAAGGCAACACCATTGATTTCTATGAGATCAATGGACGACACATTCCCGTTTTGATCCTGGTGGCGAGTCTCCATGGAATCACAGGATTACGTCACCAGTGCTCTCTCTCTAGTTTTAACTCTATGGATTTTGTACAATTACAGCGACCCCTATGGGCCCAATTTTATGGCATGTGCTGGGCTTTTAGAGGTCTTTGTGCTGATCGTGCATAACATATTTTGTGCAGTTCACACCTTCTCGGTCCAAGATATTGGCAATTCAAAATCCCAATTTTTGCATTTACCCATATCTCTAGGTGGCACTATGCTTCAAGTAAGTGTTTATGGGCTGGGTTGATATGGCTCTGTAACACCGGCACACTAACACAAAATTCTTGTCCTAGGCAAAATTGTTGACGAGTTAGTTAACACAGTTTTTCGACACCTAGCTTCGACGATAAACATCGCCCCCTATGACGACATGTCACAAAATTTAGTGCACATAAAAAACTGTTTAGGGTTGGCATATCAACTTTGACCAAATTTAAGCAATTAGAAGCCAAGATATGGACTTCTGAAGAATTTTAAGCTACGTGGTGCATATTCATTGACATGCAACTGCGAAACGGTTTATCTGAAGATAAATCCTTTGATAACTTTTTGTCAGCATTGTCTGTAGATGACATATACCAAATTTGGTGAGATTCACATTAACGGCCTACACTGTAAACCCAAATCAGTTCAACAAACTTAAAATTTTTGAGGTAACTCGTTGCCCTAAAACAATTAAGTTAAGCTTTGTTGAATAAACCAAAAGGTTTAGGTTGAGTGTACTGACATATTTAAATTGCACTGCACTGTCATTTTCAGTACAACTAACTAATTCTGCATGTTAGAATAACTTAAACCTTTACCAGGACAGAATGAAATGAATTGTAAATGTAAATAACTAAAATATTTAGTTTTAATTAAACCTTCTGAATTGGCTACTCCTATAATATATTGACTATACATTATGCGCTACATACATAACCATAAAGTATATATTTTCTTTTCCCGGGGCAGATTTGAAGCTGTATCGCCTGAGTTGTAGTGTAGGACACTTAACCCACTACAGCACGGCATCCCAACACTAAATGGTGAAAAACCTGCTGAATTCTAAAATGCACCTGACTTTAAAATTGCCAAACAGAAGCACATCTATTGCTGCAAAAGCTACAAATGGAAACAAAACAGAATGACTGGTCTTTGAGTGTTTATTGCAATACAAAGCAAAATTGTGGCACATACCACCTGGCCAACAATAAAGATTTAAATAAAGACTCTACAATAAATAAAATACTTGTGGAAAATAAAATCTGTTCACAAAGAATAGAAAAACCTGTACACTCAAATATGGCCATAACTGTAATTACTGTAATAGGACCATAACATGTTTAACTTTTTAACTTTAACTTGCCAAGGTACATAACTCAGTCATTGCCTTACAACAAACCACTGACTTTGTGAGAGATCACTTGTTAACACAAACAACAAAGTCTGTTTGTGCTGTTCTCGTTAGGAGTGGACATGTCATTCTGTCTGTGGAGCCACGTCATTCTCAGCAATTCCCCCTACTCAGCAAGATCTGGCCCTGAACCCTGTTGCACTGACAGTGTGCACTGTCCTCCAAGAATGTGTGTATGTGTGACTGTGAGTGAGTGAGTGTGTGTGGGTGTGTGTGTGAGGGAGATGAGGTAGAAGAGAGTGGAAGTGAGGGAAAGTAGGAGAGAAAAGATGGATAGAGAAAGAGGAGGGAGGGAGAGGGGCAGAGAGAGGGTCAAGATTTAAAAAAGAAATATGGAGATAGACAGGGAAGGTCGAAGAGAAAGATGAGTGGGGTGAAAGAGAAAGAGAAAGGGAACATAAAGAGGAAGAAAGAAACATGAAAGTGAGACAAAGAAGAGGAGTGGATAACAAGTGAGAGATTAGTAAGAGGAAGAGAAAAGAGGAGAAAAGAGGGATAGACAAATAGTGAGATGAGATGGGTAGACAGTAGAAGATTAGAAGGATAGACAGTGTAGAGGAAAGATGAGAGAAGACAGGAGAGAAGGATAAGAAAACAGGAGAGAAAAGAGAGGGTGAGAGGACAGCAGGAGAAGAAGAGGGGGACAGGAGGAGAAGAGAGGAGAGAGGAGAAAGAGGATAAGAGAGGAGACATGAGAAGAAGAGAAGGGAGGAGAGAAGAAAGGAGAGAGAAAAAAAGGATAAGAAAGGATAGAAGAAGAAGAGAGGAGAAGAGAGAACCTGTACCTTGTACCTTACATAGCCAACTGATTTGTCAAAGAGAGCACTTTGCCTTTTAACTCCTTCCTACCCAAACCCAACAGAACCTGCTGAATGAAATGAAAAGTGTTAATCATGCACTTGGGGTAGCTCAGGTACAGTGTGTAAGTCAACCCAAACAGTAGGCACATGGCCTGTGGCAAATTATCCGGATTGTCCATAACAACATTTCCCTCCAAAATGACTGCCATGGAGGATGGATTGAGGGGGTGCTGTGCAACATCCTCCTGTTCAAAGCTGATGATTCCAATTGGCACATGTTTGTAGGAGTCCTCAACAGCCATGAAATAAACAGCCTTGAAATAAAAATGACAACATATAACAATGTGTTATTTTAAAAGGTCCAATGTTGTGCAAGGAAGCACAACATATTAGTAGTCAATGATGGTCAACCTAATCATTTCCATTTGGACGCTTACTGTATGGGAAAGTGAGGCAAGTGATTATTATTGGTCATGGTGAGTACACAGCAGACCAAAAACTGTGAAGCACAGCACACAGTGCACACAATGTAATGCATCCTCTGCATCTAACCAATCATCGTGATTAGACACAGAGACTGCTCCTCTTAAGCTACTCCAAGTCATGCGCCCTGATGCGATAAATACAGAGCATGCTTTCTTTCACTGTATGTGGTGTGCTGTGTAATCACAATGACAAATACAATCAAATTGATATTTTATCTCTGAAAGGTTGAATAAAGTGTCTTAGCCACTATGTGTTAACTTGTCATGACTGCATTATTGCCCAGTTTATTATTGATTTATAATCCACTGAAATACCTACAAAACAGGCCTTGAAAAAGTTAGCTGGGTTATCGTAGAGCAGCACTGGAAGCCCTCTCAACACTAGGCACCTGATGTCAGCAATGTCCGACGTCTGGAATATAGTGAAAGCAAAGATTACATTGTAACACTAGACAACAATTCTCATCTTATACTGTCCTCTCTCAAGACAATTGTACACAGAAACTGGTAATATCATTCAATTCACAAACCTTTGTCTGTCGCATAAGTCCATCCAAAATCTGTCCCCTGAGGCCTCTCTTTGACTTCAAGATGTCAACAAGTTGAGGGCAATGCCGATCAAGGGATTCATAGAACTGCTTCAGGTTTTTCCCTACCACTCTGCTAAATTCTTGGTATACCTTTAACAGACACAGCAATAAATCATGTTTTAATATCAAGACACTGCCTCAGTGAAACAATCATTAACAATCATTGAGCGCTAGTTAATTGGAGTTTTGAATGTTGGAATGTTTCATACACAGCTGCACTTTTCAAACATTAATTTGAGAGATACATGAAAACATACAGCCTTACCTGATTTTCTACAAAGAGTGCTGGCCAACGCTGGACCATTTGGATTACAGGGGGCTTGTCCTGCACAACCTCTTTTCTTCGGAGAGACAATGTTAAAGGTGTACTTCCACGAGAAACCGTTTAGTACTTGCTCTTTTGAAATATGATAGGTCACCCCGAGTTGCATATGCATGCTGCATATTAAAATGTTTTTCTACCCCCATTTTCTATATCAGTCAAAATAAGACAATAGATGGGAAAAACGACCCAATGCAAAAAGGGCCTGCAGCGTGACGTAGACGTGTGAAAATGCATATAAGAGAAACTGACCGAATTGGCTTTAAATGATGTTAGCCTGTGACTGACTCACATAAGATTAGCAGGCTAGTTTAATGACTGAACTGCATTTAGCCGGGCACTTGCACTGTTTTGTCATGCAAATATTACCATTCTGCAACGTTCATTGACAAACGGTCAGGAAGCGACTGTGCTTGTGCCATCTCTCCTTCCTCTTCGGATTCAGGATCAAACACATAAGGCTGTATCTCCGAAGACATTCTGTGTGCAGTTTTAGCGCTGTCAAGTTGACTTTTCCCCATTACCTTACTCTGCTATCAAGTTGACTGTGGGGCAAAGGAAGCTGCAGGGAGCGTGTCACGCCTCTGGTGAAATCGTGGCGTTCTCCCGGCCCCACCCCCTCCACCAAACTAAAACAGCCTGAAACAGAAGCACTAGAACATTATATTCATCAAAACCAGCGCACAGGGCAATTATTAATACTAGAGAACACCGCAAAATTAATGAAAACACGATGGAAGTACACCTTTAAGTCCATCTGGAGTCCCCGGATGAGGACTACATCTGGGTTCTTTTTCTTCATTTCGTCTACCAACAGCTGTCGGGTGATTTCGAGGCTGATGGCATTGTGTCCGTCTGGAAAATCAGGTAGGTAATTCACTTCCCCTTTCCTTGGTTTCTTAATGTTCTTGTGTGGTGGCTCCCAACTGGGAGTGTATCTTCCTCGATTACCAGCATTCACCATGACATCTTCATGTCCCAGGGCTCTCATTTTTGACCTGTAGTTGCCCATCTTATCTTTTAGGCTGTTTTTCCATCCACAGTAACCAGATGGTGATGCTGGTTCTCGAAGGCAAGGATGTGCTGCTATTAATGCCTTGGCTACTGCTTGTAAGTCATGATTTGTTGGGTACGCTTTGAAGGATAATATGGTTTCTGCCAGCCTGTGAAGAATGTCATGCTTTAACTCCCTTGACACCTTAAGGTATGTTCTATCCTTAAGATAATTTTAATTTCCCTGACGGAGTCTGTATTCAACATCCACAGAGAACTTAGGAATGGAAAACTCATCCGGCCATGGCTTTCTTGTCTCCAGTGATGAAGTGGAGAGAATCTCAGTATCTGCGGTACTTACACTGTCATTCAGACTTTCAGTTGAACTTGATGGAAGTGAGATCAACTCAAGGACAGGAATGACCTTCACAGTTGGTTTTTCAGGGAGTTCAGACAAATCCGTGAGGTTGCAAAGTTCATTATTAAATTCCGGGTCCCGGAACTGTAAGGTGAAATTATACTCAATTGCAAGTGTGTTTTTTTATAGAGACAATTAAATCTTCTACTGAGCTGGGCTTTGAAGTCAGTGTGATCTTTCGGATATCCGCTT
Organism: Coilia nasus; assembly: GCA_027475355.1. Classification (NCBI taxonomy): domain Eukaryota; kingdom Metazoa; phylum Chordata; class Actinopteri; order Clupeiformes; family Engraulidae; genus Coilia; species Coilia nasus. Next base: position 32,531,994 of record CM050218.1, on the reverse strand, counting down.
CTGTCAGGATAACTCTTAGGTCATTGTTTGTGAAGTCATCAGTAGGAAAGAGGAAAACATTTATTTAGCAAAGAGTAAAGTGTCTCAGTGTCACCATTACATTACCCTGTACATTGTAAGGTGAAAGAGGGAAATGGTCATTCAGATCTGTAAGCTGAAGCACACAAAATGATGGACTGTCTGCACTGCAAAGTTCATATGACCGAAGATGAAGAGTACCAAGCTGTCATGGCTTTGCAAATGAACATGATTTCTGTGTTCACAGCAATAATCTGAGTAATTTGCTTAAATTCAGGGAGGCCTGAACATGAGCCAGCTGAAAGTATCTATGTCTACTTTGTAATCAGTTCCATTCATACAGATGGAGGATGCAGCAAGAACTGCTTGGGTGTTAGGAATTTTTTTACAAACTGCACTCTGAATGCTCTCTGGTAAAGAGGCAACCAACAAAGATGTTACTCTGGCCATCTCGATTTGATTTGTGGTCTGAAAAAGGAACTGCAGTCTAACTGGTAGCTGACAGCTTTTTGGTGTCTTACAGCAAGTCTCATAGGAACATTTTTAAAGTTCTAAACAACCTTTTTAAAGAACTTATGTTTCCCTTCAAAGCGCATTGTCCACACTTCACAAAGTGGACCATATAACTTAATTAGCTGAGGGTAATGTTTGAGATAGTGGTGTTTGGGTCGTAACCTAAAACCTGGGAATGTAGACTGCAGAAGTTGTCTGTGCTCTGCCACCTTGTATTCCAGGATGTATACTGACTCACTGCTATGTCTTGGTGCCACAACCAATGCAACAATGTCCTTGAGAAGCATGAGTATTTCCCATGCATCATCTCCCTCAGGAATGCAATGGCCAATAAGGAGAGGTAGGAGTCTAATTAGGCACCAGTTCTCATGACCATTTCCTCCTATCGTTCCCTTGGTGGAGAAGCCTTTCCCAATTGGCTGTGGCCGATCAGTTTTGTCTGTGTATGAGTAAGGAAATGACCTGATAGCTTCGTTCATAAACTCTAGAGTGATGTATTTCTTTGCCACTAGGTCTGCAATGCAAAGAGACAACTCCATTGGCACTATACCCTCTAAAATGTCGTGCAAAGGGTCAGGAGGATAACCACCTATTACATGGAAAAACTGCAGATTTGCTGTAAGGGGACATAATGTCTTCACACCAGTATTTTTTCCTGAAGTTGGGTCATGCAAAGTCTCCTGCACCTGCCTGTTGTGTGTATCTCTGTCTCTGAGCTGAAATGCACCAGCACGTACCTCTTGGAGCTGTGCATCAATCCTGGATGCCATGCAAAACCTGCAGAATTTGTCTCATAAAATCCTGCAAGAGAGTGTGCACCCATTATCAGCAGACACAAATACAACGGTTCCTTTGACACTTGTACCCAGGTGCTCAATGTAGACCCCATGCTGTTCAAGAGAGACTAAATCACAAATGAGTGGATACAGTACTTTCTCATAGCCACATTCCTTAACTGTTGCGTTGCACAAGAGAGCAAGTTGAATTGAGTTAAGAGTTGATCTGTTTCCTGCAGGTATATTGGCAATGGTCCAATATACTGCACACATCTTATGCTTCCCTTTTGATGTTCCCAACCGGTTAGCCACTTCAAACTCGTCAATATACAGGCTGAGAGCTAACGTGAACTCATCACTACATAGAAGGCCATTTTCTGTAAAGCACCTGCCATCTCTACAACTGTTGTACTCATTTGGGACATGAACTGGCTTTGAAGCAGCCTTCTCATAAATGTCTTGCTTGCTCAGTAATTTCTGAAGCATCTGCAACAGAGGGACATATGCAACAGTTTTCATAACGTTTTATCACAACGCTTGGCAATTGTATTAGGCTAACTGTCGACAACTACAAAATGAGTCCGTAGACCGTATATTAGAAAAATCTATGCAATATGCAACAGACACTCAACTCAAGACACTATTCAGGGCCTCGTTTCCCAATAACGATGGATCTTAGCCTTATAAGCAACGTAAACGATTGATCCCACGAACGTTCTTACATTCCTTACGGACCGTTTCTCAAACATGATCGTACGTGAACGCGCGTGCCCTGCTCTTAAGATGGTTCTTGGCGCTATTAAGTGACGTAGGAGCTTTCTTTTGGACTTCATTGGGCATACGGTAAAGTTGGCTTCAATGCAAGAAAATACATTTTAAAACAATAACGTTTGATTATCTCTTATCTATAATTTATCTCATTCAAGAATAAGCAAAAAAGATCTCCGACCAGTCTGAGGACACAAACAAAAATATATTTCATTTAAAGGTGTACTTCCATCGTGTTTTCATTAATTTTACGGTGTTCTCTAGTATTAATAATTGCCCTGTGCGCTGGTTTTGATGAAAAAAATGTTCTAGTGCTTCTGTTTCAGGCTGTTTTAGTTTGGTGGAGGGGGTGGGGCTGGGAGAACGACACGATTTCACCAGGGGCGTGACACGCTCCCTGCAGCTTCCTTTGCCCCATAGTCAACTTGATAGCAGAGTAAGGTAAAAGGGAAAAGTCGACTTGACAGCGCTAAAACTGCACGCAGAATGTCTTCGGAGATACAGCCTTATGTGTTTGATCCTGAATCCGAAGAGGAAGGAGAGATGGCACAAGCACAGTCGCTTCCTGACCGTTTGTCAATGAATGTTTCAGAATGGTAATATTTGCATGACAAAACAATGCAGTGCCCGGCTAAATGCAGTTCAGTCATTCAACTAGCCTGCTAATCTTATGTGAGTCAGTCACAAGCTAACATTATTTAAAGCCCATTCGGTCAGTTTCTCTTATATGCATTTGCACGTCTTCGTCACGCTGCAGGCCCTTTTCGCATTGGGTTGTTTTTCCGCCTATTGTCTTCTTTTGACTGATATAGAAAATGGAGGTAGAAAAACATTTTGATATGCAGCATGCATATGCAACTCGGGGTGACCTATCATATTTCAAAAGAGCAAGTACTAAACGGTTTCTCGTGGAAGTACACCTTTAAATAGTCTATGTAGGAGTAGGACACTGTATTCAGATGTTTTTGTTGCTTTGTTTGTTTGGGGATGTGTGTTGGCGGTTTTCAATCTGGCCAATGAAATCTCTTCCGTTGCCAATGTCAATGGAGTTTCCTTACTTGCCATACGTTTTCTGATTAGTTCAACTAAAATATGCAAGTTGTATGTACGAGGTCATCAAAAATGTTTTCGTTATTCAAAATAATTAGGTTACAAATGGAACATCATAATATTTATGTACAAGAGACATCATTTATTTGGGTTAAAATAAAATGTGGGTTTACAGTGTATGACGAGTTCATTCAGATTCATTTTCGCAATGTTAAAATTACACAAAAATTGTTTTTGTTGGAAGTGGGCGTCGACCAGTGTTAGCATTCTCTAGATAATAGGCAAAATGACATTTTGTACAATTACAGCGCCCCCTATGGACCAAATTTTATGGCACATGCTGTGGTTTTAGAGGTCTTTGTGCTGATCATGCATGACGTATTTTGTGCAGTTCCCACCTTCTTGGTCCAAGATATTGGCAACTCAAAATCCCAATTTTTGCATTTACCCTTATCACTAGGTGGCACTATGCTTCAAGTGAGTGTTCATGGGATGGGTTGATACGCCTCTGTAACACTGACATACTAACACAAAATTGTTGTCTTGGGCAAAATTGTTGACCAGTTATTTAACAAAAACAGTTTTTTGACACTTAGCTGCGGCGATAAACATCGCCCCCCCCTATGACGAAATGTCACAAAATTTAGTACACATGAAAACAAAGCTGTTTAGAGATGGCATGTCAACTTTGACCAAATTTGAGCAATTAAAAGCCAAGATATGTACTTTTGAAGAATATTAAGCTACGTGTTAAATGTTCATTGACATGTAACTTCGAAACGGTTTATCTCAAGATAAATCCTTTGATAACTTTTTGTCAGCATTGTCTGTAGATGACATATACCAAATTTGGTGAGATTCACATGAACGGCCTATGACAAGTTCATTCAGATTCGTTTGCCCACTTCCAGGAAATCATTTCCACACAATTTCTCACCTGACAACACTGCTCTACCACATATTCATCAACAGTTCCCACATTCCAATACACTGCAGCAGCGGTCATACCATGTACCACTATGCGGTACATCTAGTTGAAAAAAGTAATCGTTAGATTAGTCGCTATATTAATTTTTAAAAAAATAATAATTCTCCCTACTGGAGAGAAGGAAAAACATGCACAACTGCAGTCAATTTCTCAATAAATATTTGAGAAATATTGAGTTGGACTTCGTCCAAGGTTTTAGTTTTGGCCCACTGTGATTTTGAGTTTGACACCCCTGCTCTAGACAATAGGCAAAATGACATTTTGTACAATTACAGCGCCCCCTATGGACCAAATTGTGAGTATAATTTTGGGTATTAACTATTTTTGGTTCCAGGGGAGTAGTTTGCCCAGAGGGATTTTGGGTAGCTCTGAACAAGAGAATAGTTTGGAGTCCACTAAAAAAGTTCACTGTGTAAAGCTGTCTGGTCCTCGTTTAATAAAGAAATTCACTGTGACGTATTAGCTGATTGAGACCCATTGAGACACACATGTTAACAGCCACAGTTTCTCCTCCCCCTCAACCACTGCATGGTGGGGCATTAGCATTTAGCCCTGGTGGAGGTTCACCGCTCTTAGCCCCGCTACAGTTTACCTGCTACCGAGGAGGACATCTGGCAGGTTTCTATAGCAGACAAATCACAGTGGAAGTTTTCTCTCCCTCTTTCTTTCCCATTTCTCTCTCTCTCCCCAAAGAACACTTGGTCTCAGACCCCCTCTATATGTGTCTTTGCACCTCCCATATGTCTGCCATATTCTTTGCACTATATGCCTTTTTGCACCATTTAGCATAGCTTATTTATAATTAGCTAATTTATCAATTTGAGGTTACTGTAGTGGTCAGTTATTATGATAATGTTACATGTTACATACACTCAGGATAGATAAGAACACAAATACCTTACAGTACTTCATATTGTCTTATCTTGCACTTTAATGTTTAATGTCCTGTCTTGTCTATGCATAGGATAGTAAGAAACATTATTTCGATTTCTTGTATGTCTAGCACATGTGAAGAATTGACAATAAAACTGACTTGACTTGACTTGACTCTCTCGCTCTGTCTCTCTCTATCTCTTATTATCTCATTCCCCATCCGACGTTGTTTGTCTGCACAGGATCCTATCCTCTAACAGTTGTGTTTGGCCAAATCCCAGTCTGTCACTGGCAGATGTGGGGATGCCAGGTTTTGCATTGCCAAGAGGAGAGACATAACGTGATCATTTTTTACTCAGATGATGCAACATTGAGACAGAAATCCCAGAAGTCTTTTAAAATCAACATCTTGGGACCCATAATTTATGGTAGATATAATTGGCAGATGGTCTATTTATAACAGAATTATAATGAACTCTGTTATCTGTCTGTTATGAGTTAAGTTCGTAACCAAGGTGTAGATTTTGTATATGTAGGCACTGTATTTCTGTGGTGGGATATTCTTCTCTGACGGGAGACATTTGCATACACTAATACTCAACCATTACTGTCCTGTTCTCATTTAAAGTAAGAATAAAGATAGAGTAAAAATTGTACATTTTTCCTTCATATTTTGTTGCATTAGCTAAGAAGCCATAGCAAACCTATGTGGTTAAGGATATCCTTAAAGTTAACACCTACTGTAACTTAGATGACTTTTAAAAAAGAATTTTACACCCCTTGAGAGACTTGCATGTCAGGAAAGTGGTAATCTAACATCTCTGACAAATGAAACGCACACTCAGCAGAGTATATAAATCTCATACAAGCAATGAAGTGCAAAACTGTCATGGCAACAGGCTGTGGGACCCCAGTGATGGGTGAAGCATCATTATGTGGGGCACCCTGGATGGGAGAAGTATGGAGGGAGATGCGTGAGGGACACCTGAGTGTGTGAAGTGCATGGCTACGCCTCCTGATGGGGAAGGCAGTGTGATGGAGTGACCATCACTAGAGTTGTGGGTGTGCTCTGACTGCCATCCCAATGGCCTGGCTCTTTGGCGTTGTGGTCAGAGCCCCCTGTTTGGAGGCCCGGGTTCGAAGCTGGGTGGGGTGACTTCTCCTCCCCTTCGCTACACATACACACACGGTCATATTTCCCGTCAGCCTCATTCCATTCCATTCCATTTTCAGTGCACGTCTTTCTGATTCCGACAACCCTTTTCTCCTGTCAAACGTGGGCCCTGAGCATTGCTCATCTGGACTGCACTGCACTGTGTGTCTGCTCTCCCCTGAGCTGCTTTAAAAATACACCCACTTAGGCAGCCGCAGAGAAGATTATCCTCATCTAAAGGGATGTGAAACAGCAAAATGCAATTAGCAACCATTAAAACTTTACAATAATTATGTCTGTGTGTGTGTGTGTGTGTCTGTGTGTGTGTGTGTGTGTGTGTGTGTGTGTGTGTCTGTGTACTCAATGAGTGAGTAAAAAGAACAACAGATGAACTAGGGAGAGAGAGAGAGTAGAGATGAGAGCAGGTATTCAATACAACAAAGACAGAGGAAGAAAATGAGAAATGAAAGGAATGAAAATGGACTAGCATATTATTTACTATCTGAGCTACTGCTGAGGAAAAGTCCTGAGTGCAAATGGCCACGCTGGAAATCAGCACTTTCCACTGAGCCTCTCTCTTCTCTTTAAAATAGCTACCTCTCTCTCTTTCCTTCCCTCTCACACTCTCTCCCTCTCTCAGATCAGTGTGCCTCCCTCTCCCCCTCAAAATAGTTACCTCTCTCTCTCTCTCTCTCTTTTCCTCACTGTCTCTCTCCGAGGTCAGTGTGCCTTCCACTCCCCTTTAAAATGGCTACCTCTCTCTCTCTCTTTCTTTCTCACTTTCTCCCTCTCCCTCTCTCTCTCCGAGGTCAGCATACCTCGTCTCCCCTTTAAGATGGCCGCCACGCATGCTGAGCTCTCTCTGAAAGGTCAGATGGAAGAGCTGTTAATTGCACAGGTATGCCACAGTGCTGCTCCATTATCCGGAAAGCCACTTAGGCTCCAGCAGCAGGCCTTCAGGCATGTTGCCCATCAGCTGGAGTTGCTCAGAAACACTTGCAGAACATTTATAGTACATCGCTCTCCCTCTGCTGACATGACAAGGGGGGGGAGAACGGGATTTAAATCAAATGCTGACAGCGTTATTGTGACCTGGCCAACTGTTGGTATTGTTACAATATATGTGACGTATGATTACATGCTGTTAAAAGCTTCATCCATCTGATGAAATAAAAAAAAAACTGAACTACTGTTTGAATAGCTGCTCTTTATGTCTTATCCAACCTGTTTACAGTTTTTATCAAATGCTAAAACTCAGTTCATGAAACCTTGCACCATTTTCTCAAAACTGTAAACACAAACTCTAATTGTCCAAGAGTCATCAGTTTTGGGAAATGTTTATGGACAATTGGAGTTTGTGTTTAAAATTTTGCGAAAATGGTGCAAGGTTTCATGAATTAGGTTTTAGCATTTCAGAAAAACTGTAAAAAAGCTAAACTCAGCATATATGCTGTACATACACAAAAACTGGTAGTATAACTGTGCATTTCTTGTCATTATAAAGTACTTCAAACAAAAAAACATTGTTTTGCGATAATACAGTATACTGTAGTACAAATGAAAACTACATGTGCTGTTTCCAGTGTTGCAAACACATTACAGTTTTCTCAACTGTTTACACACATTTTTTGAAAGCATGCCTTATATTCTCAGAACTCTACACACAAGTCAAAAAAACACACACACAATGGGCAAGACCCCTAACTTCTCCTGCAAAATGAAACTTTGCATTGAAAACAGTATTATTTCCTCTCAAAATGCTATTTTGTTGTCAAATGACACACACAAACCATCATATGAATAGACATTTATAACAACCAGTTGAACCCTGATGTGCTTACAGTTTTTTAAGTTTGCTTAAACATTAAAATGCAAAGTTTCCCACAATTAATGAAACCTAAAACTCAAGTAAGAAAACATCGGCTCAGGTTGGCACCACTCTAAGCACATTTGCAGCTTCACACCTCTTTCAAAACACTACATACAGTGATTTGCTAAACAGTAAACACACTTATATGCCTTACACACGTGATTACATTGTAATGTCACATTCTTTCAATTTCTAAACACTAGCTATCAAATTACCACACCTTTGCAGCCAACTGGTTAAACACAATCGTCAGGTGCGAGAACACTAAGGGCCAAAATGCAAAACTCAGCAATCAGCCTTAAACACTGTAAAATAGGGAAGTTACCCTGACTTGAATAGAAATGTAAGGCAGTGTTGTAGCACGAGCAAGCGAAAGAGGGACGGTGAAGATGAGAGAGAGTGAGGGGTAACAAAGGGAAGACATAAATACTGTCATTGCAAGGTATAATGGAAGGGGAGCATGGACAGAGAAGACGAGGACTAAATTGATGCGAAAATGCGAATGACACTGGTTGACTACCTTGAAAACCATAGGTTGAGACATGCCACCAAATTGGACACAGATTATTCTTGCAGTAGCTTTTTGTCTCCAACAATACTTTACTGTATTTACTGTGAACGTGGTTCTTGTAGAAATGGCTGTGTACAAGTAAACACTTTAGCATATTGACTGTTTTTGCATTGAAAGTAAAAACAATAGCAATTGAAATATATTATTGTAAGTATTAGTCATGTGGTGTTTTTTATGAATGTGTTCATGTCATATCTGAAAAAAATGTAACCCAGATTATGTCATTAAAAAAGTGAGTAACAAAGTGTTTAGGATTGTGGTCAGCTGTGCTCTAGGTGGCCAGCTGTGGTCTAGTGGTTAGGGAGTTGGTCTTGGGATCTGAGAGTCGCAGGTTCAAATCCCACCCTACCCATGGCTGAAATGCCCTTGAGCAAGGCACCTAACCCCGCACTGCTCCAGGGGCTGTAACTGAAACCCTGTAAATGAATGTTGCTCTGGATAAGAGCGTCAGCTAAGTGTAACATTATAAAAAGTTACATTACCGGTATTACAAGTTATATGTGCAAATACCTCTTATTCATGCTATGGATGAAGGCTGTAATCACACTGATGCAGCATCCATGCAAGGATGGATTTGCTATGCTAGGAATCTTTTTTCCACATTGCCTAGCAGATGAAGACATTGACTACGAAGTGAATGAAATCCTGTGGCTGTCTAATTTTTGTATGCTTTCAACATATAGTTACAGATTTGTTTATCATTTATGATTGTCCAAATTGGTTTTCAAAGTTACGTGTACATAGTAAAATACTATGACAGTCAGTAGGATATGTTTTGTTCGGAATATACCTTGTTCTCAAACTGTAATATGTATGGAAAGAATAACTGTGTAGAGAAATAAACATTTTCTTTGGTGTGCAGAATTTGTTTCATTACATGTAGTGTTTGGTGAATTTACTATATTTTCTCTGTCTGTGTACTTTACATGACCATCACGAAAGTGAAAATGTTACAAGTGTTTTGCATTGTTTACCACTGTGTCTAACTCATTCAAACACAAATACAAGATATGACTCATGTGTGTGCAATTTGGCACCAAAATAGCATTTCTATAAATATGTGTACACAATTTGAAAGAAGAATAGCATTTTGCAATAGATCTGGGGTGTTCTGGACATTGGATGTATGGTTGCATTGACTGTGTGTAGTGTTTTGATAAAATGGGTCAGGTTTGCAAAACTGAGCTTAAGCAATCGTAAAAAACTGTAATGTAAAACACTATGATAAATGGAAAACACTTCTTCTCCATTCATCATAATGATTTAGGCCTTTTTTGTTCAGTGTTACACTTGCTACAGACAGTACATACATAAGTGTGCTATATTTTAGAATATTGTTTTTATACTCAGAACGCACATATACATTGTTACAAATATATTTTATTTTTCCCACAAAAACAGTGTACACACTGTGCATCCCAATCAACACAAAGCGGCACCTACAGTGGTCTACATACAATAAAACAGAAGAATTTACTGTAGCCTATATAGTTAAAAAAAAATTACGCTGCATCCTTTCTTCTGTTTTTGTGTGGCCACAGCACCTCATCCACATCACATGCAATGTTTTCCCTGGCCTAGCAGCGAATCCATCCATGAAAAGCATCAATTGCTATATTTCCACATGTGTCTTCCATAGCTTAGAGAAAGGGTACACGCATTTGTGGATTTTGGTCATACACTTTCATCTCCAGTCAAAAAAAAATCCTCAATTGTGTTGAGGATTGTAGAATATGGAGAGAGATACGTGAACAACTACTGTAAAATAATTTCGTTGACCAAATGGTCAACCAAAATGGCTCTGATCTCATCAAAGATTACGGTCCTTTCTCGTCCTCGTCCGTGTCCTCCCCGTCCTCCTCCTCTTACTCTCACTCCTCTAGCTGTGGCTCTGCCTCTTCCAAAGCTGTGATAGCTAATTGTAAAGCTGTGTGACAGGTGTTTGCCGATGTGATGAGTCAGTGTACATAATAGGGCAATTGACTTTAGAACTTTGAATCACTGTGTGTTCCTTGTGAAAATAAGAGATTTCTGTCATCAAAATTGTGCCAAATGCAGAGAATTGTCTATAGTGTTTTGAAAAAAAGTGTGTTTTAGAACTGCAATTTCAGTGCAAAGCAGGAATTGTGTTCGTAGTTTAGCAGAATTGGTTAATGGGGTTGGTGCATGAGTTACATGTTGTGGTCATTGTGTCTGAAGTACAAGGAATTGTGTAAACAATTGAGAAAAACCGTAAAATAATGTTATTTATTCTCAAAATGTTATTTTGTTGCCAAATGACACACATAAACCATCACATGAATAAACATTTATAACAGCTAGGTGAACCCTGATGTGCTTAATGTAAAAACTATGATGAATGGAAAACACTTCTTCTCCATTCATCATAATGACTTATGCCTTTTTTGTTCAGTGTTACACTTACTACAGGCAGTACATAAGTGTGTTGAAAATATTTTAGAATATTGGTTTTATACTCAGAACACACACACAGTTACAAATACATTTTATTTTTCCCACAAAAACAATGTTCACACTGTGCATCCCAACCAACACAAAGCTGCACCTACAGTGGTCTACATACAACACAACGGAAGAATTCACAGCCTATAGAGTTGCTGAGCACAGCACCTCATCCACATCATATGCAATGTTTTTCCTGGCCTAGCAGCAAATCCATCCATGAAAAGCATCAATTGCTATACTGTATCTCCACATGCATCTTACATAGCTTAGAGAAGGGGTACACGCATGTGTGGATTTTGGTCATACACTTTCATCTCTAGGCAGAAAAAAATTGGGTTGAGGAATGTAGAATATGGAGGGAGATAAACAACTAAACAACTAAATAATTTGGTTGACCACATGGTCATCCAAAGTGGCTTAGATTTCATCAGAGATTCTGGTCCTTTGCCATCCTCATCCTCCCCAGCTTCCTCCTCTTACTCACACCACTCTTCTAACTCTGGCTCTGCCTCTGTTTCAAAAGCTCTGATTGGTAATTGTAAAACTGCGTGACAGGTGTTATGGTGAGTCGGTGTACATAGTAGGGCAGTTGACTTCAGAGTTTTGAATGGCAGTGTGTTCCCTGTGAAAACAAGACATTTTCTTCAATTGTGCCAAATGCAGAGAATTGTGTGTAGTATGTTGAAAAAAGTGTGTTGTAGAAATGCAGTTTGAGTGTAAAGCAGGAATTGTGCTTGTAGTTTAGCAGAATTAGTTCAGGGGGTTGGTGCATGAGTTACATGTTGTTGTCATTGTGTCTCAAGTACAAGGATTTGTGTGTAGACCACTGAGAAAAACTGTAAGAAAATACATAAATGCATCACCACTATTATACGTACAACATGTTTGATTGAGCAGTATGACAACGTTTCTATGTTTACGTAGTTACTGCACTTTGCCTTTGTATGGCAGCACAGTTCTGTGTCAAGTCAAGTCAGTTTTTTATAAAGCACTTTAAAAACAACAGGAGTTGACCAAAGTGCTGGACAAGCAGGATAAAATGACTTGATAGACAATTTATGTCTATTATTTGTGACCAGCCCCTCTGATTCATGACACAGGGACACACCTCTGGATCAGAAAACCAACTAGTTTAAACACAGTGTTTCTTCAAATATACAGAGCTTATTGTGTTTTTTATATCAAGTATTGCCTATTTATTTTAAGTAGTGTGATTTGATCAAAAGCCGAGTGCATGTTTTTAAAATTTTCTCCCTGGAGGTCTTTGACCAATCCATTTAATGTCTCTGGCCAGTACACAAGCCTGCATCAGTATTATACACGTGCACATATGCATGTGGGATGTGCTGCGTTTCATGTTCTGCAACTGCTCACAGAGGTTTGCGATCCTGGAGGCCATGCCAAAATACATATCAACGTGTCTTTATCACTGCCTCTTCTTGGCAACTTCTAACCACGACCTATGCCAGGGGAGTGAGATGAGGTCAGAGGAGATGATGGTGATGATGATGAGACTGATCTGCTAGTGCCTGCTTCTGTCACTCTCTTGTTTTGGGGACAATGTGATGGCCCTACTAAGCTCATTAGAGACTTCTGGTGCTCAAGGCGTCCGAGTGAAAGGAGCCTCGCTCTCTCGCTGATGAGCAGTGCCGTGAAGGACCTAATAAAGGGGCAAGATGTATAGCAGGGCTGCTGGTGGTCTGAATAGGTGCAATCGACTCACGAGTGCACTGAATGGAGGCTTCACCCCAGTGATCTGGATAATGCTGACATAACATGGGGGTGCTTATAACAAGCAAAGAGGACGCACTGACACTGACCACATATCAAACCTTTTATTACAGCAATAAGTATTTAGATGGTTGAAAATAAAGCACAAGGGCTGTAGGTGTACCTCAGTAGAGGTCTGCTGAGGTCACCTGTGGAAGAAATGTAGTGAAAATGAATGAGTGAGTGGGAGAATGAGTGAGTAGGTGAATGAGTGAGTGAGTTAATGAGTATGACAGACAAAGGAAACAAAGAGATATCTCCTTTACTGGTCACTTGAATCCATTAGCAAGAAGACACACCTCATTATTTCCCAAATTGCTGTCAGCAAGTGCTCCTTCTTTAGTGAACTAATGGTCCACATCAACCTTCTCCAGATACATGACCGAACGCATCACGCATTTATGAAGCATATGTCCACCTTTGTGGGGTTGTTTTTTGGTTGTTTTGTGTTGACTGTTTTTCTTACATAAACATCTAATAGCCTTATGTGTCGTTTCTTTTTCTCAGCATTGTTGCCATCCTTTCCGTGGGTTACGTACATCTTGTTTTTCAAGAAATTTTGCTTTTTGTGTATCACTAGACGAGCCTAAAGTGAACACTTTGGGGTACAATTTGTGTTTGTTTTTGCCTGTCTGAGTGTTGTGTTGTATGTGTGTGTCTTGCAGGTTGTGTGCCATACTTCTTCAGGCAGATTAGGCGAATAATTAATTTCCTCTCCGACATGGAAGACTGCCTGTAATTAAAGAGAGGTGAGAGAGAGAGAGAGAGAGAGAGAGAGAGAGAGAGAAGAAGAAGACTACAGTGCCTGCTCTCACCCCATCAGACCCTTACAATCCAACTCTTTGTGCAGACATGAGCTGTGGGGGAATCAAACATTCTTTTTATTTTCCCCAAACCTCATAAGATGTGTATGTTCCTTGGCCTTTGTCACCAGATTGCCATCTCCAACACCAGCTGTCAAAACAAAAAGCAAATAAAACGGTGACATATCATTTCTTTTTTAATAAAAAAGACTTACACTGCAGTGTTATTTACATTCCTCACCCAATAACTTAGGAAGAATATTGTTAATTAATCTTAAAAAAATGTTTTAAAGTAACTTTGACACCCCCTTTGCCCTCTCAAACCTTACACATCGCTGATGTCAGATAACCACTTTTCTACAAGTACACATGTTGTAATAATTCAAGGTCTAACGATAAACTGCCCTACTTGAAGATCAATTAATTTCTCACGGAAAAGAACTTACGTGTAAGAACAGCCCACCTTCAATTTTGCGCTCCAAAGATCTCTCGGTTGCCTGTCCCTTGTTGCTTTAAGCAGTACGTTTTTTTGTCCAACAGGAGGCGTGTCTTCACCGCGTGCAGGGCTCTGGGAGACGCGAGTGTGAGGGAACCGAATCGGCTGCGCTATTGGAACAAATGAACTACTTTCTACGGCTGTCGTGACAGTTACCATCTTATTCTGCCTTTGCTTGTCGAAGGTAAGGGTATTTATGTTCATGGAGTTCTTCTGTTGACAGTTTGTTATTAAATTATTTACTGTGCTTTTATTACACGCCAATGTTAGTGGTTGGGTTTATTCCTCCCCTCTTCGTGGACAGAAGTATAGCACCTTTGTGCGCTGTATTCTGAAGTAAGGGGAGGATCATGTGTATTGTATTGTTAAAATGTTACTGTAACACATTCAGTTTTCTTCACGTTGTGTTTAGACGTTTTCACTCAGGTAAACACGAAGAGCAAGGGAAAATTCTTTGATTACAACTTGGTAATTAACAGTCAACATCAGGTTGAGGGGTGGTGCGTGTACACTTAACGCTTGAATGAAATAGCTTGCGGTATTCCTTACCAACGTTCTGTGCCGACAGAGAATCTAGGCAATTTTGGGCATGTGGCGTTAAAAAAGACATTGCCATGTTCTTAGATAACCGTCATTACATGTTGTATCCGGAGAAAGTTTTACGTGACCTGCTTTGTGAATGACCCATAGACAGTGTACATTAGGACAACGAGAAGAGTCCAGCCAACGCAAATTGCCGAAATGTTAAGCACAGGGTATACACTCACGTCCCGTTGTCAAGTTTACAATTACAGTAGATGGAGCACTAAAATGAGGTAGCCACAACGGCCACTATTAAACCCCCTCCATTAACACTAAATATCCAACTCGTCTCAAACGGGTAGAATTTTTTCATACAAGTCGTAATTCTGCCCCTTTGATTGTAAGCTATGAGGAACCATCACGACCCACTCAGCTGTCTCGGCTCATTTTGCCACATACTCTCTTTGAACTAGAGGGGGCATCCTAAGCGTATGCCAAGTGATTTTTAATTGAGTTTTTAAAAAGTTTGGTCATTATGCTCCGCTCTGATACCGAGCAAAAAGCCTGGCAGTACAAACCAAATCATAGAAAACAGTTCAGAAAAAGGTAACCTTATTCCCAAACTACCATATTCTTTTATCAGCAATAGAAATATAGTGTGTTGACGCATCGGTGAACATCGACCAATTTTGAATAAAAAATATGTTGCCTGAGATTATTAAGCTACTTCTAATGATATTCGAATTGCAACAATAAACTTGCATAGCGTAATAAACACGCATGGCAAGAACACCTGACAGACTGTAGGCTGAAAGTAATTCAGTCTTAGTTTCATTAACCTCTCTCTCTCTTTGTCCCCCGCTCTCTCTTCCTGTCTCTAGTTAATACATACCAGTGCACATTCGTTTATCAGGAAAGGGGAGACTGCATAAAAAAAGACCAACCGATAGGCTATAACAAAAACTGCCACGACTATACTCCTGATATTGTAATTTTGACAGACCCACCGGGCAGATGACTACGATAACATACTTCCTTTTTCTTGCGGGATAACGACAATTTCTCGAGGACATCAGTCACTGACAGGCCGAGGAAAGACGCTGTGTGATATATCGATCATTCCTAAGATGTTTGTTTTAGCTCTCAATCATGTTGATTGTATTGATTTACTCGAATTAAAATTGACATCAAATGTGTTTATTGCTCGCTAAAATAAAGCCTTCCAAAACATGGCCTTGTAGTATGCTAAATACTGTGTACGTACAGATATACATTTTGGACAATGTTTTGATGGACTACATTATAAAACAGTAAACACCGCTGAATGGAAAAAATCCTACTAACAAGTCCATATTTTTCACGGCGCTGCCCTTTCTTCCCCAGGCCACCGTTCGCTAGCCATGGTGCTGAAACGGTCTTCTCCGCCCATTCTGATATTTATATACAGGCTAGATGTGAACTCTGATTTTCTGTGCATTTGTTACATTGACAACTACTTCTGTACATCTTCCTTTTTAGAAATTCTTGCCCTTTTGATTAGTTTCTACAGACAAAAATACTTAAATAAACAGACGTGTATAGGCTTTTACCACCGCCTTCACTTGGCCATTGACAAATAGTTAGCTTTCGTTTGTTAACCTGGCCAAGTATTCAATTGATTTTCAATTGAGAAAAAAACACACATCTCCCAGATTGCAACAAATTAATTATGTTAAGAATTTGAACTAAACGAGTGATAGGCCTTATAAAGGGTGAACCTGGGAATAGACTAAATACTACAAAAGTCCTAAATGTTTAATAATTAATCCATACCACCGTGTAGCCTACACGTTCAAATGTATTAGACAATTCAGTTAATACAACTTGCATGGAGCAGGGCTCTCGCCACTCTGAAATTAGTTGTCGCCAATATCTGAGCCCAAATTCTACACCAGAGATTGTGTTCATATTCTATACACGCCTATTCCAAATGCTCTTTTATCAAAATTTGTCTGCACTGCCTGGTAAACTGTATATAGCCTACACACTGACTCTGAAACTAAAGTTAATTTTGACTGCTGGAAATATCAGGATCAGGCATATTTAATATTTTTAAAAAACATGTTGGCAACAAGCTTTAGATTGTATGACTTACAGTTATAGCAATTTCCACACCACGTGGAGCTGTAAATCGGGATGTGTGATCCCCAATAGCTGGGTTAGGGTTGCTTCAAACGCAGTGCTTTAGACACCGGACATTTGAGGACATTACTGGCTTAAGTGCTACCTACAATGCAAGGAGACTAACATGTCCTGACCCCGACGGCCAATCTTCTAAATTTCATAGACTTTTTAAAAGTCTATTTTCAGTTCGCTACTCCACCAGCCCTGAAGTCAAATCAGCCGTTAATTTTCTAAAATTCCAAGAATAAGAAGGGTAGGTGGTGACAGCCAGACACAGGTCGGTAAAGACAGATGTCTCGGTGGCAGATATGGATCTGAGGCATGTTGTGGTCAGCAGCACCAGCGCGGTGTGCCCGGGATTCGCTCACTGCCGCTCTGTCTCTCGCTCTCACACTAATCTTGGCTCGACGTCAGTAGCGTTGTAGCAGTGCAGTAGAAAGCTAGCATACACCGCCAAGCCGGACTGAATGTTTGGCGCCCTTGTGCGAGCTCGCTGTCACCGAAACGATACCTGTGTTTGGATACTCAGTCTCCCCTGCCCTCCCTTTCTTTCTTCCAGACCTCCCGTGAATGGATTTCTCTGGGATTTTCTTAGCCTAACATGGATACCCCGCTCGCTGAGTCGGAAGGTTGTTTCTTGGCGCAGTAAGACGGACACGCAGAGCTTGCAAATGGATCCGAGGAGTGAAAGCCCTCTCTCCGTCTGACCATGCCGTGATCCTGTGTGTGGACCGTCACCCTGCTATACGTCAAAAAGAGGAATTCGGCGGAATATAACTATCCAGGGAATAACATTTGTGTGCATCGCAGACATCATGAAGATTACCTCCCCACTTATAACTAATGCGAGATTCAGGTGCACCGTGCTGCTGCTATTACTATGTGTGGGATATTCACGAGGGATGCCACATGTTTTAAGATTTGGTAAGATAATTTCATATCAATACTCTGCGTTACCGGACATTGAAATGTTTTAAATGCTAATCTGTCAAACTTCTTTGCAACTCACTGATCCCATTCCCGACACCTTGGTAGTTTTGTTTTGACTTCTCCTGAAACGTGTTGCCGCTATAACCATAAAGCTTGTTTGTTTCCTATTTTTAATTAAAAAAAAATGTAGTGTAAGGGTTATTTGCTTCTGGCACGTTATCCTCTTCCTTTTTTCCTTTGTGCTGTACAGAATTTCATTTGCTAGCTGTAGATGCTGTATCTGTTAAGACTTCATAAGAAGACAAACTTTGAAAAACGTAATTAGAAGGCTTTGGCTAAAAGGTGGCTTTGTCAATACATCACTTTCTTTCAGTAGACCGAGTCCTATTTCATAAATCTCTACTTTCATGCAAAAAAGTTAGATCAGTGTGTGTGCGTGCGTCTGCGACTGTTTGTGCGTTTGAGAGAGAGAGCGGAAGATAGAGAGAGAAATTAGTCTGTTAAATCTCTCTATTTTTCTCTGCCAGAGAAGAAGAGAGAGAGAGAGAGAGAAAGAAAGAAAAAGAGAGAGAGAGATGTGTCTCAGTGAATCAAAGGAAACATGGTGTCTGCCAGGAGCTCGGCTTTTAGAGATTTTTTCGGGGCCGCAGGGAGTGTGAGCAGAGGGCTGCACTGCCTAAGCATGGAGCTTTAATCGCATCTCACGTTTAGCGAGGAAGATAACGAATACTTAAACTCTTTCACTAGACTACTTGCTTCCCGGTGCTGGCACTTTGCACGTTGCTAATAGCAACCATTTCAAGGAATGCTTTGTTCTTTTTCAGCGAACCCATATTCTCTTAAGAAGAGAAAGATGCGCTCCCAGGAAGAAAAGGCGTGCGTGGTTCTCTGTGCAGTGCACGTGCCTAAACTTCACCTATCACATTAAACTCACGAGACTCTTGGGGATATTTAAGTCTACCACTGCTCTGTCAATCATCTGGGATGCTCCAAAATGATTATGAATGAGCAGTTTCTTACTGAAACGGAGTTCAAAGTTTTAATGGTAGCATTATTTGCAGCGTTGGTTTTAAAGGCGGCATAAGCTTTTAGCCCCCATCCACATTCCAAACCGTCTCTAACACGCACATCTTACACACATTTCATGGGGTGGTGCAGAGAAAACGCTGTGTTCTAGCCAAATGGCTGGCACACAAGCTCCATTTTGCCAGAGGCCCCTGTTTAAAACGCAGGCCCCATTCACGAGCCTCTGACACTATGGCAACAAGCGGGATTTGTTGCTCGGCCTTTTAGACTCTTTTCCTGCAGCAGGTTAGCAGGGTATCGACATCAGAGATAGGCTGTCAAAGTTGGTGTTTTCATTTCATTTAGTTTGTATGGCACAGGCCTAAATTATAAGGTATAGACCTAAATTGTTATTTTGCCTTTTGGATGTTTATGGTGTGGGATGCAGCCAAACTGAATTTGTAGGCTAATGATCCAATTACGGGTATTGTTAATTGTCATCTCGAGTTTAGGAGCTCACGTCAACCTAAACAACACGTTTGTCTCAGTCTGCGGTGGAGACCCATGCTCACTTTAACAATGCGTAATTTATTCCTCCTAATGTGATTTTAATAGAGTACACTGTCATTATATTCATTCAGACTTCTGGAAGATCGGAGGAAAACTTCACTTACAGCGACTGATCTAAATAAAAAAGATGCTTGCAGGCCATTGTTCTGCAAACAGAGGGCGGCTGTTATCCATGGTGTTGACAAGCAT
>CM050218.1:32495000-32497500 GCA_027475355.1 Coilia nasus | reverse complement strand
TGCATACTCTTAGACTGCGTGGAACTGATTCAACCTCCTTGGAAGAGCCTTCACGGTCTTATCTTTCTGTGCCTGTGTGTCTCTGTCTCTCTCTTTCTTGCTTTGCGTTTGTGTGAGTGTGAGTGTGTGTGTGTGTGTATGTTTTTGTCCTCTGTATATGGATAAAGCAGTCACTTGCAGAAATGCCGCATATAAATATTGTGTGGCTCTCTGTGGCTTTGTGTGTGTGTGTGTGTGTGTGTGTGTGAGAGTGAGTGTTTGTGTGTGCATGTGTGTGTGTGTGTGTGTGTGTGTGTGTGTGTGTATGTGTGCGCGTGTGTGTGTGTGCGGGTGTTTGTTTGTGAAAATGTGTGTCTTAGTGAGAGAGAGTTTGTTAGTGTATGTGTGTGTATGTGTCTGCCTGTGTGTGACTGTCTATTTTATCTAAGGGAGAATGTGTCAGTTTGTGTGTGTCTTGGAGAAAGGATATTTGTGTGTGTGTGTATGTGTGTGTGTGTATGTGTGAATGTGTGTGTGTGTGTGTGTGTGTGTGTGTGTGTGTGTGTGTGTGTGTGTGTGTGTGTGTGTGTGTGTGTGTGTGTGCACATGTCAGCAGCCCGACACTTGTGAAGGCTATTTCAGGTCCCCTGCTACAATCTGATTTGCCTCCAACCCCGTGGAGAATGCTGTCAGGCAGAGAGAGCACACGCTCAGTATGGTCCTCCACTGCCTGAGGGAGGCCAGGGAGGAGAAGAGAGGGAGGAGGAGAGAGGAGGAGAGAGAGAGAGGTGGAGAAGAGAAGAAGACCAGGGAGGAGGAGGAGGAGGAGAGAGGGGGAGGGATGCAGGCCAGGTAGGGGAGGAGAGGAGAGAGGATGAGACAGGAGAGAAAAGGAGGTGGAGAGATGAGGATTGAGGGAGGAGCAAGTGAGGAGAGGGAGGATAGAGGAGGACAGAAGAGAACAGAGGATAGGAGAAACAGGTGGAGGTGAGAGGTGGTCCATCCCCATGTCTCTGTCAGATGGAGGAGGGGAGGGCCAGGACCTCGGTGCTCTGATTCCCCCTGGTGTTGCATCGTCAGGTAGAGAGGCTGCCAAAGAGAAAGACATGAGACAATGACTGAGAGAGCGAGAGAGAGAGGGAGAAAGAGAGAGAGAAATACAGAGAGATTTCATTTGGATGAACACATAAGAAAGGGCCCATTCAAGGAAACAACAAAACAAGTGGTGTAGGAGAGATGATTTATTTAGAAGTTTAGTGAGGAGAGAAAAGAAGAGAAGAGCTGAGAGAGAGAGAAAGAATGAGAGAGGAAGAGAGAGGGAGAGAAAGGAGAATTAGTGGATTCAGAGAGAGTGTTGAGCAGGGGAGAAGCAAGACAAATGGAGATGAGAAGGCGAGAGAGAGGGCAAGAAAAGTAGAGAAAAATAGAGGAAAAAAGAATAGCAAATAGTAAGTGATAGAACTACAAAGAGAGAGGGAGATAGAGGGAAAGAAAGAAAGAAAGAAAGAACAGAGAGGGAGGGAAAAGAGGAAAGGAAAGCTTGTTGAAGTTAGCGACAGTGAGGCATGGTGGAGTAGAAAGCCTGAGAGTGGAGGCAGTGAAGGCGGTGGAGGAAGTGGAGGCAGGGGAGGCAGGGGAGGGAGTTTGATGTGGCTGGAGTGGAGGCAGTGAAGGCGGGAGGCAGTGAAGGCGGTGAAGGAAGTGGAGGCAGGGGAGGCAGGGGAGGGAGTTTGATGTGGCTGGAGTGGAGACAGTGGAGACAGTGAAGGCGGGAGGCAGTGAAGGCGGTGGAGGAAGTGGAGGCAGGGGAGGCAGGGAAGGGAGTTTGATGTGGCTGGAGTGGAAGTGGAGGCAGTGAAGGCGGGAGGCAGTGAAGGCGGTGGAGGAAGTGGAGGCAGGGGAGGCAGGGGAGGGAGTTTGATGTGGCTGGAGTGGAAGTGGAGGCAGTGAAGGCGGGAGGCAGTGAAGGCGGTGGAGGAAGTGGAGGCAGGGGAGGCAGGGGAGGGAGTTTGATGTGGCTGGAGTGGAGACAGTGGAGACAGTGAAGGCGGGAGGCAGTGAAGGCGGTGGAGGCAGGGGAGGGAGGGAGTGCGATGTGGCTGGAGACAGAGAGATAAAGATGGAGATAAATAAAGGATGTTTCCCCTGAATTAAACATGACTCTAAACTGCTCCGCCACGACGTGGGCCCAAACCCGTTTCCCTTCCTTTCCCTCGCTCCCTCCCTTCCCTCTATGGCACACCAAAGGGCACACACACACAAACACACACACATGCATGCACACACACACTTACACACACACACACGCTCATGCGCACACACGCAGACACGCACACACAAATACACACGCACATGCACAGATAAGGAGCGTTTTTAGGCAAAGGGCCACTGGGGAGCGTCAAGCAGAGTAAAGGGGAGCAAAGCGGCGCACATACACAGAGCTGGTGGGGAGGGGGTGTTGTTTGGTTGGTTGGTTGGTTGGAGAGACTAGACTAGAGTAGAGTAGCAGGATGAAACATTA
>CM050218.1:32470000-32490000 GCA_027475355.1 Coilia nasus | reverse complement strand
CGCTTTCTCTCTCTCTCTTTTTCTCTCTCTCTGAGTGGAGGAGCTCAACCGACACTTCCTCCTTTCCCCACGCTTCACTGGTCCTTTTCTCCGCCAATCGATCGATGGTGGACGCCCCAGAACTGCCAAATAAGGCCCACTCCTCGCTCTCTCCTCTCCTCTCCTCTCCTCTCCTCTCCTCTCCTCTCCTCTCCTCTCCTCTCCTCTCCTCTCCTCTCCTCTCCTCTGCTCTCCTCTCCTCTCCTCTCCTCTCCTCTCCTCTCCTCTCCTCTCCTCTCCTCTCTTCTCTTCTCCTCTCCTCTCCTCTCCTTTCCTCTTCTCTCCCCTCCTCTCTCCTTGTGTGGGAGATCTGAGCAACAAGTGCCTCCAAGCATCCGCAGTGCATGCCGGGTCAGGAGGTGAACTATGGCCAGATGACCTTTGACCTCTGAGCTGCACAGGCAGGCTTTCCCCGAAGTGCATGCAGAAGTGCATGCTGGGATTGTGGAGGAGGCTACGTTGTGTGTTCAATGTTCCACCCACCGGTCCACCCCAGCAAGCCCTACAATACTGCTTTTGTTAGTGCTGATCTATCACTCCTTAAGGCCATGGTTTATCTCTGTGCATAGGTCTATGCATTGTTTAGATGATGCAAATTTCATAACACTTTGCAGCAGTATGGAATTGCCCTATAGACTTTTCTGCCTTGACCATATATGTGCAAACCTGCCTGCCTGTGCGGGTAAATACTAACGGATCTATAGCTAAGAGTGTCTTATGTGAGTGTAGGCAGGCCACAGAGCAACACAGGCTACACCACACTGCAGTACGAGATGTGCAGTTTCGATGAGCTGCTGTTGAGAAACGAGGTTAACACATTGGGCTGGGGTCCACTCCCTCAGAGGAAGAGATCAAATGAAAAAATGCCTATTGATTCACAGCCAGTGATAAAAATCAAGTGGAACCAAGTTGTCTGCCAATATAAAACTGGGAAAGGTAGAGAATATGATTTCAGCAGCCATTTGGACAGCCTTCACAATTAGATTACACTTAACGTGTGAACACACTCCATTATGAAGCTTTAATGGTGTAGACTTCTCTTTCTGCTATCTGCCGCAGTCCATCTAACACCACTGCAAAATGCGTTATGCAATTTCCTCAAACAACTCCTGACTCCCTCCTCCTCACTCTTCTTAAAAGGTGCTTCTACAGACAACAAAGTTTTGAGTGTTTTGAGTAATGTTATGTTTTGAGTTTTGTTGTTGTATTGTTCATTTCAGAGATGCGACAAGCAGCAATTACGTCTTTTAAATAGTGCAAACACATGAAAAAAATAAACTTCCACAGAATTGTCTTGGGATTGTATAGTGAAGGGGTTTTGCAATATATTCTGAACCCAATTTTGTGTTCTGTCATGTTCTCCCACCAGTTATGTTCCTCATACAAAAAGCTGCCCCTTTCTGTCTGTGGCCTAACGGTTAGGGAGTTGGTCTTGGCATCGTATGCTTTTTTGTCTCCATATCCATAACAGCAGAGACATGAATCTACCTCTTATACAGGGATGTAACCCTAGACACTTTCTTTCAACACAGTAAATACACACACTGCCAGGCTCGATGAGTGGCAGATTTCCCAACATACTTTGCAGTCTTTGTCTCTGGTCGATGGAGATGAAGCGGATCATCACCTGATAAGATGGGCCGAGGGTACTGTAATAAAGACAATGTTACATCCTGCTGTTTCTGGGTTGTGTTCTTCCTCTTTGTCTCTGTATGTTTCTCTCTCTTTCTCCCTCTCTCTCTCCCTCTCTCTCTCCCTCTCTCTCTCCCTCCCTCTCTCACTCTCTCTCTCTCACTCTCTCTCTCTGTGTTTTTTCCCTATCTCTCTTTTAGTATCTTTCTGTGTGGCCTTGTGTATGTATAGGTAGGGTACGGAGAAGGCATAAGGGAGGATTAGAGAGAGAGAGAGAGAGAGAGGCAGACAGACAGAGAGAGGGACATGGTCAATGGGTGACTAGTGTGTGTGGGTTGGGGGGTGCACTCTAAATTGCACCTGGTAGCAGTGCTGAAGGAGCTACTGGTGGAGTTCAGTGGGAGAGTGTATAATTGTCTTTGTTTGTTTGTGTGTTAAGGCTGCTCGATTATGGAAAAAATCTGAATCACGATTATTTGGGCCAAAACTGAAATCACGATTATTCAAACGATTGTTTTGTTTTCTTCAGTAACATGCTTCATTTATTGAAAATGTATTCAAAAACATTTCCAAAAAACATTCTTGTACCTTTGTATTTTCCCTACCTTTCTTCGTAAACATTAGTAAGTCTCCTTTGATGTCTAATGTACAAACAGTAGAAATATCTAATGTGTACATCTAATGTACAGTACAAACAGTAGAAAATAATTAGGACAAAAACATTGTTGCCCTCGATTTTATTTGTTTTGAGATCGTTTGTCCCTGAAATTGTTATCACGATTAGAATTCGATAAGTGTTTGTGCATGTGTGTGCGTATGTGTGTGTGTGTGTGTTTTTAATTTTGTGCTCCTTGCATGCTTCACTTTGCCTGTGTAACAGAGTGGCCTGTTCTGGGATGTGACTACCCATGAGTGGAGGCGTGGCCCCACGTGTTTGTGGTCTGAGGGAGCCGGCTCATCTGACGGTGCTGAGACACATCACTGCCACACCAGCTGAATTCTTAAGAGCAGTGTCTTAAACAGACCAGGTCGCCCAGGGAGCAGGAGAGGAGGCCCGAGAGATGGTTTAGGAGAACAGCTGGATCCTTGATAGGAGTGTTTTAAACGGACCAGGTTTTAAACGGACCGGGAGCGGGAGAGGAGAGCTAAGACATGGGTTTAGGAGGTGCCATACCAACCGTGTTCTTCAGAGCAGTGTTTTAAAGGGACTGGGTCAGACAGAAAACAGGAGAGCGGTGCTGAGAGATGGTTTAGGAGGTGCCAGTCCAACCGGATCCTTGATAGCAGTGTTTTAAGCGGACTGGGTCAGCCAGGGCAGGGAGCAGGGGAGCTGGAGGGAGGGCTGAGGGCAGAAGAGAGGTGCTGAGAGGAGGTTTAGGAGGTGCCATTAAACCCAGCTGCAATGGCCACTTTCTCAGGTCCCTTTTAGTGCAGGATTTATTTTTGCTTTCGTTCAGTGGCCCTTCAGAGGGCTTTGTGAGAGAGCCAACTCCAGTTATTTGTTTTTTGCTGTGTCTGATTCTTTGCCCCCTTGGAGCGCTCCCAGCACAGGCGGAGAGACAGAGTAGGGGAGAGAGAATGGACCAAAACCTACTTACACTGGGAGAATGGGTCCAAAGTGTGTGTGTTTGTACGTGTGTGTATATATATGTGTGTGTGTGTGTGTGTGCATACGTGTGTGTGTGCATGTGTGTGTGTGTGTGTATGTGTGTGTGTGCGTGTATGTGTGTGTGTGTGTGTATGTGTGTGTGTGTGTTTGTTTTTGCATTAAGGAATATGCAAACTATGCAAATAATGTGTGCCTTATTGCTTGGATCTCTCACATCCTTTTACTCTATTAGTCCTTCAGTGTTTTGGTTTGGGTATCAAACCCCTAAGGCATAATAATAGGTTATGCCATAAGCCCCATTCCAACTTCAAGTGATGCAGTTCTACGTTATAAAACTTCACCTGCAAGCTTTCAAGTGCAGTCATGTATATGTATAAATAGTTCTGAATACTAATTTCAGCCATTATTAAGCTTTATGAATGCATTATAACCCTTTATGAATGTGGTTATAGTCTTATGGATACAGTCCTCATGGAAAGTGTTACTGAAAGCTCTGCACAAAGTTCTGCACAGGAACCTCCATGAAACAGCTCGGTACATACTGCAGGGGACAAAAGTACTGTGCGTATTTGCTGTAAATCACTGAGGTAGAGCACAGTCAGTTTTGTAGCAGGTCTACAAACTGTTGTGTGTGTTATGAATGCAAGCTTCATAGAAAGCGTTACTAAGGCCATTAAATCACTACGTCTCAGCCTTCCCTTTGCACCACTTGGCATCGTCTCCCACCAGTGTGTTGATGAGGGTGCAGACAAGGCCAGGCCAGCCAGGCCCGGTGGCACTGCTGCTGGAGAGAGGATGCCTCGACTCCATTCAGCCCTTCTCCTCCCCCCACCCCTCGGTCTTCTGCTACCCCTCCTCAGACACCTCCATGCCCATTACCTACCCCGGTGTAATCTCCTCCCCTGTCCACTGCAATTATTGCTAAAGCCTGGCACTTCCACAGCCTACTAACACAGACACACTTACGCACACACACACATGCGCAGAAATGCATGGATATACACACACACATGAACACACACACTCATGCACACACACATACATGCCACACATGCACAGTCACACACAGACACACTCATGCATGCACACACACACGCACAGACACATACACACACACACACACGCACGCATGCGCACACATATACACACACACAAACACACACACACACTGCTGCCACCGTCCGAATCTCAGGAGCACTCAATAATGGATACCTGCGAACATTAAGGGCTTAGGCTGAAATTAACGCTTGACCTTTTCTCCTGAGCAGATAAGGTCATCGTCACATGAGCTCGGAGCAATCACTGAAGACCCTACTTTTGTCACGCACCTCGCCAGAGTGACACTTCACTGGTGGCATGAGCTGGTTGACAGAGAAAGAAAGAAAGAAAGAAAGAAAGAAAGAAAGAAAGAAAGAAAGAAAGAAAGAGAGAAAGAAAGAAAGGAAGGAAGGAAGAGAGAAAGAAAGAAAGAAAGTTTAAGATCTGCTCTGCAGAGAGAATGAGTGAAAGGTAGACAGGTGGCGGGGGTGGCAGAGCGAAAGAGTGAAAGTAGATGGTGGGGGGGGTCAGATAAAGAAGACAGAGAGAGGGGGAGGATGGGGGAGAAATTAGGGGCGGATTCTTTAACTGCCTTGGTCTGCAGCTAGCAGCTCTGGGAGTTAGAAGATAAGCACCATTCAGAGTTGTGTGTGTGTGTGTGTGTGCGTGTGTGTGTGTGTGTGGGCATGTGTGTGCGTGTGTGCATGTGTCTTGTGTGTGTGCATGTGTCGTGTGTGTGTGTGTGTGAGCATGTGTATATGTGTGAGTGTGCATGCGGATGTGTGTGCGTGTGCGTGCACGTGTGTGCATGTCTACGTGTGTGTGTGCATGTGCTCTTGTGTGTCTGTGTGTATGTGTGTGTGTGTGTGTGTGCACCCACTCTTGTGTATGTGAGTGTGTGTGTGTGTGCACTGTTGTATGCGCACAGGAGCCTTTAAACGGGGGAAATTAGGAGGAGGGGGAAGCGAGAGAGGAGAGAAAGGAGAGAAAGGCTCGGAGGGGGAAGCGAGAGAGGAGAGAAAGGAGAGAAAGGCTCTTTCATCGCTCTGCACCATCTCTCTGTGTGTGTGATCATGTACCTCCTCCCACTTCCCTCTCACTCTCTCCCCCTTCCTTACTCTCCCTCTCTCTTTCTCCCTCCCCCTCCTCTGTCTACCTCTATTCCTTCCCTTTCACTCTCTCTCCGTCTCTCACACCCTGGCTCTGTCTCTCTTTCCCTCTACTCTCCCTCTCTCTGTCTTTCTTTCTCTCCCTCTCTTGCTCTCTTACACACACAAACACCCACAAATGGTTTAACACAGAGGGTGCAAAGGTGGTCAGAGGGAGGGAGGGGGTGGGAGGGTAAATGGATACTCCGTTGTAAAATGACAGATATAGAAAGAGAGGGTGAAATAGAGTGAAGGACAGAGAGAGAGAGACTGAGAGAGAGAAAGAGAAAGGGACTGAGAGAGAGAGACTGAGAGAAGGACTGAGAGAGAGAGAGACTCTCCCACTGACATTGAGAAGGGAATCTGAATAGACAGAAAACGAGGACAGGGCATTCAGACGTGTGTGTGGGATTAGTGATTACATTGCTGTCGACACAGACACAGCAATCAGACACAGGAAATCTGCAGGGTGTCCTTACCCTGTGTGTGTCTGAGAAGGGCAAGTCTGTGTGTGTGTAGCCATTGACACAAACTCTCTGTCTGCCCTTGTAAATATGACAAAATATGTTTGTGTATGTGTGCCCGCCTGAGTGTGTGTGTGTGTGTGTGTGTGTGTGTTGGGGAGGGGGTGTTTGCAGGCATTAACACACTGTCTGTCTGACCTTGTAAATAAAGACAACATTTGTTTGTTGATGTGTGT
Organism: Coilia nasus; assembly: GCA_027475355.1. Lineage (NCBI taxonomy): Eukaryota > Metazoa > Chordata > Actinopteri > Clupeiformes > Engraulidae > Coilia > Coilia nasus. The sequence continues at coordinate 32,483,834 of CM050218.1, read as the reverse complement.
GTGTGTGTGTGTGTGTGTGTGTGTGTGTGTGTGTGTGTGTGTGTGTGTGTGTGTGTGTGTGTGTTTGTGTGTTTGTGTGTGTGTGTGGTGCGTACATGCAATTGTGTGTGTGTGTCTGCATGTTTGTGTCTGTTTTTATGTATGTGTCTGTGTCTGTGTCTGTATGTGTGCTGTTGTATATGAAACAAGGAGCATACACATTAAACTTCTACCCCTGAGCAAAGAGGAATAGTGTGTGTATATATGAAAGTGTGTGTTTAGTGGGTCAGACAGAATACTTTGTATGTTTTTCAAAGGGAGTGCTCATATCAGTGTATGTATGAGAGCACACATGTTTATATGGATATTATGAGGATATGTGTATGTGTGAGAGAGTGTGTTCTGTATGAGTGATAATGCTGTATTAAAAAGCTTTGATTTGTGTATGTGTGTTGGTCTTTTGTGTTTATGTGCTTATGTGGTATTTCTTTGAGGCACGGAATGCATTTGTGGCTGTATAGGTTTGGCTGTGCAGTTGAGTGTGTGTGTGAAAGAGAGAGAGAGTGTGTGTCTATGTGTACATATAATTGTGTGTGTGTGTGTTTGTATGTGTGTGTGCATTTCTGTGCATGTGCATGTGTGTGTGTAAGAGAGAGAATGTCTATGTGTGCATATCATTTTGTGTATGTGTGTTTGTATGTGTTTGTGTGTGCATTTGTGAGCATGTGCAATTGTGTGTTTGTGTGTGTGTGTGTGTGTGTGTGTCAGCATGCCTAATTGTTTGTATGTGTGTATGTTTGTGTGTGTGTGTGTGTGTGTATGTGTGTGTGTGTGTGTGTGTATGCCTGCGTGTGTGAGATGAGAGAGGAGGGTGTATTTTGGCAGGCTGGCACAGCTCTGTATGGTGGCGGCGGACTCCTTGTGAGTGCTGTGGTTTGGCTCATTTGTGTGTGCATGTGTGTGTGCTTGTGTGTGTGTGTGTGTGTGTTTGTGTGTTTGTGTGTTTGTGTGGGTGTTTGTGCTCCTTCTGAGCGCTGTGGTTCGGCTCATTTGCATTGTGTCCCAGGCAGGAAATGAGCGGCCTCACACGTGTTTAGGCTTCATAAAAAACAGTTAAGAGAGAGTGCCTCTGCCAGGCCTCCATCTGTCCCCTGCTTACTCCACCCCCCCCCCCCAAATCTACACCAGTGCCACTCCAAGCACTCTACTCCATCTTCCCATTTCTGTTACTGTTGTTTCTCCTTCTCTCTCACCCTGACTAATGAATTATGTGGAGAGACCAAACTTGGCCATAGGTGTCTCTCTCCATCTTCCCAACCGTCTTTCTGGTCTCTCTCTGTCTCTCACCCCAGACTAACAAAGTATGTATAGAGACCAACTTTAGTCAAAGGCGTCTCTCCATTTTCCCCTCTTTTTCTCCTCTTCCTTTCTCACTCCCTCTCTGTCTCCTCTCCTCTTCACGCTGCTGCTGGTGTGGATGTCGACTGAGACATTACCCAGAGTGCACTAGAGTCTCTACACAGACAAGATCCAGACCTCTGATGGATTCTCTGCAGTGCCTGGAGATGCGTGCAGATGAAAGGCAGCAGAATCTGTCATTTTTTTCTAAATCTCCTCAGCTTTTTTTTCTTTTTTTCTATTATGATGCACTGTAAACATAAAAAGTCTCCCCTTGGCTGATAAACTGCTCTTTCACAAGCTCACACAGATCCATGTGCCTGCCATAAAAATAAAAAGTGTGATTTGTGGGCGAGAGCGCTGGCGAAATGAATATATTGCTTTGAATATGTTAGCGCCTTCAATTTGCATATAAAGGCTTATGATGGCATGGTGTTTTATTAAAAATGAATATTTATCCCCTTCTGCCGCAAGAGCTGAGGGTTATTTAATCACAGCAAAATCCACTGACAGCTTCCAGATGAGCTCTCATTATGGAGTGTGTGCTCGATGATTGTACAGTCTGGAGCTGTTCAGGTCAAATGCTAGGGTCCTGCTGCTATTGTGTGTGTGTGTTTATTTCTTACAGAGGGGTTCGCACAACGTAACATAAAGTGTATATGTGTGTGTCTGCGTGTGTGCATGTGTATGTGGGTGAATGTGCATGTGCACGTGTGTGAGTCTAGTAGGGAATGAGCCTCTACTCATGAAGTGTTCACAGAAGGAACTGGCTCCAGTGTGTGTGTGTGTGTGTGTGTGTAAATATTGATCAGTGTGGAGAGGCCAGTAAGAGGCTGGCTGTGTGTTGCACACAGATGGGTTCTCCCAGATGAACACCGCTCTTACTCTCCGCACTCCCCTCGCCAAAACCACAGGCACCACACATAACCTGCCATCAAAGACTGCAGACGCAGTCAGTAATTATTTATTACACTTATTATCCACCATCAAATTATGGGGAGGATTAATTATAAAGTATAAGTAGAAATCATTTAATACATAATTTACTCATTATTGACAGAGCATTATTTACCGAGCAGAATAGTCTGCTTTGATGAAGCCATTGCACGGTGCATCCCACCAAGACAGACCATCCCACCAAAGCATATAATTTCATTAGATTGCACTCTTAAGGGCCGTTCACACCTAGAGTGATAACTATAAAGATAATTATAACTATAGCTTTGTAAAAATCCTGTTAACTTTAGTGAATGGTGCTGTTCACACATCAACTATAACAGCAACGACAGGCTAAACGATATCGTTGGGATCATTTTCAGAGCAATTTTATGAACTATAAAAGCACTGTCACTGTCAATCAGAATTCATAAGAATTCACAAGACGTAATTTTCTATTAGATGCTTAAATCACGACTAGAATGTTGCCGTTAAAATTTCATTCTTCAGTGTGGACGCCCATATCGTTGTAGTTATTGTTTTAGATCCAAACGGACCTTTATCCAGAGTCAAATTCTTCCTACTAGTACAGGATTCGAACATGTGACCCTCTGATCCCAAGACCAACTCCCATACTGTTAGGCCATAACTGCCAGCAGGCCTGCCGATAGGGGTGACAAACCGGTCTCTTGTCCCGGCCCCAGGGAAAGGCGGGTGATCGAGCACCCATAGCACTGGGACCCTTTTGTAGGTTGTGGACTGCAAGGCTTTATAATGCTGGGCTGCAGAAGTGGAAGTCGGAACAGAGGGAGACAGTAGTTTGGTGGGTGTCCTCCTACTTAACCAGACAGAGCACTTCACTTCTCTCCTCGCTTCTCAAATGGCACATACACTTCTCTTCCTCCTTCATGTGTGGCATCTACAGTACCAAGTTTCTTTGACGCCAAAAAAGAATATCTGGTGTGATTTCGGCCTGTACAGGCAAGTCTCTGTAGGGTTGCCACATCATTGGAGAACAGTAGGAGCGGACGATAGTGCTGCTCATCACCAGCTCTCTCCAAACCCTCCATCCCTATACACACACACACACACACACACACACACACACACACACACACACACACACACACACACACACACACACACACACACACACACACACACACACACACACACACACACACACACACACACACTCAAACATACTACAGGCAGAGTGGAGCTGGGTGCTTGAAATCTGGAGACTGCTGGAGAACAGTCTTCTAGCCAGAGGCTGTGCTGCACCATTCTTCACTGTCTCCGTCAGTCTGGTGAACAGCACTTGAAAGGTTTGGGTAGTTCATCAGGAACTCAATCACTGGTGTTGGAGTCATTTAGTTGCTGTTGTTTTTGTATTTTTCCACAAGCATTTTTATCCACTGGATGCCAGGGTGTGTGTGAAGCCGTTTTTTTTTCCTCTTTATTTTTGGATAAGCCATCAAGCCTCAGCTAATCAATGCCTTCAAATCCTGCTGAGACTACTCTGGAGACAAAGGCTTGCTTTAATTAGTCTCTGTCGCGCTGAGCGCCACTGATGAGTCATTTTGAGAGCCCCTCTGTCAGCCTGCCCCAGAGCCTCCTCCAGGGGTCTCCTCCTCCTGCTGATCCTCCTTAGTCATCCTCCCCCAGCTCCTGCTCCAGGGGGCCTCCTCTGGCTCCTGCTCCTTCTGCTCCTGCTACAGGAGCCTCACAATCTGTCTGCCTCCTCCAGAACCTCATCCTGCTCTTCCTCCATCAGTCTTTCCCAGCTCCTGCCCTTGGGGCCTCCTCCTGCTCCTCCTAAGTCGTCGTCCTCCTCCTGCCCCAGCTCCTGTTCCAGGTGGCCTCCTCCTACTGGCGCTCTTTAGTTATCTTCCTCCTTCTCCTTCTGCTCCCCCTTAGTCCTCCTCCTGCACCTTCTGCTCCTGCATCAGGAGCCTCACACTCCCTCAGGCTCCCCCAGCTCCTTCTCCTCCTCCTCCTGCTCCCACTTAGTCATCATCCTCCTGCTCCACCTGCTCCTCCAGCTCTTGCTCCAGTGGTCCCCCCTCCTCCTGCTCCCCCTTAGACATCCTGCTCCTACTGCTCCTGTTCCTCCTGCTCCTGCTACAGGAGCCTCCCACTCCACCAGCCTCGTCCAGCTCCTTCTCCTCTTCCTCCATCAGCCTCCCCAACCTCCTGCTCATGGTGTCTCCTCCCCTTCTGCTCCTCCTAAGTCATTTTCCTCCAGCTCCTGCTCTAGGGGCCTCCTACTGCTCTTCCTCAGTCAGCCTCCTCCTGCTCTGTCAGCCTCCTCTTTCTTCCGCCCCTTCTGCTGCTGTTCCTGCTCCCATTCCCACTCTGTCAGCCTACTCATGCTCCTTCTCCTGCTCCAGTCTGCACCTGAACACGCAGCCTCTCAGACGGATACAGCTCGGGCAAGCAGCTGCCCTCCAACCTTAGACTGCTGGGTGTCTTTCCAGGCCTCCAGTGTTGTAGTGGGTGTATAACTTGTGTAGAATTTTCCCTGTGCATGTGTGTTACCCTGTGTGTGTGTGTGTGTGTGTGTGTGTGTGTGTGTGTGTGTGTGTGTGTGTGTGTGTGTGTGTGTGTGTGTGTGTGTGTGTGTTTGTATGTGTGTCTGTGTGCATGCATATCTAGATATTTAGAAGGTTGTTTCCGGTTTGTCTGTGTGGGCTTAAGTCTGGGCCTGAGATGCCACTGTCGCAGTCGTAGGCTTTCTCGTTCCTGTGCCATTTAGCTGTAAGTGCCACTTGCCCAGATTACAGGGTTGAACCGCATCAATCAGGCCTGCTCCAGCAGAGGTAAAGACCATTAAGGCCATTTTTATGTCATTTCAGAGGCTGAGGAGATGAGACTGACCTTTGCACATAGGCTAATGCACACAGGAGATTTCATATTTCCTCTTTTTCACCAGTAGACTTGTATTATTATTGCTATCTATTGGCTGTCTTACATTTGACAACAAGTTTGCGGACTCCTGTTGCAAGGAGTTGTGGTTTAATAGGACGGATGAGAGATGACAGATAGTACACACCTCTGCTGTTATTCGCATTTCTTCACGCACTTCAGACATCTAAAGCATTAACGTTTGATCGCTTCTGTCAGGCTCAATACCGACAAGTTTTTTTTGACCAGAAAATCAACTTTGTGTATGACATTTTTACAAGGGCAACACATTTAACTTGTTTTCCAAAGGAAACAGTTAAAGTTTGAAAATGTAAGGTGGTGACTAATGCTACCAGTGTAATAAAAATAGTGTTATGAATGAACAGCTCAAGCAATTTAAAAACATTACTAAGAAAGCTGACAGTGCCATTTATAAGTCTATCTATAAGGTATATCATATTTTTATCACATAGCTGTCAACGCCTTACCATCCACTATCCCCATCCCTAGCTACAGCGGGTCATCCTGCGGGAGATTCTGCCTTCAGACTGGATTTAGATTTGAGAGTGATCCGGTGAATTATTGATCAGAGTCTGCAGCAACCCAGCCAATAATACATTTGAGCAAAATGAGACAGGTCTCTCTCTGCTGTCTCTTTCAAGCTAATATAAACATTGAAAAGTGATCATTTTATTTCAAACATGATCAGATTGCTCTATGAAAATATAAACATCGAGAGTCATACAGTAATTTCACTTTAACCCTCCTGTCGTGTTTGGGTCAAATCTGACCAATTAACTTAAAACACTCATAAATATTTTGTTTTACATCTGATTGCCTCAAGGCCCTATGATATCCTCCACACTGTACACTTGAACATACAAAATTGATGATTACCACTTTCATTGAATTTTGAGTGTTTTATTCAACCCTGTTACACTTGTGGTGTTCCCAGTCAAAAGTGACTGCTATAGGAAATGAATGGTTATCTAGATTATAGTCATCCATCAGATAAGAAAACATCACTATACACACCAGCCCAACACAGACACACACAGACACCACACAATTCAGACTGAACAATATGTTTTGTGGGTCTCTTCTTCCCTGTGCTTATGTGCAATTCTCCCATGGAACCAGCTTCCTGATGAAACAATTTATCATATCTTCACACAGAATAGATAGGTGTCTGTTATGTCAACCCATCTTTTTCCTGTGCTTTTGGGCCCGCCCTTATGAACTGCATCTTCTACACTAATCAGTAGCCTGGTTTCCACATCCAGGTTGCAGCCTCCTAATGAGAATATAAATTTGATTCGCTTGAGAAAAGTGGATTAACTCTTAATGTGCATAGACAATAATGTGAACAAAGTTGAGGGAAACAGTTTATACGCATATATTCACATTAAGTATCTGCTAGGTGGCACAGCTTGCAAGTTTATATAGCAAATAGCTATATTGCTATATTGTCGGAGGGCATGGTACTACGTGTCGGGGCTATCCATCTGCACACTCTCGGTGAAGCTGCTCAGTGAAGCTCGTCTTCACAATGCTAAAAAATCCCTTCAGTGTCGGTGTTCCCATGTGTACGGAGGTCGGTGGGGTATGGAAGTGGCTTCGAACGCTGCTGTCAGAAGCTGTGACAACATTCTTTGTCATCTCCTTCTAGCAGTAATTATTGAAAATATTTCCAAAACTGTGGCATGGACAATTCCTACTGGGGGAAGGAGGACATCCATTTTCTCAAGTAGCCTATATCTACTTAGTTTAACAGGTGATGGAAAACGGTTGCTGATGTGCATTTGATTAAGCTGAATTATTGTAAATTCACATTTGTTTGAACGTTTCTTAGGAATGAATGGTTATTATAGGAGTTTTTGTTGCAATTTTTCATCTATTGTCGCACCGTTAACAAACTTGATAAAGAATTCAGTTAAGTTTCAGTGGTCTGCTGAATGTCAGCAGACATTTGAGAACACCAAAGGCACTGTTGAGTTCTGCACCCGTCCTGGCAGCTCCGAAGCTGGATGAACCGTTCCAGTCGCAGGTGGATGCCAGTCAAGTTGGGGCAGGTGCAGTCCTCTTACAAAATGATGCAAATGAAGTTGATAGACCACTTTGTTATTTCTCAAGGAAATTTAACCGTCATCAGTTCAACTACTCAATAGTTGAAAAGGAGGCCCTTGCTCTTGTCTGGGCTTGCCAGCATTGTGAAGGTTACGTTGGTGGTGGTGAGCACCCACCACTTACTGTCACGGAACGCGGACAGACAGACAGATGAACCCAATAGCGTAACTTCAACAATAGTTTATTAAGGATTGGGGGAATCGGGACAAAGTCAATAGCTCCGGAGAGCCGGTAGGTATCCACCAAGACGCGGTGAGACACCCAGGCAGACGGGTGGTCAAAACCCACTCCCGGAAGCGGGCGAAGAGTCGTGGGCAGGCGATGGTCGATACCAGGGGCAGAAGAGCAGAGCGGAGTCGAGGGCAGGCGGAGGTCGAGACCAGGAGCAGGTGAGTCAGCCGGACAGGAGTCGTTACCAGGGCAGTAGAGCAGAGCAGAGTCGAGGGCAGGCGGAGGTCGAGACCAGGAGCAGGTGAGTCAGCCGGACAGGAGTCGTTACCAGGGCAGTAGAGCAGAGCAGAGTCGAGGGCAGGCGGAGGTCGAGACCAGGAGCAGGTGAGTCAGCCGGACAGGAGTCGTTACCAGGGCAGTAGAGCAGAGCAGAGTCGAGGGCAGGCGGAGGTCGAGACCAGGAGCAGGTGAGTCAGCCGGACAGGAGTCGTTACCAGGGCAGTAGAGCAAAGCCGAGTCGAGGGCAGGCGGAGGTCGAGACCAGGGGCTGGAGAGTCAGGCGGAGTCAGGCAGGCAGGAGTCGGCACCGGAGGACTGGAGATTCTGACAGACAGACAGGGGAGAACACAGGAACAGACGGAAGACGAGCAACACCGGGAATACACAGCCAAACAGACGCAGAGAAGTCAGGAGTCAAAATAGCTTGCCGAGGGAATACACCGTGGTTCGCAGACGGACTGACAAGGAGTGAATGAGAGAGGCGAGTATAAGTAGTAGAAACCCCGGGAACTAAACAAGCGTTAACGAAGAGTGCAGGTGAGTCTGATGATTGAATGAACTCGTGATAATCACAAACCAGGAAGTGCAGGGGAGACGGATGATTACTGTAATTGTGAAACGAGGGGAGCGAGTGAGAGAGATAATCTAATGAGGGTCTAAACCAGGAAGTGCAGGTGCAGTGAAACACGGTAGATTGAACCTAAAAGACTAGTAAATGGGTGACAATGAAAAACCACATACGAAAACTCCCAAGCCTAGAGCGAAACCGTGACAGAACCCCCCCCCCAAGGGACGGCCCCAGAAGGCCCCAAGAAAAGAAAAAGAAAAACACCAACCGGATGGGAGGGAAGGGGAGAGACAGGGGATCAGAACTCCTCGGACCGGTCCGATAGCAGGGCAGCATCCTCCTGAGCATCCTGGGTTCCCCTGGCAGGCGGAGCAGCAGCCCGAGGCGGGGGAGCCCGGACTGGTTGGGAGGCACCCCTGGGACGGCCCCGACGGAGGGCCGGCTGATCAGGATGCTTAAGGTGAAACTCCACGATGAGTGAGCGGTCCAGGATCTGGCTAGCCGGAATCCAGGACCTCTCCTCAGGACCATACCCCTCCCAGTCCACGAGATAGTGGAGACCCCGCCCCCTCCGTCGGGACCGGAGCAGGCGCCGCACCGTGTAGACTGGACCCCCATCAATGAGGCGAGGAGCGGGTGGCGGTGGCACTGCCGGGGTATGAGGGCTCACCCGTACTGGCTTAATCCGGGACACGTGGAAGGTCGGGTGAACCCTCATAGTGGTAGGGAGTCGGAGCCGGACAGCAGTTGGGCTGATGATGCGTTCGATCATGAAGGGTCCCAGGAAACGGGCCGCCAACTTCCGCGACTCCACCCGGATAGGGAGGTCCCTGGCGGACAACCAAACACGTTGCCCCACTCGATACTCTGGTGCGGGGGTCCGACGACGATTAGCCCCCGCGGAATAGGCAGCCACGGCTCTTCTTAGGGCGGCCTGTGCCCGAGCCCAGGTCCGTCTGCAGCGGCGGGCGTTGGCGAGGGCCGACGGGCAGGAGGCTTCTCCCTCCTGGCTGGGAAAAAGCGGTGGTTGGTATCCATAAACACACTGGAAGGGGGACATCCCAGTAGCAGGTGAGTGTGTTGTGGGCGTACTCGACCCACACCAGTCGACTGGCCCAGGAGAGGGGGTCCCGAGAGGCCATGCAGCGCAGGGCCTTCTCCAGCTCTTGGTTCGCCCGTTCTGATTGACTGTTGGCTTGCGGGTGAAATCCAGAAGTGAGGCTGACCGTGGCCCCCAGTACCCGGCAGAACTCCTTCCAAAAAGAGGAGGTGAACTGCGGACCACGGTCAGATACCACATCAGCGGGGATGCCGTGGAGGCGGAACACATGTTGCTGGACTGCCTGCGCGGTCTCTTTAGCGGACGGAAGCTTGGGTAGTGGGATGAAGTGGGCCATCTTACTGAATCGATCCACTACAGTGAGGATCACCGTCTTCCCTTCCGATGCAGGCAGTCCAGTCACGAAGTCCAAGCTGATGTGGGACCAAGGACGAGAGGGAACGGGCAGAGGCTGGAGAAGGCCAGCGGGAGGTCTGTTGGAGGCCTTGTTGCGGTTACACACCGGGCAGGCTAAAACATACTCACGGACCTCCCTCTCCAAGTCGGGCCACCAGAATCGCCGAGCGATGAGATGACTGGTACGGGTCGTCCCAGGATGACACGCCAGGAGGGAGTCATGCCCCCACTGCAGGACCTGGGAACGGAGAGCCTCGGGTACGTACAACCTGCCCTCCGGGCAAGCGCTAGGACCGGGTTGATCCTGCAGCGCCCTCAGCACCCGCCTCTCGATGTCCCAGGTGAGGGCAGCTACGACCCGGGACCCCGGAAGGATGGTGGCTGGACCCTGGAGGCTGTCGTCTCCCTTCAGGAACTGGCGGGAGAGGGCGTCCGGCTTCACATTACGGGACCCTGGACGATAAGAGAGAGAAAAATTAAATCTAGAAAAAAACAAAGACCACCGGGCTTGTCTGGGGTTAAGTCTCTTGGCTGAACGGATATACTCTAGATTTTTATGATCTGTCCAAACAATGAAGGGGACGGACGCCCCCTCCAGCCAGTGCCGCCACTCCTCCAGGGCCAGTTTTACGGCGAGTAGCTCCCTGTCCCCTATGTCGTAGTTGCGCTCGGTCGGTGAGAGACGACGCGAGAAAAATGCGCAAGGGTGCATTTTGTCATCCTCCCGTCGCCTCTGAGAGAGAACCGCCCCGACTCCTACATCGGATGCGTCGACCTCCACCACAAACTGCCGTTCGGGATCGGGGACCTGTAGAATGGGAGCCGACGTAAAGCGAGCCTTGAGGTCGGAGAAGGCACCATCAGCGGCCGTTGTCCACGTGAAAGGAATCTTGGAACTGGTAAGTGCGGTCAGAGGAGCAGCAACAGTACTGTAATTGCGAATGAACCGCCGATAAAAGTTCGCAAACCCCAAAAACTGTTGTAGTTGCTTGCGGTTCTCGGGGACAGGCCAGGCGGAGACAGCAGATATCTTGGCCGGATCCATCTTGATGGAACCCTCTGCCACAATGTACCCCAGGAAGGCCACGGTCTTGACATGGAACTCGCATTTTTCAGCTTTGGCAAAAAGTGAATTCTCCAGGAGGCGGTTGAGGACTAGTCGGACGTGCTGCCGGTGTTCCTCTAGGCTTTTGGAACATATCAAAATGTCGTCCAGGTACACAAAGACAAATCGGTCCAACATATCCCGCAGCACGTCGTTGACTAGCCCTTGGAAGACGGCCGGGGCGTTGGTTAATCCAAAAGGCATGACGAGATACTCATAATGTCCATTGGGGGTGTTAAAGGCCGTCTTCCACTCATCGCCCTCCCGGATGCGAACTAAGTGATAGGCGTTCCTTAGGTCCAATTTGCTAAAGACCGTGGCCCCCTGGAGGAGCTCAAAGGCGGTGGAGAGCAGGGGCAGAGGGTACCGGTTCTTTACCGTGATGTCATTAAGCCCACGGTAGTCAATACAGGGTCGGAGTGACCCATCCTTTTTTCCCACGAAGAAAAACCCCGCGCCCGCTGGGGAAGACGAGGGACGAATGATGCCTGCTGCCAGGGCGTCGGCTATATACTCCTCCATGGCTCGCTTCTCGGGACCGGAAAGAGAGTAGAGACGTCCGCGGGGAGGAGATGTTCCAGGAACCAGGTCAATCGCGCAGTCATAGGGGCGATGCGGAGGCAGGGATGTGGCCTTGGCCTTACTGAATACCTCCTGTAGGTCATGGTAACAGCTAGGGACAGAGGAAATGTCTGGGGAAGCCCGGAGTGAGGCTGGTGGACACGCTGGCACGGCTGAGCGCAGGCAGGTTTGGTGACACTCCACTCCCCACTCCAACACCGTCCCTGTTCGCCAATCCAAGCGGGGGTTATGCAGTCGGAGCCAGGGTAGTCCTAAGACCAGCGGTTCCCCCGGAGAGGGGAGCAGGTGAAAGCGGATCTTTTCCCTGTGGTTACCTGAGGACAGCAGCCCCACGGAGTCGGTGATGTGAGAGATCTGCCCCAACAGGCGACCATCCAGAGCTCGAGCGGGAACTGGGGAAGGTAACCGCTGGGTCTGTATCTCCCTCTGCTGGGCAAAAGCGGTATCCATTATGTTGGCCTCAGAACCAGAGTCAATTAGCGCGGTGAGCGTAAGTGACTGAGACGGGAGCTGGAGGATGACGCGGAGGAAAGGTCTGTCACCTCTGGGGGCATTCATGGAGGTCGAGCTCAACCGGACGCCCTCTACTTCCGGCGAGCTCGATCTTTTAACGGGCAAGAGGTGACTCGATGCCCCTCTACCCCTCTCGCGACGTCGAGCCTGGACCCGCCGATCGATGCGGATGGAGAGGGCGATTGCATCATCCAGTGTTGTGGGAGACTCATGAGAAACCAACTCGTCCTTCATGTACTCCGCCAAACTGTGAAGAAAGGCGTCGACCAGGGCTTCCTCATTCCAGTGACTCCTACTTGCTATAGTCCGAAAGTCGATGGAATAGTCCGCCACAGTCCGTTTACCCTGGCGCATCTCCATTAATTCCCGGGAGGCGTCAGCCGTGGGAGCGCCAGCTTACAGCAGCTTACAGGGAGCAACACCTTACGCAACTCGGCCGCAAAGGCACCGAAGGAACGACAGGCTGGCGAGTGGCGCTGGTATTCGGCTGTTCCCCAAAGTCTGGCTCGCCCCGTCAGGAGGTTTATGGCAAACGCAACCCGTGCTGCCTCAGACGCGAAGTTTCGCGGCTGGAGGTCGAATGTGAGCCGACAGTTTGTAATAAACGCTACCACCTCCTCGGGGTTTCCCCCAAACCGCTCCGGCAATCCGATCTTGGGCTCGGAGCCACCAGCGACACCAGGCACTTGAGGCAGAGCCGGAACCGAAGCTGAGAGCCCCGGAGAGGGAGCCATCGGATCATTGGCTCCCGAGGATGCGAGTCGAGCCGAGATTTGGGCGAGCTGCTGAGCCTGAGCCGCTCCCTGCTGTTGAAGCAGTAACACCAGCTGTCGGATGTGGTCTGTCGTCCCCATCAGAGACGCTACATCACCAGAGACACGGCCCAGCTCTCTTTCAGAATGCTCCAGTCTCTGGATAGCAGACGGGGGCTCGGGAGACTGATCCTGATCCATATTGATGTTCGCTGGGTCCATTTTGTGGTCAGTCCGTACTGTCACGGAACGCGGACAGACAGACAGATGAACCCAATAGCGTAACTTCAACAATAGTTTATTAAGGATTGGGGGAATCGGGACAAAGTCAATAGCTCCGGAGAGCCGGTAGGTATCCACCAAGACGCGGTGAGACACCCAGGCAGACGGGTGGTCAAAACCCACTCCCGGAAGCGGGCGAAGAGTCGTGGGCAGGCGATGGTCGATACCAGGGGCAGAAGAGCAGAGCGGAGTCGAGGGCAGGCGGAGGTCGAGACCAGGAGCAGGTGAGTCAGCCGGACAGGAGTCGTTACCAGGGCAGTAGAGCAGAGCAGAGTCGAGGGCAGGCGGAGGTCGAGACCAGGAGCAGGTGAGTCAGCCGGACAGGAGTCGTTACCAGGGCAGTAGAGCAGAGCAGAGTCGAGGGCAGGCGGAGGTCGAGACCAGGAGCAGGTGAGTCAGCCGGACAGGAGTCGTTACCAGGGCAGTAGAGCAGAGCAGAGTCGAGGGCAGGCGGAGGTCGAGACCAGGAGCAGGTGAGTCAGCCGGACAGGAGTCGTTACCAGGGCAGTAGAGCAGAGCCGAGTCGAGGGCAGGCGGAGGTCGAGACCAGGGGCTGGAGAGTCAGGCGGAGTCAGGCAGGCAGGAGTCGGCACCGGAGGACTGGAGATTCTGACAGACAGACAGGGGAGAACACAGGAACAGACGGAAGACGAGCAACACCGGGAATACACAGCCAAACAGACGCAGAGAAGTCAGGAGTCAAAATAGCTTGCCGAGGGAATACACCGTGGTTCGCAGACGGACTGACAAGGAGTGAATGAGAGAGGCGAGTATAAGTA
>CM050218.1:32457500-32460000 GCA_027475355.1 Coilia nasus | reverse complement strand
AGGTGAGCCCAATCGCTGTTAGCGTTTAGCACATGATGTTGTTATAGTTACTACTATAGGGTGACCAGATTTCCAGAGTCTAAAACCGGGACACTATGTGTGACGTCATGCGCGTGCACATTCTCTTAGGCATTGTCGTGTAGTAGTCTAGTCTGCTATCAAAGAAAACCGTTAAAACACGGCCGCTGTATACGGCAAGATACATTGTAACATTGACTGCGAAGATTTCACAGAGCGCACCTACCATTGTCACTCACACACACACACACACACACACACACACACACACATTGACTCTGAATTACTGGAAACTTCATTAGGCTTTAATTTAACAGTTTTGTATATGCGATCACTGTAATTTGGGCAGCTTGATGTGGTGTTGGGTGAAAACCGGGACATTTTTGCGTCCCGACGGGCTTTTGTCGGGACTCGGGACACGCGACTAAAAATCGGGACTGTCCCGGTCAAACCGGGACGTCTGGTCACCCTATACTACTATTTACTTGAATGAGCTAGAGCTAGTTCGTTAGCTTGCTAGCTCGCTTTACAGACACACTAAATTATTTTCTAAGAGTTCGAAATAGGAATTTGTTGGCATTTTGGTCCCATAGTAACGTATTATGTTGGCTTATCTTTGTAGAATCTAAGATCTTTGGTGAAAGTCATCATAGTTTGTGTAGTATAGACCCAGCTCCCAACCCAACTTTGAGAATAGATTAACGGCGATATTTTTTTTATCGCGCGATAAGAGTCTTGCGTTAACGCAGCACGTTAACGCCGAAAACGGCCCGCCTCTAGTGTATATATACTGTATATGTGTGTGTGTATGTGTATGAGCGTACTTGCCTGTGCGTTTGTGGCTTTTCTAGACTGTGTGGTAAGATGGGGCTTGTTGGTGTGCGTATGTGGGCGCATGCTGCTCAAACAGGTTGAGATGATGGCTATGTGGGTGGGCACTCCGCTGCCCGTCTGCTGCGAGCTGATATTTGCCGGCTTTTTAAATTGGCACATGTGGGTGTGAGTGTGTACTTCTGTATTTATATATACATGTGTGTGTGTGTGTTTAAGAGTATGTACCTGTGTGTGTGTGTGTGCGTGTGTGCGTGTGTGTGTGTGTGTGTGTGTGTGTGTGTGTGTATGTGTGTGTAGGCGTGCTCATGAGTGTGTGAAAGGGAATGGAAAAATTTAAACCCAAGTTGGCATAAATGGTGTCTATTTACAGAGCTCCACGCACCTCCTGTCTGTGAGATGAAAGGCAGGAGAGGAGAGGAGAGGAGAGGAGAGGAGAGAGGAGGGGAGGAGAGGAGAGGAGAGGGGAGGTGAGGAGAGGAGAGGAGAGGACAGGAGAGGAGAGCAGAAGAGAGGGGAGGAGAGACGAGGAGTGAAGAGGAGAGAAGAAGAAAGGGGAGGACAGGAGAGGAGAAGAGATTAGAGGAGAATAGAAGACAAGAGAGGAGAGGTGAGATGCGAGGAAAGGAGAGGAGAGGTGAGAGAGGAGAGGAGAGGAGAGGAGAGGCGAGGGAAAGAGAGAAGGGAAAAGGACAGGAGAGGAGAGGAGAGCAGAGCAGAGGAGAGGGGAGGTGAGAAGAGGAGAGGAGGGGAGAGGAGGGGAGATGAGAGGGCCTGCCATGCAGTAGGCAAAGACCAGAGGAACCTGTAGAGTTACACAAGAGTCTAGTTTGTGTTCACACATCTGCTAATGTTTATGTTACATAAGCCATAGGTGTGTTTGCATAAGCTTGTGGGGTTCTTAACCATGTTGCGGTGAAATATGTGTATACCATATGTTAATATGTCTGGAGACACACACTGTGTTGCTATAGTATGGATGTGTCAGTGTGTGCATGTTTTAAAACATATTTATTTGTGTATGTGTATGTGTGTGTGTGTGTGTGTATTTAACATGTGTGAGCAGTAGGCTGTGTGTGTCTGTGTGTGCGTGTGGGTGTTTGTGTGGGTGTTTGCGAGTGTGAGTGCGAGTGCGAGCCTGTGTGTGTGTGTGTGTGTGTGCATGCGTGTATGTGTGTGTGTGTGTCTAGTGTGAGACTGTGAAGCGGTTCCATTTAGGCTCTCACTCCTGCCGTGAGTGTGAGCATTAATGAGAGAGTCACACACAGCTGAGTGTTCATGCATTAGCACTCGTAATGTGTCAGCACCCTCTCTTCATGCACACATTCACACCCACGACACCGCTTTGACACACACACACACACACACACACACGCACACACACACACGCACACACACACACACACACACACACACACACACACACACACACACACACACACACACTGTCAGCCAACTGTACTCCCACTCATAGACCGGCAAATGCCCCCATGTCCTCCCACACAGATTTTCACAGACAGAAAAGCACCACAAACCATGATGGATTCTCTCTCTCTCTGTCTCTCTCTGTCTCTCTCTCTCTCTCTCTTTCTCTCTCTCTGTCTCTCTCTCTATGTATCACTCTCTCTCACCTCCTGCACTCAATGTATTA
>CM050218.1:32442500-32455000 GCA_027475355.1 Coilia nasus | reverse complement strand
TTACAGTTCTGGACATGTTACTCACAGGCATAATACTCACAGTCATGTTAGCCTACTTGCATCACTTTGCAGTCATGTCCCCGCAGTCATGTAATCACAGTCATTTCACATACAGTACATTGCATTACATTCAGCTCACGCTCTTATCTTATTCAAAGCCATTTACAGGTGAACTAGGCACAGGGACAGTCCCCCTGGAGCAATATGTGGTTAGATGCCTTGTTCAAGGACACGTAAGTCCCTCAGAATGAGGGTGCAGAAGAGGGTTGGTTATTTACTCTTCCACCCACATTATTCCTACTGGTACAAAAATTGAATTTGTTTTTTTTTTTTCTGATCCAAAGGAAAACTCACCAACCATCATTACAGTAATGTGACTGTCATGTCACTCACAGGCGTAATACTGATATGATACAATCACATTACCATTAATGATTACAATTACAATTAATGATAGTTAATAATGATAGCTAAAGGAGTCCATGGGAAAAACAGGTATAGTCACAAAATCATTTTTTAATCAAGTTACTCCTCCTATTGGTAGATTCATTCAAACCACAGCTTTTTAAAAAAGAATCATGTGAATAAACGTGCATAGTCTCAACCTAGAAGCATTTTAAAATAGCATTTAGTTTAGGGTTCAAACAGTGTTGTATAAAGTACTGGAAAATCACACTCAAGCAAAAGTATAGGTACCCCTTCAAAAAATGACTTTGGTAAAAGTCAAAGTCACTGACTGAAATGTTACTTGAGTTAAACTCTTAAAGTATCAGAAATTGCTAGTACTTAAGTATGACAAGTTATGTAAAAATAAATGTACTCAAGTAATGTAATTAAAAGTACAAGTAAAAGTTAATTACAGGCAAAGGCAGTCTGAATTTGTAATCTTTTTTATATTTTGGTTAATTGTAAAGGGCCGGGTTTCCCAGATGCAGTTAAGAAGTTCTTAGCGTTAAGAACTTCTTTAGACCCTTCTTAAGGCTCTCGTAAGAAACAACCACGTTTTCCAAAATGCTTCTTAGCACTGATGAGTTCAGTCAGACGCCACCAGAACTTCAGGTGGGAGCATATTACCAAAGATTAGAAGGTTCGTTAAGAAGGTTCTTAACTGGGAAACCCGGCCAAGGTCATTTAGCACCTATGGTTAATCTTAAATGACAAGCAATTACACAGCTGAAAATGCACACGCATGACCAATTGCTGTCATTATAAACAAAAGTTGAGAGAAAACTGAATGTTATCTGGCATCTGAAGATGGAAACCACAGTTTGGTGGTCCGAAACCTTTGTTTTTTAAAATAAGATTAAGTCAGTGCTGAAAATGAGGCGTACATCACCCCATCAAGAAAAAAAAAAACATAAAACACTGCTGTCTCCTTCTCGTCTTCCATCAGGACTGAGTGCAAAGCTAGCTTACTGCGTGAAGCCAACAGGTGTAGCCTATTGGTTGTTATGCGCAAGTGGCAATTGCGAACAAGACAGGCACATCCTGACTTCATTGCAGGCAGTTTTTTTTTTTTTGGTAACGGGTAACTAAACTGCACATTGAAAATGTATCGGAGTAAAAGTATGCAATTAGGTTCGGAAATATAGTGAAGTAAAAGTAAAAGTTATCAAAATTTAAAAAACTCAAGTAAGTACAAATTCTTCCAAAATGTATTTAAGTACAGTACTGAAGTATTATTACTTCGTTACTATACAACACTGGGTTCAAAAGACAGGGAGGTTGGTTTTGAATGAGCTGAGGCATCCTGAATGAAAGCACTGTGGTGTAGGCATGTGTAAATGGCGAAGCATGAAGGCAGACCCTTCTTACTGCTGAGCTAAGGGCTTTTCCTACAGAAACGCTTGGTCAAGACATTTCAGGAGTTGCAGACTTGAGCTGTAGGTGTTGACGTAATGAATGGCATGTGTATAGTTTCTGATGGACAGGAGATCGAAAAAGAAACAGTGAAGCACGAAGACCTTAGTGCTTGAGTTCGCCAAAGTCCAACAGAGCATGTTGGCGTGTGAGACGAGTGTGAGTGCTGGCTGGTTCGACGCGAGGTCTGTGCAGTCTGCAGGGTAATCAGTAATTCTAAATGTATGCCCAAAGCCTGCTTGCCCTCTTTGATCATGTCAAATTTTGTAAACGTTTGTAGTTTTTCTTGATACGTCATGTACAGACAACTTCATCATTAAAAAAGTATCTCTTTAGTTTGAGGCTTCAGGGAAAAATGGCCTACATGAAGTGTTTTTCATGTGTATTACATAAACAGCCTGTAGCCCACAGAATGCAGCAGGAGATTGTGCAGATTTAGCAGAACAATTGACTGAACACAAGAAATTTCCTGCATAGAATTTCTGACAGTAGTCAAAGCTGTCCATCTGTCTGCGCTCAGCAAGAAATCTCAAGACACCAAAAAATGGACAGACGCAATCAGCTTCACAGCATCCAACACCCCCTTCCTCTGTCTTGGAGACTCTCAAAGATGCTTGGTTGGCCTACCCACTGTTTGGTCTGTCAAAGGTTCTGCTGTTGCCATGGAGTCCACCTGCCAGTGACCTTGGTGTGGAGCTGAAGGTCATTAGTCACAAAGCACTGACACAGGTGATTTGCTCAGGCTGGCTAGACAAGCAGCAGCCAGAGGTTATAGCTAACACCCTCCTGGGGGCCTTGTGTATTCATTGCTGCTTTTCAAGTGCTTCTGGAATAAATAAAATGCTCACTGGCACACGCACACAGACATACACAGAGACACAGACACAGACACACACACACACACACACACACACACACACACACACACACACACACACACACACACACACACACACACACACACACACACACACACACACACAAACGCACACACACACACATGGACAAAAGAGAGTAAAAAGTATTCATTTTTTTGTATCTATAACCAGTGCCACCAGTCATGTTCTATTCCTCCCCCTCAACCTTTCAAAATATTCAAATGAGTGAATGGGGTCCCAGCCCACAGTTCAGCAGGAAATGAATTCCACACAAGATGACAGATGCAGAGGGAATAGTGCTGGCTAGTAATAAAGGAGGCTGCTTTTAATGGCGCCGGGAGCAATGATGCCAGACTCCCTTTTTCACCCTGCACACAAAAAACAGCCTTTATTCAACCCCTTTCTTTAGAGCCCAAAAAATGCACAACTAAGTCCTTTTGTGGAATAAGCATTATGAAGAGCATTTCTGTCCCCCACTCTCTCTCTCTGTCTGTCACTCTCTCTCTATTTCTCTTTACGCCAAACCCCCTTCACTGTATGTGCACGTGCTTGTATTTGTGTATTTTACTCATGATGGTATTTTATGGTGAAAATCAGCTGGGAGAAGAGTGCAGGAAGGCCTACACTATCACCAGAGCCTAGAAAAGCAGCCTTTTGTCAGTATGTCTGGCAAGTCTTGGGCCAGACCTCAAGTATAAAGGTTTATGACGGAGGGTTAGCTTCTTATGCATATATTTAGAAATGTTCTACAATTTGTAACTTTTTTTTTATTATTTACTATGTGGTACTTCCTGGGCATAACAATGCTATACTTGAAAACATCGATAGGGACCGATAGCTGGGCCTATTATGCATATATCTACAAAGGTACTACAAATTTGTTGTTGTTTTTTTCTTTTTTTTAATTACTATGTGATACTTCATGGGCATACCAATGCTATACTTGGCAAGATTGCAAGCTCGGTAGTAACAGACAGTACCTGTTGAGCTGCCACAGTTAATAAGGTCATTGAAAAAGGCAATTATGCAGTAGATTTCCAGTGGGGTTACACTATAATTTGAAGGTGCTTGATGTGTTGTGGAACAGAAGATGTTTTTCTTTGGGGAGTGCAGTTAATGATTGTGTTGCAAACTTGAGTACACTTAGTCAGGTGATTTGTTGAGCCACTAGTTTAACACTTACATCAGGATTTTGTTGCTCTCACCTCTCAAGGCTAAGACACACCAGCCACACCTCACACACACACACACATACACACACACACACACACACACACACACACACACACACACACACACACACACACACACACACACATACACACACACACACACACACACACACACACACACACACACACACACACACACACACACACACACACCAGGGACACCACACATAGACATAGACACACACAGACACACACACACCAAACATACTGGGAAAGTTGTGGCGATGATCGTAAACAACATCTGATGCTTTCTTTCCATTGATGTGGGAGATGAAAGGAAGAATAAAAAGTAACATAAAATGACACAGAAACAGAGGTGAAATCATATACATTACATTTTAGGTATAAGAGACCCACATTTAGAGATGGAGATAAAATTAACCTCTGAGTTGAAATATCTTACATATTTAAGTTGGAGTGCCACATCAGTGCAACATCAGACTCATCAGTCCAGTCATTCAAGCACACGGGGCCAAAGCTGTCTGCCAAGAAGGGTTGGGATGCCAGCGATTGCTAAGGTGTCCTTGCTTAGCCGTGGACCCCATCAGTTACACACAAGCTTTTAAAGAGCTGGCACATTTGCACACTAGTTGCACACAAGCTTTTAAAAAGAGGGCACATTGGTTGCACATGGGCATTTAAAGAGTTGGCACATTGGCACATCAGTTCCACAGAGACATTTTAAGAGTTGGCATTGGTACACCAGTTTCACAGAGACATTTTAAGAGTTGGCACATTGGTTTACTGCTTGATAAACATGTGTTTTGTGAAGTTAGTTAGCTAGCTACCATGGCTACTGTTTAACCAGCTTCATGTAATGAGCTGTAGCATGACAAGCCTGTTTTTCTTGATCAGTAATTTCTTAATTATATTGAATGTTGACACCAGGCCTACAGCACACTGCAGGGCTTCAAGGGCCAAATGGTGGCAAATGTGTGTGTGTGTGTGTGGTGTGTGTGTGTGTGTGTGTGTGTGTGTGTGTGTGTGTGTGTGTGTGTGTGTGTGTGTGCACGTGCTACGTCCATGCCTGTGCTTCTGTTCCCCAGATCTCCAATCTCCGCCGCAGCAGAGATAAGGAGTGTGTGTGTGTGTGTGTGTGTGTGTGTGTGTGTGTGTGTATGTGTGTGTAAAATCAATATTCCATGGCCAAGTTCAGAAAGAATGGTGCTCATTAAAAACGAATGGCTATCACAGAGCACACCTAGCATCTACTCCGATACAGTAGTTGCGTTGCTTAAGACATAGTAGCAGCCGCAGACTAAGAGAATCAATTCCTCCTGGCCAACAAGCAATCGTCAGGTGCCAGAACACTAAGGGACAAAATGCTAAACTCAGCAATCAGACTTAAACACTGTAAAATAGGGGAGCTACCCAGACTTGAATAGAAATGTAAGGCAGTGTTGTAGCATAAGGGAGAGAAAGGGGGACAGTGAAGATGAAAGTGAGCTTGAAGAGGAAGAGGGGTAGCAAGAGAAAGAGGTAAATACTGTTACTGTAGGGTACATGTGGAGCAGAGCATGAACAAAAAAGATGAGGACTAAATTTATCACATGCAAATATAACATTGGTTGACTGCCTTGAAAACAATAGGTTGAGACATCCCTTAAAAATGGAAAGAGATGATGCCTACTAGCTTTTTTTTTACAGTGTTTTTACACTGTTTACTACATACATTGTACTTTCAATATGCAACCATACGCAATTAAACACTTGACCACAGTTGAAATATATTTAGTATTAGTCATGTGCAGGGCCGTTGCTAGCCATTTGGGTGCCCTAAGCACAAATGCTTTGTGGTGCACCGCCCCCCCCCCCCCCCCCCCCCCCAAAAAAAAAGTAAACTATACTTCAGAATTTATCAGTGCCATTCACTTTATTTTTTAAACAAACACACCAAACATTAAAGTTAAAATAATAAGTTATTTTAAAATGTTAATAAATAAATAAATACCACCAACATTATTAAACAAAGACTTGTGCAATGACTGCAAACTGAACATTGAACTAAAATAAGAGCTGACTTTAAAAGGACCTCTCCGTACAATTTCCACACGACCAGCATCTACAATGTGAGCTGACCATAGAGCAGGATCATGGAGGGGGCACACATGTCTCCACAGTGTCCCTTGCTGATGGCCTCTCAGTGACGGGACTCGTCACTGTCGCGGTGGTTGTGTGTGGAGTTGCACCTGTACCTGAACTGGACGTTGATGGTTGTTGCTGGTCAAGGCTGGGAACTGTTGCAGAGTCTACACTGGTTGATGGTTGTTCAAAGTTTCTATAAGGCAGAATCTTTGTTTACAATGAACTTGACTAACAAATATAGTTTGTGAATGATTATAATAGGCCTAATAACAAAAACTAATAGAGCATTCGTCACGAGATGAAGACAAAGACGAAATTTAAAACAGGGTGACAAAATTAACACTAGAAAATTAAGCTTAATCAGAAATAGCATAGCTAGCTAGCAACTTCAGGAATGGAAGCGCTAGTCTTACCCGAACATTAACTGAAAACAGTCAAGTGACCATGATGAATTGCTTTCGATATTCCATAATTTATGTTCATATCCACAACGTAAACTAGCTAGATAGCATCAATCATTTACAACTTCAATCATTTGTTAACACAGTCTGAGCTGTTAACTGTGTTAACTGATTCACTTGTTATTAACACAGTCTAAACATGGCTAGTAGCCTAGGAGCAAACGTTACAAAGTTTGTTGACGGTAAGTTTATTGCCTGGCAAGGGCTACAAAATAAACTTTTATTATTATTACTTATTTTAAACACTGTCTTACCTGAGCTTCATCACGCTTTCTCTTCTTTTTTCTGCTCCCGACTCTTGATGCCTTTTCGAGGCCATGTCTAAACAGGTGTCTGCCAAAATTGAGACTGAGCCATAATCGAACAGACCATTGGGAGGTGGAGGGGGGGCACCAGGAGGAGAATGGAGACAGGGCCGCAAAGGAGATTAACCTTTTCTGGAGCAAATTGGCCTATGCTGCTTTTGTATTAGCCTACTTATAAATATGAACACGTTTTACATATATATTTTATATATATATCGTACGTAGCTTATTGTGATGATTTTTTCACAAGCCTGTTTTTTTGGTGGTGCCCCCCCAAGCACTTGGTGCCCTACGCACTGTGCGTACTGTGCGTGTGCGGAGCTACGGCACTGGTCATGTGTTGTGTTTCGTGAATGTACTTATGTTATTTGTCAATATTTCTGAAAAAAATGTAACCCAGATTGTGTCATTAGAAAAGTCAGAATGTTACAGAAGTGTTTAGGAATGATTACCATTGTGTGTAACTCACTCAAACACAAACAGATCATATGAATCATGTGTGTGCGATTTGGCAACAAAATAGCATTTTTACAAATAAGTGTATAGTTTTGAAAGAAGAATAACATTTTGCAATACATCTGGGGTGTTCTGTTCATTTGGTGTATGGTTGTCCTAACTGTGTGTAGTGTTTTGACAAAATGGGCCTAGTTTTTTAAATTCAGTTTAAGCAATTGTAAAAAACTGTAACAAAAATGTTGTTCTCCAAACACTGACGTAGATGGCAAAGCACAGATCCTTTTACACTCAGCTCAGCAGGTGTGGAATTAGCTGCGTTAACACTTGCTGTGTGTGTGTGTGTGTGTGTGTGTATGCATGTGTGTGTGTGTGTGTATGTGTGTGTGTGTGTGCACGTGTGTGTGCGTGTGTGTGTTTGTGTGTATGTGTATGTGTGTCTATGTTTATGTCTATGTGTGTGTGAGCATGTTTGTGTTTGTGTCTGTGCCTGTGCGGGTATATGTGTGCCTGTTTGTGTGTGTGTGTGTGTCTGTGCAGGGGTATGTGTGCCTGTGTGTGTGTGTTTGTGTTTTGTAGTGGTTGGGTTGCTGTTTCTTCTCCTCTCCTTGGTCTTTTATCAGCATAGTGTTTTTAGGGTACTTCCTGTTTACTTCCTGTATGTCCGGCCTCCAGTGGGTTGCCAGTGTCCTACTTGCACAATTTTCAGGTTTTAAGCTGGAGGCCATTTTGTTGCTTCCTGTGTCAGGTTGCCTGTGTCACACAAATAAGTCTAATGCATTAGAAATAGCCATCAGAGCCTGCATTGCACATTTATACACATATAATGCCTCTCTGATTCTCCTCACTCCAGTAAAAAAATTCCCTCAGTGCTTGTGGCATGTAGTGCAGTCATAGTCAGTCACAGGGTGCTGCTGACCCTGGTCTGAGGTTACTCTGGCCCAGGTGTGTTTCCAGTCTAGCCCAGGTGAAGTCCCAGCCTGGCTCCAATTCGTAATTTTTAATTTATTTTATTTATTAGGGACCATGTACAATTTTACATGTAAATGGTGCCATCTGATGCATTGTACCAGAGTTAGCCGCTAATTTTCATCTCCAGTCACAATTAACTCTTTCCCCCATAAAGATGACATTTTTATGACCACCCTGTACCCTTAATGATGAGTTTTGACACCTCTGTTATATCACTGAAGATGTCACTTGATGACCATTACAACAGGTTGCAGTTATTCAAATGTAACAGAGACTGCGATAGGACCAGAGTGACCACATGGGCGACCATAACCCATACTAGGCTGCCAATAGGATTCAAGGATACATTTTCAGCATTTTTCCCCAAAGTTAGTCCAAGTAGTGATGGTTGTAGCTTCCGGAAAAGACAACAAAAAACACGAGGTAGCACGGGCAAAAACTGGCGGCGCACAGTTTTACAGTTTTTTTCAATTGTTTAAACACATTTCCTGAAAGCATGCCTCATACTCTCAGAACTCTACACACAAATAAAAAAAACGCACACACAATGGGCAAAACCACTCACTTCTCCTGCAAAATGAAACTTTCAAAACAAATGCATTCAAAACAATGTTATTTCTTCTCAAAATGCTATTTTGTTGTCAAATGACAAACACAAACCATCATATGAATAGACATTTATAACAACCAGTTGAACCCGGATGTGCTTAATGTAAAACACTATGATAAATGGAAAACACTTCTTCTCCATTCATCATAATGATTAAGGCCTTTTTTTGTTCAGTGTTACACTTGCTACAGACAGTACATATGTCACGGGATTCAGACAGACAGACAGACAGACCCAAATGCGTAACCTCAAAACATAGTTTATTAAAGGATTGGGGAAGAGGGACAAAGTCAATGGCTCCGGAGAGCAGGTAAGTATCCACAATAGGAGCGCTGAGGCACCCAGGTAAGCGGGCAGTGGAGACTCGCACCCGGTGGCAGACAAATAGCCGAGTCGTTGGCAGGCGATGGTTGGTACCAGGGGCAGGAGAGAAGAGCAGGTACAGGGGGCAGGCGAGAGTCGAGACCAGGACTGAAGCGTGGAGCAGTGTCGGGGACAGACAGGAGTCGTTCACCAGGACTGGAGCGTAGAGCGAGGTCGAGGACAAGCAGGAGTCGTTCACCAGGGCTGGAGCGTAGAGCGAGGTCGAGGGCAGGCAGGAGTCGTTCACCAGGGCTGGAGCGTAGAGCGAGGTCGAGGGCAGGCAGGAGTCGTTCACCAGGGCAGGAGCGTAGAGCGAGGTCGAGGGCAGGCAAGAGTCGTTCACCAGGGCTGGAGCGTAGAGCGAGGTCGAGGGCAGGCAGGAGTCGTTCACCAGGGCTGGAGCGTAGAGCGGAATCAGGGACAGGCGGAGGTCGGCACCGGAGGGCTGGAGAGCCAGGGAGAGCCAGGGACGGTCCGGAGTCGAAGCCAGGAGTGGGAGAGCCAAGCGGAGTCAGGGACAGACAGGGGTCGGTAACCGGAGGCTGGAGATAGCACAGGCAGGGAAAACAGGAACAAACAGGGAACAGACAGACACCGGGAGAAACTGCTGTACAGACAGCGGAAAGTCAGGAGTCGAAAAAGCTTGCCGAGGGAATACACCGTGGGTTCGCAGACGGACTGACAAAGAGCGAGTGAGAGAGGCGAGTATAAGTAGTGGAAACTAAACGAGCGTGAACGAGGAGTGCAGGTGAGTAGAATGATTGAGTAAACTCGTGATTGTCACAAACCAGGAAGTGCAGGTGAGACGGATGATTACAGCGATCGTGAAGCGAGAAGGGCGAGTGAAAGAGATAATCTAATGAGGGTCTAAACAAGGAAGTACAGGTGCAGTGAACAAGCAGACAACACGGGGAAATAACAATACAACACGGTAGAGTGAACCTAATTGACTAACAGGTGGGTAACAGCGAAAAGTAAACATGAAAAAACCCAAGCCCAGAGCAACACCATGACAACATACATAAGTGTGCTATATTTTAGAATATTGTTTTTATACTCAGAACGCACATATACATTGTTACAAATATATTTTATTTTTCCCACAAAAACAGTGTACACACCGTGCATCCCAATCAACACAAAGCTGCACCTACAGTGGTCTACATACAATAGAACAGAAGAATTTACTGTAGCCTATACAGTTACAAAAAAAAAAATTACGCTGCATCCTTTCTTCTGTTTTTGTGTGGCCACAGCACCTCATCCACATCACATGCAATGTTTTTCCTGGCCTAGCAGCGAATCCATCCATGAAAAGCATCAACTGCTATATTTCCATATGCGTCTTCCATAGCTTAGAGAAAGGGTACACGCATTTGTGGATTTTGGTCATACACTTTCATCTCCAGTCAAAAAAAAATCCTCAATTGTGTTGAGGATTGTAGAATATGGAGAGAGATACGTAAACAACTAAACAACTACTGTAAAATAATTTTGTTGACCAAATGGCTCTGATCTCATCAGAGATTACGGTCCTTTCTCGTCCTCGTCCGTGTCCTCCCTGTCCTCCTCCTCTTACTCTCACTCCTCTAGCTGTGGCTCTGCCTCTTCCAAAGCTCTGATAGCTAATTGTAAAGCTGTGTGACAGGTGTTTGCCGATGTGATGAGTCAGTGAATTTTGAATCACTGTGTATTCCTTGTGAAAACAAGAGATTTCTGTCATGAAAATTGTGCCAAATGCAGAGAATTGTCTATAGTGTTTTGAAAAAAGTGTTGTGAGTTACATGTTGTGGTCATTGTGTCTGAAGTACAAGGAATTGTGTGTAAACAATTGAGAAAAACTGTAAAAGCAATGCGATAATCTCCTGTCTCAAAAACCATGTCCCCTCTAAATGTGGCTTGGGGTTTGCTTAGCCTCTGAACAACACTAAGGAAGGAGAATAACCCAAGGTCACATTGTAAAATGCATGTACCCAGCATGCACGTTGCTGTGCTGCCAGGAGGGCTTGAGTTTCTGTTGGGTTTGGTTGAGTGAGTATGTGTTGAGTCTTTGTTAAGGTTTGGTTAAGTGAGTGAGTTTGTGAGAATAGGTGTGTAAACACAAAGGGCCTTAAAGTGGTTTAACCGTAGAGTGAAGATGGAAGACTGTAGCTTTAGCTTTACAGATAGGGTTTAATTGTGTATAGAGTACTTTATGTTGTGCAACGGTGTGTGTGTGTGTGTGTGTGTGTGCGTTTATTTTGTGTGTGTATGTGTGTGTGATGGCTGAGAGGAAGAATCTCCCTGTCCCTCCACACACTCCAAGGTCTAAAGGAATCGTTGACATTTAAAGATCTGTGAGCAGTGCACAATGCTTGTCCCTATACCGGGACACACTCTGACATTTCTCAATGCGTGTGTGTGTGTGGGTGTCTGTGTCTGTGTGTGTGTGTCTCTGTGTGTGCTTGTGTGTGTGTGTGTGTGTGTGTATATGTGTGTGTGTCTGCGTCTGTGTGTCTGTGTGTTTCCCAATACCTGAATGGAGAGGAGGCAGGAGAAAGGCAGTGACATTTGTGGAGTCATCCAGCTGTGTCTTGCCTGTGTGGTCCTCTTGACACAAAGGAGCTGGGATTGAACAGATGTGGGTATAGTCAGCCAGGCAGAGGAGACGCACCACAAGCGGGTGATCTGAGTGAGAGATGTGTGGAGGAGTAAAAAAGCGAGCCAGAGATTACGACCAAAGTGCCGCTGCTGCCTGTAGTTGGAAGTTTCTGCCAGCTACACTGCAAACCCGCCACCCATCAGCAAAAAATAACTTTGGGGAAAATGTCCCTGTGATCAAGCAACACAAAAGGTCTTTATCGCAGGTGGTATGGAGGGGGGAGCAGGCGGTAGGGGGTGGGGGAGGGGGAACAGGGGGAACGGGGAGGGCAGCAGACACAGTGACTGTGGTGGAGATTGGAGCTTGGTATCAAATTCATTGCATGCATGGCTTGTTGGGTTGTGTGGCTGGACCCGTTGTGTGGCTGGTTCTGTTGGGCTCACCTTAGCCGACTGCAGTGAACCACGGTTTGCTCTGCAGCTCAGACGCAATCAATCAATCACTCCCCCTTCTGCAAGTGTACCTACACTAACGGCACATCTGTTGTTTTCTGTGTTTGTAAGTGTAGGCACACAAACTCCTATACACACACATATACACCACGTACACACACCACACACACACACACACACACACACACACACACACACACACACACTTGCACACACACACACACTCACACACACACACACACAAACAC
>CM050218.1:32427500-32440000 GCA_027475355.1 Coilia nasus | reverse complement strand
TCAGCATTGATCCGTGTTTGCCGAGCTCTCGATGTGATCAGAACAGATTGATCAGCTTAAAGAGTAAACTGCTCATATTGCTGTGCAGGGAGAAAAAAATCCATATGTTTTCTTGGGTCCTCATATAACAAGGGCTTATTTGTTGTAGGGAAAAATAATCAGCTCTTTTGCCTTGGCACCTTCGAGCCCCCTCCCCATCGCCATTGCCATCACCATAGCAATCGCTATCGCCCAGATACACGGCACAGAAAGGGCCCTGATGAACGGGGCAGTGTTGCAAAGGCATTGATTGCTGTGTGTGTGTGTGTGTGTGTGTGAGAGAGAGAGAAAGAGAGAGAGAGAGAGAGAGAGAGAGAGAGAGAGAGAGAGAGAGTGTGTGATGTGTGTGTGATGTGTGTGTGTGCGTCTGCGTGTATGTTTAATAATTCAGATGAGTGGGCTCGGCGATGCATTGATTGGGGAGGCATGAAGTGGTGTGATGTGAGGGCTATGGCAGAAAGAGATTGACATCAGTGTTTGTGTGTGTGTGTGTGTACCCAGCAGAGAGACAGAGACACTGAGCACATTATTCTCTGATTCTGAACTGCAGCTGATGGGAGCATCAGAGCTGCCACTGAGATGACAGAGCTCTCTTAAGGAGAAGGACTCCTAAGGCCTCATTTCCACCGACTTGAGCGTGTACGGCGTACAATAGTTTTGCATAGGGACAGAATACGCTCAGATCACGCTTGCGGTGGAAATGGTCTAATCTGTTAAGGTGCATTCTAAACGAATACGAACAGAAAACGGGCACGCGCTGTACACGCAGAGTGTGCAAAAGGATACACATTCTAAAGTTGACCAAGGATGACTTGCTTGGTCATCATATTTAGGATAATTTAATGGAAAAAAGTTGAGCTCAGGGATATAAACTAATTAAAATGTGAATTTTAAGAAAATTGCATAATTATTCAAAGTACATTATGGCACAGGATGAGATACACTTCTTTATCTTTTTTCCCTCCCTGGGTCCCAGAAGACACACCATCATTTTATCAGCATGGCGCAATACTCCTTCAGCAGCAGGAACCACTTCAGTGTAATTTAGAGGATAATCTCTGCCCAGAAATGCATCATTCTGTGCACGTGTGGTCTGATTGGCACAGGAGACTGGCCGAGATCTCTGATTGGTGGTTGGGGTGACCTTCCCAACTGTAAAGCCCTCTGATTGGTTGTGGAAGTGCAGGGGCTGGTGATGTTGGGTGGCACTCATTAGGATTCTGGAGATCGACAGGAACAGGAATTGTAGTTCAGCAGCGGCTAGTGTTGGGGCAACAGAGTGAGCGTGAGTGTGTGTGAGTGTACGTGTTTGACATGTGTCACGGTGTTCACTGGAGCTCCTCTCCAGAGACACATGTATTCGTGACCCCCTCGACCCCCAACTCGTCCCCCTTGACCCCCCCGTCTTCCCCTCTGCATTCATGGGCACGTAAAACCTGTTTTATCTGCCTTGAGGAACCTGTGAGGGCTCACCCTTTTTACGGGCTTTTGTGAGGTGCTGAGTAACGTCTTAATTGGGCCATTGTGGGTTTTGCTCAGTTGCTTTCGAACAGAAGGCAAGTGTGTGGTTTATTTTGAGTGTTTTCATGCCACTGGGTTTGTCCTGGTCGGCCTGGCTGAAAGACAGCGTAGCTAATTACAGGCGAGCACAGGGACCTAGTTCCTTTTCATTGGCTGGGATTAGAGGCCCCAGTCATTTTTGCCCTCCTGTCATACACTTATTGTTCCTCTTTCTCTTACTCTCTCCCTCTCTCCCATTCTCTCTCTTTTTCCTTCTTTCTTTCTCTCTCTTCTTTTTCTGTCTTTCTCCCTCTTGTCTGTTTTGCTCCCTCTGTTTCCCTTCTTCACTGCTATTACTTTTGTCCCCCTTGGACCTGTAAGTTAGGAGCCATTTAATGTTTCTAGGACCTTTTTGAAGCTCCTCTTCCTCCTTAAACCCTTTCATGCCATTCTCCCCTCCCAACATGCCAACCATTCTTTTATCCAATTCACCCTCTCTCTTTCCTTCACGTTGCCCCCTCCCAACCATTCATCCCTCGCTTTTTACACTCCTTCCCACACAACATTAGCCACTCAATGCAGCCTTTCAGAGAGAGAGAGAGAGAGAGAGAGAGAGAGAGATAGAGAGAGAGAGAGAGAGAGAGAGACATAGAGAGACAGAGAGAGAGAGACAGAGAGAGAGAGAGGGAAAGGGAGAGAAAAAGAGAGAACGCACTTTCGCAAGGAATTGTCTTCCTCTCTTTGTGACAAGATGGTTCCAGAACTGCACAGCCTTCCAATTATAGTACATCCTGCTTAACTGATGGTTATTAATGCCTTCAAACTCATTACGACATGCAAACTAGGCCTCCCCCATGGGGTGCATACCAATGAGAGAGGAACTTTGCCTCTCTCTCACAGTCTCCTCCTCAGTCACCTTTTGAGGCTATGTGGCTGTGGTCTCCTACACCTGCCATTTGGCCAATAATAATAATAATAATAATAATAATAATAATAATAATAATAATAATAATAATAATAATAATAATAATAATAATAATAATAATAATAATAGACATTTTAACGCAGAAGACACAAAGAACATTAGTTTGTTCAAAGGGAAATTCATTAATACATCAACTGTTATGAAATGACACAAACCCACTATCCCAAAATGATCCCAAAATAGGACATAAAAACAACAAAAGCAAAGAGGTGTGTTCCTCCCTCTCTCTCTCTCTCTCTCTCTCCCTCTCTCACTCTCTTACAGACAGTGTTCCACCATTACAACGCCTGCCGTTGTAGTGGAAGATCAATACAAAAGGGAGCGGGTAGCAATTTAAACAGAGATCCATTCAGGTGGCCCTCAAGGGCTTCTCTGAGCGTGCAGAAGAAAGGATCATACTTAGCAGAAGGTTTTCTCAAAGGCACAGCTCCTCACATATTTGTCCTACTTTGAGTTTGTACTGTGGGCACAAAGGTTACACAATGTACCCTCTGATGAGAGAGAGAGAGAGAGAGAGAGAGAGAGAGAGAGGGAGAGAATAAGAGAGAGAGAGAGAGAAGGAAACAAATCACAGGATGGAGTAGAAAAGAGACAAAAGCAAGAGCCTCCCCAGTGTGAAAGATAGTGTCTGGGTAGCACCTGAGGTGGAGTTTGCCTTGCGGTGCAGGGGCTGGAGGTTGATCCTCTTAAGCTGCTAAATGTTTGATTGTGCACTTAAAAGAGGGGGGGCATTTTGCATTCCTCATGTCTCCTGGCATCCACACACTCATTCAATTGATGGCTGACATTCAGCCTCTCTCAGGCTCTGCGGAAGGAATGCCATGCATGGAGTCTCCCAAATTAACACATAGGACTTCCCTTACTTGGTATGTGGGTCCCAATATGAAGAGTGCTATTGGTCCTGTTGTGCACAGGGCTGCCATAAGGGCATGCTGTAAGGTGAAGGCAGAGGTGAAACAGTGTGCAGTGTTGCTAGGCACTCTTGGGTGTTATTAAAAGGTCAGAGGTGAGGTTGTTATGCAGTGTTGCTAGGAACAGCTGGGTGTTACCGAGAGGTCAGAGTTGAGGCGGTAGTGCAGTGTTCCTACTGTAGGCACTCCTTGGCGTTACTAAGAGCAGAGAGTTGAGGCCTGTGAGCTCCAGCAGTATAGGTAAATAAAGCACAAAGCCAGGCTTAACATTGACATCTAGTCAATCTCTCTCTCTCTCTCTCTCTCTTTCTTTTCACCTCCATCTTTTCCCTCTCTCTCTCTCTCTCCCTCTCTTTCTCTCTCGCTCTCTCTCTCCCCCTCTCCTTATGTGCACTTGGGGAAAGCAGCACGGGGCTTTTCCCCCCTCCTTAAACAAAACACTTCAATCTTCTCCCTCACTCTGGCTCACTCTATAATACTCCTCATGGGTTTAATTGATTGATTGGTTGGCCAATAAGGTGACATCAATCTCAGGAAGTCCTTCCTCCCCCTCGCCGTGGTGACGCTCATTCATCTGCGCTCTGTCAAAAGAACACACAGGAGGCCGGCGCATTTGCAGAGGGGAGACTTTGAAACACTCCCTCCTACTGATGGGGACTGATACAATTACATCTCTGTATTTCAGACAGAAAGAGAACGAGGGAGAGAGAGGGAGAGAGAGAGAGGGAGAGAGAGAGTGTGTGTTTATGTGTAGATGAGTGTTTGTGTGTGTGTGCATCCATGCAAGCACGTGTGTGTATGTGTGCATGGTGTACTGTAGTGTAGCTGGACAGCTGTTTGATACATTTGCCTCTAAAGAAGATTAATCTTGTGTACTGTACCTCCATCTAATTGTTTTTCATTAATTTCAGTGTTCAGTGGAAGGACTGGCTGACACGAGGCCTTTTTTCTGATTAAACTAACAGCGCTCTTCTATTTCTCTTCTCCACTCCACCCCCCTCCCGCATTTCTTTTTTTTCAGGGGGGATATTTGAGTCTGTCGAAAGTGGCCCATCAGGTTCTGAGGAACTCGCCTTTAAGTTTGCTTTAAACACAATCAACAGGAACCGCACATTGCTGCCAAACACCACCCTCACGTACGACATCCAAAGGATAAACATCCACGACAGCTTCGAAGCCTCCAGAAAAGGTAGGACAGAGAACAGTGTGCTCGCTAATGGCCACACACACACACACACACACACACACACACACACACACACACACACACACACACACACACACACACACACACACACACACACACACAGGCTAAGTGTCCTACTGGCTTGTCAGTGTAAGCAAATGTAATTACAGCATTTCTACTGTACCCAACTGAGGAGAATACAGAGCCACATCTTTGGATAAAAGTATCTGAGCGTAAAACATGACCATAAATACAAATACAAACATGAACACAAACATGCACTGTATCCAACGGAAGGAAATCTAAAGACACTGTGAGACACTGGCCATTAAATTTTTAATTTAAACCATCTGAACATAAAACATACATGTTCCTTAATTCTGTCCGTGGACATCTTGGGCTGCAGTGACGTAAGCTCCTTTGTCTTGTTAATGTGGCCCAGTTGTTGAGGTACACCAACCATCACTCCACCAGTACCCCGACCATCCCCAGGTACTCCAGCCATCACCAGGTACCCCACCAGTCAGCCGGGGGGCCTCTCTGCCTGGCCCTTTGTGTTATTAATCTGGCCCAGTGGTTGAGGTACCCCAACCATCACTGTCAGTCATCCAGGGGACCTCTCTGGCTGCCCCTGCCACATATTTGTTCCAGGTGTGTGTAGTAAAATGTGAGGTAGTAAAATGCAGTGCGTTACTGTCTGCTACCTGAATGCTGTGAGGTTCATTATTTCACTTACCCCATGGTGGACATATTAGCATTATGCTAATTAGTGAAGTTAATTTTCATGCTCTGATTGCCCTGATGTTTGTGAAGCTAGGCTGCTTCTTTTAACCACACATAACCAGGCCCGTTTCCACTGTAGGGACTTCTGGGTATTTGAGTGTTTTGTCATTTGTTTCTTGCTTATGTGACCACGCACGTTATCAAAGCATTCTGTTGAGCCATAACTTTGTAAAGTCCTTGTTGTCTGTAGCCTGGATAAAGTGTAACTTTACTAAAAGCTGTTTTAGTCATTTTTTCAGTCCTTTTGAAGTTACAAATTTGACGAATCGACAAGCCCGTGAAACATTATCAGAATACTAAAACTAGTTTATAGCTCTGCAAACATTTAAAGAATATGTCGCAATAAGAAACTCATCCTGGCCCTGGAAGAAAGATGGAATATTTATTATTGTTTACAAAACACATGAAAGAATTATGGCAATCCTGTTGAAAAGGTTAAACACAGTATTTAAAGGTAGTGTGTCTAAACCTCATTCTTTCTTTAGATGTTTTAGGCTTTTTTGACACATGTTGTTTACACCTTTTGCTAGCATGTTTTGATAGAACGTAGAGAAAAAATATCCCACCGATTGGTGAAAAAATAAGGATGGTAAATAAATAAATGAGGACAACAAAATATTGATTTAATTAATTGAAGGAGCATTACAATGTAGATATGAATACACACACATCATTTTGCTTAGTACACACACTCTCTTTTATTAAATAACTAGCTTATCCTCCTTAAAAATGATGAAAGAATAAATGTAGCAATTATATATAACTAAGAATTAAAGAATTTCCTGTAGCTGCAAGCACTGAGCAACCAGACTGGATTTTTAAAAGGGATTTTTTCGAGCTACTCAGAATTGCCTCACAGCCTCCAGCCTGATCCTGAACCAGCCATCCCACTGGGAGCTGTTAGGGGTTCAGTGTCTCGCTCAAGGACGCCTCAACATCCAGACAGACAGACAGAGCCTGACTCTTCCAAGAAACCTCACAAATCCCACTCCACCTCTCCTGCTTACTTACAGAGCAGCCGGCCCCCTCCCTTTAACTCTGTGTCACATTATTTGTCAGTGCAAAGATCCAAAGCCCTGGTTCCTAACACTCCTCTGTTATTTTCTCTCCTCCAACCCCCCCAACTCACCACCCCCCTAACACTCTTCTTCTCCTCTCCTCTCTCCTCCAACCCCCAACCCCTCCTCCATCCCCCCAACACTCTCCTCTCCTCTCTCCTCCAACCCCCCAACCCCTCCTCCATCCCCCCAACACTCTCCTCTCCTCTCTCCTCCAACCCCCCAACCCCTCCTCCATCCCCCTAACACTCTCCTCTCCTCTGTCCTCCACCCCCCAACCCCTCCTCTATCCCCCCCAACACTCTCCTCTCCCCATTCATCTCCTCTCCTCTCTCCTCCAACCCCCCTAACCCAACCCCCCCAACACTCTTCTCCTCTCCTCTCCCCTGCTCTTCTTGTCTCTCCTCCAACCTGCCCCCTCACCCCACCCTCCATCCCCCAATACTCTTCTCTCTCCCCCACCCGCTTCTCCTTCCTCTCTTCCCCACTTCTGCCCTTCAACACCCACCACCTCTCCCCTCTGTCCCCCAATTCCTCATGTTCTTCTACCCTCTTCTCTCTTCTTTTTCTCCTCATCCCCCTTTCTGCCCTCCACCCCCCCTCCATCCCCCTCAGCATGTGACCAGCTCTCTCTGGGTGTGGCGGCCATCTTTGGTCCCTCGCACAGCTCCTCGGCCAATGCGGTGCAGTCCATCTGTAATGCGCTGGGCGTGCCCCACATCCAGACCAAGTGGAAGCACCAGGTGTCCGACAACCGCGACTCCTTCTACGTCAGCCTCTACCCTGACTTCTCCTCACTCAGC
This sequence comes from Coilia nasus, assembly GCA_027475355.1. Lineage (NCBI taxonomy): Eukaryota > Metazoa > Chordata > Actinopteri > Clupeiformes > Engraulidae > Coilia > Coilia nasus. Next base: position 32,432,735 of record CM050218.1, on the reverse strand, counting down.
CGTGCCATTCTGGACCTCGTGCACTTTTTCAAGTGGAAGACTGTCACCGTGGTCTATGACGACAGCACAGGTGAGTGTGTGTGGTCACGTCTCACACACCTGCATAGCAGGGCCAAATTAGCGAATGAGCCAACTGGGCCCAGAATCTGTTTTATTGTCCAAGTACACTTACTGTACATATGCAAGGAATTTGACTCCGGCAGTTGCAGATGCAAGGGGCCAAAGGTCAAAGGGAGCACAGGGCAGGGGCCCTAAAAGTACAAGCATGTGTAGGCACCTGTAAGGCCGCAAACAAGATGACCAGATTGAACCCCAGTTTCCTCTTCTTACATCAGACAGAGACGCTTTTGTTACATTATTGGTGATTTTAACAAGTTTTTTTTTGTTTGTGCTGGGCATGCTGAATCTTGGTTTCCTTCCTACTGTGATGTACGTATATGTCTGAGTTTGCTTTTTCATGACCAGACTCATTATGAGTCTTTGGCCAGATACTCACTGCTGAGTTTGTTTTCTTTGGTGGTGTAAAGAGACCCACTGAATGAATCTAAATTTAGACCACACACACACACTCACAAGCCCACACACACACACACACACACACACACACACACACACACACACACACACACAGAGACACTGTCTCACATAGGGACACACACTCAGACACTCAGACACACAAACACACACACACACACGCACGATAAGTAGTGCTGTGCTGAGGTAGCACATGCATAAGTCAGGAGATTGTCAAATGGCTGCTGACTGCATCTTTCCTGACTATTTAAGTATGTTAGAGTAGCATAAAGCAGCACGTAGGTATTACGTACTATATCAGACCGATACAGCTTATATATATAACTATACAGCTAACTATATAGAACTGTCTTGCTTCCATATGCTACATGGCCCAATAAATGGTGCAGACGGACGAAGGCCTGCATTTCTAAACAGCCTAATCTAGCATAGCCACCATACAGCAAGCCTGCTGAGTAGCCTGGCCATTCCCACTGTGTGTGTGTGCGTATGTGTGTGTGTGTTGATGGGTACAGCATGTTCCCTTTCCTGCCTGAGTGATCTGGCCCTGGGGGCAGGAGGGCTACACTACCACCCTCCAACCCCCCCACTCCCTCAACACTCCCTCAACCACCACACACACGCACACACGCACTCACACACACACACACACACACACACACACTCTCCCGCAGGTCCACTGTCCCGGCCAAAGCTCCCGGCTGATAGACCATGGCGAAGCAGCGGGCACCGCCATGGCCCCAGCAGCCGGGGGCACACGCGCCATATGCCAGGGGTCGGCAGCGGAGCCAGTACTAGGAGACATGGCCAAATTACCCACAACTCCCCTCCTCTTATCTCCTCTCCTTTCATTTCCTCTCCTCTCTGCTTCTCTACTGTCCTCTCCTCTCGTCATGCTCCCCACTCTTGTGCTGTCCTCTCCTCTCCTCTCCTCTCACCCCCTCTCCTCTTCAGCCCTTCTGTAATGATGGGCAGATTACAACCCCCCCCCCCCCCCCCCCCTTTCTGCTGAAGTCTGCCGAGGAAAAAGGCAGGAAGTGTTTATCGGGGGGCAGGAAGTGTTTATATGGGGGAGGGGGCAGGGCACGTTTACACCATTTAACAGTGTTTAATTTCAGGCCAGTGCACTGGCCTCACCTTATGGCCATATGGCAGGCAAACATCCCACTTCTCTTGATTGAACCAGCCACATGTATATAAATGATCACATGCTTAATTCTATATTGTACTGTCCATATAGTACACACACACCTACATGTATAGTGCTGCAGCCTGATATTTGGACAAAAAGTTGAAAAATCATCATACTAAGGCTATTTATACTGTAGATAGGTACAAAGGTTTTCAGGACTGATGTATGTTTAACCATAATGAAATGTACATTTAGGGTGGCATGAATCACTATTGTTTGTCAGAGTTGCCCATCTATCTTGCAACCTAATTTGTTGCTCCCGACTGTTTTGCAGGATGTTTCTGTGCCTGTCAAACAGGTTTGTTAGGTTTGGCTTTTTAATCTTCCTTAGGTAGAATATGTTATTTTAGCAGTACTACCATATAAAAAGCCCAAATGTTGCAAAGTAGAATGTTGAGAGGTCTTGGGGTGATGGCACACAAATCCAGCAGGAGGTAGAGGTGGAGTTTTTGCCATTTATCTACAACACCACCAGTGAAAAAACAGTGAGCCAATGACAAAAAAGGAGAAAAAAAACATACCAAAAAGAAAATGTAAAAAAATATATTTACACTATATACTTTTTTGTAAACTGTTTTGCAAACAGGCAATGAGAAGCCAAAACATAACAAAAACAATCAGCCAAATGCTCACAATCAAAAAGTTTAGATTCACAAAGCACAATCTTACTCACACAGCTGAGGATTTTAGAGCACATAGACACATGTCCGATCAACAGGAAGTTCTTTCTACAATTGAGAATCATCCCCGTTATAAGGGATACCTGGGCCCACCCGCAGGTGGACTATCCCATTACTGACAGAAGCTACTCAAATGCTTAATTATAACCGCGAGGGTGCAACCATGTACACTCGCGAATGTGCCGCGGGAATATAGTGTTTTAACACAGGCACGCGCATCTTTGGACAGAGACGAAATGCTGAGACACTGGTAAGATATGCTTCTGCTAAAAATGCTAAGTTAAACATTTGATGCTGCACTTAGACATTCTAGATGTAATGTAGCCCATTACATTCCCAAAGATAGGTTGTGTTGTACTAGAACAGCATATTCAAATAAACAAAGCATGTTAATGGATCACTTTGGCGTGTGTGTAGAATGTTTGTGCGTGTGAAAGGTTTGTTGTGGTTTTAACAATGTGTGCACCCATATCAACACACAGTCTTTTCAAATATGACATCTTAAAATTCAAAACCTGTGAAAATCATGACATATTTAAATGGTGAATGGTAATATTTCAATGGTGCAGTTAAACTTCAGATAGCCAATTTGTTACCTTAACATAGTCATCTTGACAGTTGCAACTTTAGGCTCATTTTGCCAAATGAGGTCACATACTGTATAGTGGAGGAAATAAGTATTTGATCCCTTGCTGATTTTGTAAGTTTGTATACTGACAAAGAAAACGAACTGTCTGTCTGCCTGTGATTTTAATGGTAGTTTTTTTTAAACAGTGAGAGAAACTGTTTTGCATTTCATTGAGTGAAATAAGTATTTGAACCCTCTAGCCAAAAAAGACTTAGTACTTGGTGGCAAAATCCTTGTTTGCAAGCACTGAGGTCAGACGTTTCTTGTAGTTCATGACCAGGTTCGCGCCCATGTCAGGAGGAATTTTGGTCCACTCTTCTTTGCAGATCATCTCTAAATCATTAAGGTTTTAAGGCTGTCGCTTGGCTACTCGGAGCTTTAGCTCCCTCCATAGGGGTTTTCTATAGGGTTAAGGTGTGGAGACTGGCTGGGCCACTCCATGAGCTTAATGTGCTATTTTTTGAGAATCTACTTCGTTCCACTCCTTCGTTGCCTTGGCTGTATGTTTTGGGTCATTGTCGTGTTGAAAAACCTATCCACGACCCATTTTCAGTTTCCGGGCAGAGGGAAGGAGGTTAACATTTAGGATTTTACGCAACATGGCTGTGTCCATCCGTCTGGTTGTCCTGTGCCCTTGGCAGAAAAACACCACCAAAGCATAATGTTTCCACCTCTATGCTTGATGGTGGGGATGATGTTTTTGGAGTCATAAGCAGCATTTCTCTTCCTCCCAACACGGCGAGTTGAGTTAATGCTAAAGTGCTCGATTTTGGTCTAATCTGACCACAGCATCTTCTCCCAATCACTCTGTAAATCTTTCAGGTATTCATTGGCAAACGTCAGGTGGGCCTGCACATTTGCCTTCTTGGGCAGGGGGTCCTTGAGAGCATTGCAGGATTATAGTCCATTGCGACGTAAAGTATTTCCAATGGTTTTCTTAGTGACTGTGGTCCCAACTGCCTTGAGATCATTGACTAGCTCCTCCCGTGTAGTTCTAGGCTGATTCTCACTGTTCTCATGATCATTGAGGTGAGATCTTGTGTGCAGCCCCAGACCAAGGTCGATTGAAGGTCATTTTGTATTTCTTAAATTTTCAAACAGTTGCACCAACAGTTGTCTCCCGAACACCCAACGTCTTACTTATGGTCTTGTAGCCCATTCCAGCTATGTGCAGGTCTACAATCTCGTCCCTGACATCCTTTGACAGCTCTTTGGTCTTTGGAGAGTTTGGAGTCTGATTGACTGATTCTGTGGGCAGGTCTCTTTTATACAGGTGACTAGTAAAAACATGTGTCTTTAATTGAGGTGATGAGTTCATTGGGAGTGTCTAACTGGTCTGTGGGAGCCGGAACTCTTAATGGTTGGTAGGGGATCAAATACTTATTTCACACAATGACATGCAAATCAATTAATATATTTTCTATAATGTGATTTTCTGGATTTTCTTTTTGATATGTTATCCTTCAATGTTAAAATAAACCTACCATTAAAATTATAAACTGTTCATTTCTTTGTCATTGAGCAAACCTACAAAATCATTAAGGGATGAAATAGTTTCCTATTCCTATTTCCTCCACTGTATATTCTCAATACAATGAAGGACACACTGTAGGTATGGGTCAGGTACAGGCGGCCATTCTGTAGGTATGGTCCAAGCACAGACTGTAAAAGTGAACACAGCCACCCCAGCATGACGAAACCCTGGAGGGCAGAAGTGCAGGGCTGCCAGACAGGCAGTGGTGGCGGGGCATCCCTACATCCATAGGAAACAATAATGTGGGTAATTGGATTGTTTGGGGACGCTGGGACCGGCTCTAATTCTCACTCTGAAAATGAGCTAGACACGCCGGATACCTCCTCCTCCTCCTCCCCAGCACAGCACACCATCCGTGTATGATCAGTCATGTGATGTTAGTGGGTACATGATTTTTAGAGGGAGAAAACAAAGACAGAATAGAGGATGAAAGCTAGCAATAATACGATGGTTTTCTAAAAGTGAGTTAAACTAAAAACAGCACAATGTCTTTGTCTTTTATTGCACTATTTTATTGGACCATGTCCAGTGGTGGAGGGGTTAAATCAGGGGTGTCCAACATTTTTGCCAGGGGTGCCAGATTTAGTGAGGTGAACATGTGAGGGCCAACCATTATAATAACAATAATAACAATAATAATAATAACAATAATAATAATAATAATAAT
>CM050218.1:32422500-32425000 GCA_027475355.1 Coilia nasus | reverse complement strand
GCTCACATTCTCTCATCCTCTCATTCACTCAACTGCAGAGAGAGTGACAGTTTAACTGCCCCCCTCATTGCGTTTATGGGCCAGTCACCGTGACAACATCTTAGCCGGCAGACCTAGTGCAGAGAGGGGTCAGGCAGGGGCTAGTCAGGCTACCCCCCAACCCCCCCACCCACCGTCCAACCCCCCAACCCTCCCGAATGGAAGAAGGCGAGAGAAGGGAAAAGAAAAAGAAAAACAGCTTGAGTTTTGGTGCAGCCCCAATCTGTAATGGGAATCTTTGTTTTGCTGCCATTAGGGGCCGGAAGGTTCCTCAGGGGATTGTGTGTGCCGTTGACGGACGCCAGAGCCAACAATAAAAACTGGAATTGAATGTACAAAACAGCCTCTTTTAGTGCAGTTCTCCCCTCAGCAGGAAGTTCATTTACTGTGTGCCCAGTGCGTGTAATTCTTTTATCACGACGTGTTTGACCTGTGTAAGCCTGACATTTTTTTAATTGCGTTAGTTTAAAGGTCGCTCCAGACAACACCATCACAGCTTGTTCACCCAGGAGTGTCTGACTGCACACTACCATCATAAAGGGCTTATGACATGAGCCAGGTGGGGAACTTTTGATGCTTTACAAGTATTTGTCGATGGTTAGATTCCCAGCAAGAGATGTTGATACTCTCAATAAAATTATAGTAGAATCACTTGAGGTACAATGAATTGGTTGCACAATGAAAGGAAATAAAACTTCATATTAATTATATCCATTGCCATGTGCGTGTGTGTGTGTGTGTGTGTGTGTGTGTGTGTGTGTGTGTGTGTGTGTGTGTGTGTGTGTTTGTGTGTATGTGTGTGTGTGTTTTTCAGTTTATGTTTGCATTTTTAGCTCTTGGCCCCAAAGCACTCCAAGGGTGTCTATGTCTGTTAGGCATAGTGGCTTTATATCATGTGTTTGCTCAAGCGGAGAAGCCTATAAACGCATTTCAAAACCTGCTAAGCGCCTGAATTGAAGTGAGCAGCACTGGAGCGCGGCCGGGCTCTCCCCAGACCCCTCCAGTAATCTGTTTCAATTTCGTCTGTGCGACTGCTTCAACCAGCCGCCCTCCTCTCTGCGCAGTAATGATGGGTCCATCCCATCATGGCCTCTCTGCTTCGGCTCCACGGATTGCTTATAGAAACTGTGAGCGCGTTTCATTATGTTTCATTTTGTTTCATTTCGTTTCATTTCATTTTGTTTTGTTTCGTCTCGTCCTCCTCCCCCCAAGCCCTCAACCTTTTCTTTTTACATCTCCTCAAGTACCATATATTATTTATTTTTATTTTTTTTTGCCTGTTTGTATTTAATAAGTGCTGTAATTGCTGTGATTGTCTCTAATATGTGCTGTGATGGCCTTCACCGGGCTGGCTGAATGGAGTCTGTGATGATTAATATTCACTAGTGTAGTATTACCACAGTCGGAGTCTGCTTTTACCTCCTCCATGTGTGTTGCCTTTTCTTAGCCTGCTTGTTTTTGGAGGAGACATTTTATTTTGCAATAACATCGGGACCCTCAAGGATGGAATAAACTTTTCATCTGCTTTTGTTAAATTTTATAATTAATTGGTGAGAAAGCTAAATAAATCAACAGGCACAACAACAAAAAAAGACCCTATTAGCGCTTATATTCTTAATACGCTGTTTATTCCTGGCCAGGACTGCTTGCGGTTCATGGTGTCTGACGCATCAAGATGGCACACAAATGTTAATTAATGCGCCGCATCTGTGAGCGGCCTTGACAAGGTGTTGGAAAGCAGGCAGGCAGCGCACGCGGCTCCGGCAGCAGATGTTCCCTCGGACCCGCCCACAGCCTGCTGAGCATGCTCTCTCGTTCGTGGCCAAGCCCGAAAGCTGCGAGCAAACACACACACACACACACACACACACACACACACACACACACACACACACACACACACACACACACACACACACACATACACACACTGTGCCGCTTGACTTGGCTCTGCTCGGCTCCTGGAAGTCCTCTCCTTCCCTGTCCTCCCTCCCTCATCAGCTTTAAAACATTCCGTCGGATCTGCTGGCCTCCTGCAGTCTGCTCAACTTCACAGGGCCACTGAGGCGGATTAAGAGGGGGAGAGAGAGAGCAGACCTTTGCCTGTGTGTAAGTGTGTGTGAGGAATTCCTACAAATCGTGCAACGCCTTTCTGTGCATTCTGCTCGTGCTGCCTTTTAAGATCTTCGACCTGAAACTGGTTTTTAATCTCTCTTCTGTTTTGTTTCGTACAATAGATCAGACATAAATATGGTGAGCCCCCTTCGGGCTGCTTTAACCTTGGCCATTGTGTTTATAGCTTCCTGTGAAATCATGATTCACACCCCCATTCCTCCGCTATCACATGATACAGCTCTGTAGATGTCATACCAGAGGGTAAAACACTCTGTGGTATAAGGCTGCCATCTTTCAGGGATTTGGTTTGGTTTGAGTAATGCGGCACAGCGAATACTTTCGCTTG
>CM050218.1:32417500-32420000 GCA_027475355.1 Coilia nasus | reverse complement strand
TGTGTGTTTGTGTGTGTGAGCTTACAGGGCTCTTTCTGCAGACCTTAGAGCAATGGCTCTCTTCCAGACATCTGTCTGCTTGAGCACAGCGGCGGGCCTTTTCAGACGGGAGCTTGAAGATCAGCGCGCTGTAGCCGCCGCTGCAAAGGATGCTGGGCCCGACCCTACACATTTCTATGCCCCTGCTCTATCTTACTTACTGACTGTCTGAGAGAAATAAGCCATTTCGCACCATAGCTGAGTGTTTAGTCATCTGTCTGTTACAAATAAGCAACTGCATACTGCAGGTGTTTAGTTATGCACGACATGCTGCGGTTTCTACTTTAAAAAAAAAATTGTGTATACACCATTGATATTCAAATGAGGTGACTAAAGGGTACAGTTTTGCGGGTTAGGATGAAAGCTGCTATATTTCGCGCTACTCCACATGCATACATGCTACTTGGCTAGCCATAGAGATCAAGACAGCTAGTGTGCAAATACTCTTTTCTCTCTGATGGAGGAAGTTAGAGAGGAGTATGAGTAGTAGGGAAACACATCAAGGCCTCTGGACACACCCAAGCATGCACACACACACACAGTGTAGGCTACCAGAAAATCTTGTCTGGCAAGGCAGACAATATATGAGATGGACCAGCAGCATTCACACAGCATGTTAAGCTGACTGAAGACTCAGATGAGTAAGAAAACAGAGAGAGAGGGAGATGGAAAAAGAGGAGGAGGGACAGGGAGAGAGAAAGAGAGAGAAAGACAGCCAGACAGACAGAGAGAGAGGAAGTCAGAGAGAGAGGGAGAGAGAGAGAAAACATGACATGTTCAAAGAAGGATGGATTTCATTACACTTGGATGACATTAGACCATCTATTCATAGGGAGTCCTTATCTGGCTCTAATTAAAAGCAAGTGAATCTAACGAATGCAGGGTCCAACTTTAATTATACTAGATACATATTTGTAGAGTTTTCCCCCACTATACTCTGCTCCCTGAGCTCCTCCAAGCGTTTCCCATGTATCACTGCGAGTGTGTGTTTATTAAGTTCCCCCGTCTCTGAAAAGTTTCTGATTGTGTTTTAAATAGGGCTCTATTTCCTAGTACAGCTTTTCGGCTTCAACAGTTCTTTCATTTGCCTAATCAACAATTTATTGGAGCGACAGCAAGGCCCAGTGTTTAGCTGGGTAAACTGCATTAAATGCCATTTTAAATTGAAGCTTGTGATCTGTATGCTTTTGTTCTCTCCTCTCTCTCTCTCTCTCTCTCTCTCTCTCTCTCTCTCTCTCTCTCTCTCTCTCTCTCTCTCTCTCTCTCTCTCTCTCTCTCTCCGTTTACCACTCTCTTCTCTTCTTTACCTCCCTCATTCACTCCCCCTTTCTCTTGCTCTTTCTCATTCTCTCTTTCTCTCATTCTCCTCATCCTCCCACATTTCTCTGATCCCTCATTTCTTTTCCTCTTCCTGCTCAAGGTCTCATCCGGCTGCAGGAGCTCATTAAAGCCCCCTCCCGCTACAACATCCGGCTGAAGATCCGTCAGCTGCCGGCAGACACGAAGGACGCCAAGCCTTTGTTGAAGGAGATGAAGAGGGGGAAGGAGTTCCACGTCATCTTCGACTGCGGCCATGAGATGGCTGCCGGGATTCTCAAGCAGGTGAGAACCGTGTAATAGCTACACACACCAATGCATTTTAAAAGATGACACTGGCAACATACACATGCATACATACACACACACGTGCGCATACAGTATTCACCCACCCCCCCCCACACACACACACACACACCCACACACACACACACATTTGATAGATTGTTTTCAGGAAGAAATCTCAGTTTTGCCATGGTATTATGATTTACCCTGATGCAGTATGTGTATCCGCACATATTGCACATTTACTTAGATGCCTGTGTGTGCTGCAGACCATATTCGCTAGCATATTAATGCTGTGGGGTTGTTATATTTTCACATGGGCAGCTGCATAAAATCCGCTGCAGCGGAAGAATGCTGATATTTCAAAAGGAAACATAATTAGGAGCGTTCATGTTTCCTTCATTTTCACAGTCCCGATCAAATATTTAAGATAGCATGATTCATTCTGACACTCATTCACAGGCCTTTTTAATCAATCTCAGAGTGGTGGATTGCTAATGAAGGTCAAGGCGACTCATCATTAGTGGCATATGAGATATGTACTGCTAATGGGAAGTAATGATCCACTAGACTGTTTTTGTGTGATACCCCCCATCCATAGCTGGCCTCCTCTAAAACTCTGTTAGAAGTCCTTTGAGAGTGTGTGATGGCTTCCTTTAGTGTCATACACACTTAGCCTGACTGAGTGGCTCTGCATTGAAGTGCTGCTTGCAAACACAGACTCATTTGAATTCCTTTGTCTTTGTCTGGCCAGTGGGCATTGGTGAAGTAGTGTACTGCAGACACATTAGAACCCTCAAAATAACTGGAAAATTTAATGTACGCACTCATACACTCTCCCTGTCACACACACAGATTT
>CM050218.1:32407500-32415000 GCA_027475355.1 Coilia nasus | reverse complement strand
CTGTTTGTCTGTGTTTATATCTCTCTGTCTTTCAGTCTGTCTGTCCTCCATCTGTCTTTTGGTCTTTGTTGTTTTTTATTGCTATTTTTTATTCTTTGCTCCTTTATTTTACAGGCTCTGGCCATGGGGATGATGACAGAGTATTACCACTACATCTTCACCACGCTGGTAAGGCCATATGGTGTTATCTCATAAACCTGTCTCTAGTGTTTGAAGCCGCTTCTTTCATCAGCATTAAGGTGCGTGGGCCGCACACAGGTGTGCAAACTGCTGTGCTTGCTCTTTAGCGCTGTCTGTCAGTCTGACGATGCTCCAGAATTGCTGCAAATGGGGTTTTAAGAATTCTGATCTTGTTAGGTAAACACAGGCTTCAGTCTATATGCCAGGAGGATTTGTTTTGTGGTGGTTTGTGCTGTTGTTACTGACAATTACTGATTGTTAAGAGCTCTTTTCATGGGCAGATTTCTCCAGGAATCAGAAGCAAATGGAACATTTTTTATTTTATAAATCATCCGGGGAAAAATGGAACCGTAACACTTTCTATGAACCCAGCCCTATAAAAACATTTATAAAGGGTAATGCCTTTCTAAAGACACAAGTATCCACTTTATTCAAATATTATACACACTCATGACTGCACTCATAAGGCATTATAATTCTATGTTATAAGCTTTTGCAACTATGTGACACAGTGCATTATAAAGCTTCTTTGACCTTTTTTACATCATCATGATCATTATCAACAGGTCAAAATAGCCTTATAATGCACTGTGTCATTTAAAGTTGTAAAGGCTTATAACATAGCATTCTAGTGCTCTATGACTGCAGTCATGGGTGTGCATAAAGCATTGGGAATACTTCATCAATCAATAATACCGAGTTCATAAAAAGTGTTAGCATTTTTTCCTTGGATAGGATAGATACACTAGCATAGGATATTGTGACTCCATAAAAGAGAGAGATGTTTTGATAAAGGATGTTGTTTTGTACTCAACAGAGGCACATGCTTTTGTAAAGGATTCATTTTTTTTCCTGAAAAGAGGCCAATGCTTTTGTAAAGGGTGTTGTATTTGGTTACACTTGATTTTACTGTCCCTGTTTCATCAATTAGGTACAGTGTAACAAAGTGCGTAACAGTATGTAACATTACAGTATGTCCTCACATTGTGCTACAGGGTTAAAGTGAGTGTTAGGTATGTAGAGTGTAAGTAGATAATACAACATGTTGTTACGTGTAGGTACGATAAAGAAGAAACTGTAAAATAAAGTGTGACCTTGTTTTTATTTAAAAGGGTAGATGTGTGGACAGACAGTACCACTAATAACTCGGGGGACTGCAGTGTGTGTGTAGCCATCATTGCTGAAGACCCCTCCTGCTGGTTCTTCTGATTCAGAGGATTTTGGCCTTAATACACAGATAACATACTCCACTAATAACTTCATCCTTTCATCTACTAAGTTCGACCTGGGAAGAGTGTGTCCTTTTTGTCCAAATTTTAGATGGAGGCTTTTTATCCATCCATTTTATCCATCCTGCTGTGTTTTCTACCCTCTTCACACCCCTCTTCTGTTATATCTTGTACTCTGTGTTATCGTGTGTGTGTGTGAGTGTGTGTGCGCGCATGTGTGTGTGTGTGTGCATGTGCACGCATGTGTGTGCGTGTGTGTGTGTGTGTCTTTCTTCCTCCTTCTGTCTTTTTGTCTCTGGCCCTGCGTGTGTGTGTGTGTGTGTGTTTGGTCACAGTTTCAAGGCATTATTATAAGCCTATTCATTTTTTCTGTTGGAAGTGGATCTCAAAGGCATCAGAGGCTGGTGTCACAGCTTGAGCTCACATGAAAATATTCGCTCGCCTTTTGTCTGCCTGCTTCCTTTGGCGAACAAGGTGTGAATGCTGGGGATACTTTTCTTTCTTTAAAAAATACCATTTCCCCTCTTTTAAAAACTCTGTCAATGACTAAAGCTGAACTATTGGTTGGGTAAGATATTTAACATACCACCCACACCCCAAATATTACTCTTATTTTATGTTCTTGCCTCCTTTTTTCCTTCTCTTTTTCACTTAGCTTTGGTTCAACAAACCCTGTCCCTGTCTGTGGCTGTAGATATTGACAGGTGAAATATTTAAAATCATGACTTCGGCCTTTCACCTTACTTTTACATTTTTGCCTTCTTTTTTCCCATTTAATACATAATAGAACACAGTGTTGTCTTTGGGTGGCCAGATGAGCGTGTAGGAGATGAGGTGGCACGGGCAGGGCTGTGGTTGCCATAGCCAGGGCTGATATTGGCAGGCAGGGCCAGGGCTGATATTGCCAGGCAGGGGCAGGGCTGTGGTCGCCATAGCCAGGGCTGACTTTGGCAGGCAGCAGGGCCAGAACTGCGGGTTTAATTCTGCTACCGCCGTCAACAGCCCAGCCACAGAGTCCACATATGTCCCCCCTCTCACTGCCAGCTTTTTACTCAGCCCAGGGTGTGTGTGTGTGCATGTGTGTGTGTGTGCGTGCATGCGTGCATGCGTGCATGCGTGTGTGTGCTCTTATGCGAAGAGAGGATGGTCCTCTGGCACAGGGGAATAGTCCTTATGCAACGCTAACAAGCCATCTCCTGAATAAAAGGTTTTGATTGTGCTCTATGTCTTGCACAAATAAATATGCAAAATTATTATTAGCTTTAAAATCTGTTTTCTTTTTAATCGTCTACACAAATTATTTATAGCTGAATTGGAAGCCTTTCAGTTTGGCATGTCAATTGATCTTTTTTGGTAGCAGTATAAGGAAATCAACATTTCTGTAGTACAGTTATTACATAGTAGTTACTTTGTATTAGCACATTTATAAACATACCTTAATTTACATTTGTTATTACAACAGAGGACAGTGACAATTGGTAAATGTTGCATGTAATAACTGAGGTACACAGTCATCAGCGGCTATGTGTGTATACCAAATAGCATTTTCCTCATTAGCACGCCACCTTTCATTATTACCTGATGAAATAATGGCTATTTTTTTCGTCTATGTTGTCTATGTCCATTCCAAGCATCTGAAAGCTTTAATGGCGATATCTGAAAATCACAACATGTTGTTTGGCATTGTTCCTGTAACAACAGGCTATGTTCCTGCAATGATGTCTGATTTAATCGAACTGAATGTGCCCCCAGGACCTGTTCGCTCTGGACGTGGAGCCATACCGGTACAGTGGCGTGAACATGACGGGCTTTAGGATCCTGAACACCGAGAACAGCCAGGTGACCGCCATCATGGAGAAGTGGTCCATGGAGCGCCTGCAGGCCCCTCCCAAGCCCGACTCCGGCCTTCTGGATGGCTTCATGACTGTAAGCAGAGGCTACCATGGCTAGCCAACAGGCAACACAGTCTTTAAAGCAACACTACATAGTTTTTTCCTCAAAATAATGTTTTTAAAATCGTCTCAGTGGTTCATCAACTTGTAACAGGGTGAAAAAGGCACTTCTGAATCAGCTTTGCCGCCTTCAATGGGCTATAACCGCAGTAGGTTTGGAGGAGCGAACTGCCTGTCTGTAGTTCTCTATGACAGACAATGGCTAGCCAACAGGCAACATTGTCTTTAAAGCAACACTACATAGTTTTTTCCTCAAAATAATGGGAGTGAACTGCCTGTCTGTAGTTCTCTATGACAGACAATGGCTAGCCAACAGGCAACACAGTCTTTAAAGCAACACTACATAGTTTTTTCCTCAAAATAATGGGAGCGAACTGCCTGTCTGTAGTTCTCTATGACAGACAATGGCTAGCCAACAGGCAACACAGGGAACTCTACCCTACAAAGGCAAAGTGCAGTAACTACGCAAACATCGAAAAATGCCTTCATAGTTGTCATACTGCCCAGTCAAACATGTTGTAGGTATTACAGATATTATTACATTACACTTAGCTGACGCTCTTATCCAGAGCGACTTACCGATATTTACAGGGTTTCAGTTACAGTCCCTGGAGCAGTGTGGGGGTTAGATGCCTTGCTCAAGGGCATCTCAACCATGGGTAGGGTGGGATTCGAACCAGCAACCTTCCGATTGCAAGACCAACTCCCCAACCACTAGACCACAGCAGCCCCCGCTGCCCCAGGTTAAATTATTACATTACCCTTAGCTGACTCTCTTATCCACAGAGACCTACACTTATTTACAGGGTTTCCGTTACAATCCCTGGAGCAGTGTAGGGTTAGATGCCTTCCTGAAGGCATTTCAGCCATGAGTAGGGTGACTTTCCTATCCCGACCAACTCCCTAACCACTAGACCACAGCTGTGGTGATGCTTATATGTAAATACTGGTGATGCTTATATGTACTTTCTTAATAGGAAGAAGCATTAAATTTGGTCACAAGACAAAAAAAGGTGTTATAAAGCTAATTTCCATTCTAAACTCAATTTTGAGAAAATATATAGTTACTGCCTTTTGGCTTTGTAGGGCAGAACTGCTTGGGGTGCCTAGACCACAAAAGGGCCTCGAAGAGCTCACAACCTGTAAACTACAGTAGCAGCAATGCATTTTTCAGTGAAAGTGGTGGGCTTTTGCTTGGGGCACCAATGGAGTCTAGAATCGTCTCATGACGATAAGGCCCTGTGAAGCTTAAAATTAAGAGTGGGGGAATTTACTGCTAAAGATTTTTCCATATCGCTCCAAGAAAATCAATCTCCATGAACAAAGCAAAGGCATAAAGACGTATGTCTCAAAAAAAATTGTAAACACACAAAGCAATATTCTCCACACAATAATCTGTTTGAGGCAAAGAGCTGCATCTATCTTTTCAGTATTATTCCCTTTGAAGTTGTAAGTGTCATCATAAGTGCAACATATTATATTTGTGCCTCATGTTATTTTTTTTTGCTTTTATCTGATTCTTTTTTGTCCAGATGTCAGTAGCGATGTGACTTTGCATGCTATTACAATGCCTCATGTAGACACGTCTGATGCTTACGAGCACTGACATTCCATTTTCTACCTTTGCCAATTTCCTCTGGCTACATGCGTGCGTAGGCACCTGTGTGCTTTCGGGAGATTTCTGCTCCCATTGTGTTGCGCGCGCTGCTGGGAACAGTAACGGCCCTCAGCAAATTGCACAGCGCCGTCCGAGACCTCGGGTGGTTTCCCTCGCGTTGTCAGGGAGGGAGGTGGGTGGAAAAATTGCTTTTGGACATGAAAAAAGTGCAAACACACAGCAACTCCCCATCCTCTATCTCACCACTCACCCACCCACACAAACACACACACACACAGACACACACACACACACACACACACACACACACACACACACACACACACACACACACACACACACACACACACACACACACAAACATACACACTGTGAAAAAATGGACCGTCCGGCCCACCTTCACCGCAGGATGGTGGTAAAAAAAAACTATACACAACTAAGGAATCCGGTGCAAAAAGGAGGTGCAGATTTATTTACAGTGCTCAAAAGTGTAACGGTAAATAACAAAAAAAAACTTTCAAAAATGCAAAACAAAAATCAACTCAAGGGTTGTTTTAAACAAAGCACTATTTACAATAATTCTTAAAGTCAAATTCACAATCTCGCAACTTACAGCTTCTCCAGACACCAAACACCATACTTTCTCCTAGCTCTCCACACCAAGACTAAAAACTGGGCAGCTTAAATACACTGAGCTTGATGGGAAAATGGAATGATGGGAAGATTGGTTGAAACCAACTGAACAGGTGAAATGGTGAACAAGGCAACTTCATATTCCTACTATTTCTAACTATTAAAATACATTCACACACAATAATTCATTTGCAAATGAATAAATGCATTGTGGTGTTAATTACATTGCAAACTACATGAGGTACCAGGCTAATGTATGATATTTACAACATATATACGCCAGCTTCATCCCCGCAGAAAACCAGTCCCTTTCAAGCGTCTGCGTGGGGAATAAAGTTTGCCGCTTACTGGGGCTCGGGTTTCCTCACGGGAGGAAAGTTTGGGGAACACGGAAGTGTTTGTCAGCGTTTGTGTTTGAAATGTATGGATTAACGGCGTGGAATGAGTTGTGGAGCGAAATCGGCGGGTACCTCACCAAACGCTGTGATGTTGGGAAACTCCGGTGAGTAACTGCAAAGTTTTTGTAATTGTTTAGCGGTATCAGGACTCCAAACGCGGTTGCCGGCTCCGCGTGTAGGAGACCCAATTAACGTGCGTGTGTGTGCAGGTGTCTTGCGTGTGCCTATGGGGAAACGCAGTCAGTTTACATGGACGGGATAGGAGAGGTTGGCGTGTTCGTGAAAAGGAGGGGCTGCTGCCTTTTCACACACACACACACACACACACACACACACACACACACACACACACACACACACACACATACACACACACACACACACACACACACATACACAAACACACACACACACACACACACACACACACACACACACACACAAACACACACACACACACACACACCTACAACCACCACCCTTTAAGCAAGCATGAGAGAGGCCCAACTGCACCCCCTGCCCCAGCTTGAGGGATGTAACTGGTGATGTTCAGATAGGAGCCTGTGAGTGATAAAAAGGCCCCTGGTTATGGCGATCTGAAGAGCTTGTGATAACAGTGCAGAGATGGAGCTGCTTTTTAGCTCAACATTTACACAGAACTGTTATCCGGGACCCACACTAGGATTTCACCAGAGAGGAGGAAAGAGTGAATCAGAGGTGTGTGTGTGTGTGTGTGTGTGTGTGTGTGTGTGTGTGTGTGTGTGTGCGCGCGCGCATGCATGTGTGTGTACCTGTGTTTGTGTGTGTGTGTGTGTGTGTTGTGTGTCTGAGTGCTTGCATGTGTACTTGTGTGCATGTGTGCGTGTGTGTGTGTGTGTGTGTGTGTGTGTGTGTGTGTGTGTGTGTGTGTGTGTGTGTGTGTATGTGTGTGTGCGCACCCATGTTTGTGTACCTATGTGTGTGCAGCTGAAAGAGAGAAGAAGAAGGGAGGGGGTAATAGAGTGTGAGAGGCGGAGGGCAAAGCGAGGGACATTGAGGAGAAAAACAGGGCAGGGACAAAAAGAAAAGAAGAAAAGTAAAGAGGAAGACAAACAGGGAGGGTTACAGGCTGGGATGAGATGAGTGTCACATTAGGACCACTGCCAAAGCAGCTGGTCAGGTGCGAAAGGAAGCGGGCGGCTGCCTAACCGAGAGGACTGGTTAGGGTCCAGTGGGAGGGTTGGCGAGCGGTAAGTGTTGGGCTTACTCAGACAGATAAGTCTGACCTTCAGGCAGAGGCAGAGGCAGCCGTATTTATGGGCCTGTGAATCGTGTTAGTTCACCGCCACGTACTACTGCAAGACTGAAGTCTGTTATGAAATCCACTGGGTATGACACGTATGTGCTCTCTGCTCCGAGCTAATTATAAACTGTGCGTGGTATTGTTTGTGTGCAACCTTGTAAATCAACAGCAAAAGACTGCACTTTTCACAGCAGTTTAGAGCCAGTTG
>CM050218.1:32365000-32402500 GCA_027475355.1 Coilia nasus | reverse complement strand
AACAGGGATGGAGGGAGAGCAGAGAGAAGGAGAGATGGAGGGAAGGAAAGAGAGAGAGAGAGATGTGGGAAGCTGAGGGAGAAAGTGAGTGATGTGAAGATGCGGGAGGAGAGACTGAATGAGGCTGAAGAGTCTGCACCCCCACACCACACACACAGACACACTCACATACATGCAGACACATACTGTCAGACATACACACACATACACACACACACATGAGCACACGTGCAGCCAGGCACACATCACACACACACACACACACAGACACCCACACACACACACATACCCTGTAGAAACATACCCTCAGACATACACACACTCAAGACTAGGCACTCAACACTGCGGCTCAGTGGCTTCTGTGATCAACCTGTCTGTCACTGTGTCTCAAGGGAGGAGCTTTACTTTGCCTTGGTGTGGAAAGGAAGGCATGCTAGAACCTGTGTGTGTGTGTGCGTGTGTGTGTGTGTATGTGTGTGTGTGTGTGTGTGTGTGTGTGTGTGTATGCGTGTGTCCGTCCGTGTGTGTAAGAGAGCATTCATGTGTGTGTGTTTGGTCAATGTGAATGCGCTTATGCGTTAATGCCTGTGGTGTGTGTGTGTGTGTGTGTGTGTGTGTGTGTGTGTGTGTGTGTGTGTGTGTGTGCGCGTGTGTGTGTTGCTGTGTAACCTAAGGTGATGGTCCAAGGCCAAAATGGCCCAGTTAGCTCCCACAGTGGTGCCGAGTAGAACCTCCCTTTCATTTATTAGTCCATTTAAATGCCTGCTGTGCCCCAATAAGGGCCTGCAGTGAATGCTACGGCACCATTAAAGGAAAACGTTTTTAGAGTCCTCGGAGTGGGTAGCAAATGAAATACAATCTCAGAGTCTAGTTATTGCAAAAAGGGAAACAGGACATTGGAAATAGAGAGGGGGGAAAAGAGAGAGGAGGAAAGGGAGAAGCTGTAAAACAGAACAATGAGCCATGAAAACATAACAACAAAACATCTACACACCATTTTAGCTCTGTTTTTTATTGCCCATCATTCACGCAAAGACCACACACAGAGTGGATTGAAGCGACGATGGCCGAGAATCAAAAGTTCAAATGTGGGAGGCTGGCTGCTGTGCTGTGATATCACCACGACCATTCACTCCCTGCACCTCAGCAATTACCTGCTTGATTAGGGGAGCAGATTGTCTGGAGAGTCTGTGTGTGTGTGTGTGTGTGTGTGTGTGTGTGTGTGCGTGTGTGTGCGCGTTTGTCTGTGTGTCTGTGTGTTTCTGTGTGTGTGGGTGTGTGTGCGGGTGTGAGCGAGTGTGTGCATGTCTTTAGAGTCTGTGTGTGTGTGTGTGTGTATGTCTGGAGAGTCTTTGCTCTCGGTTATCTAAACTTTGATTAGCGGCTGATGACTGGCGTATCCCAGGAGTATGTGGGCTCTCACCGCACCACACGGCTCATGAAGAAGCTCCCGCAGTCATCGCCGATCCTGGAGCTCCGTCTACATATCTGCGGAAATGATACATGTCGTCCCATTGTGCAGGAACCGGTTAAGAAAGGAAAGAATGAAAAAAAAAGTGCTGTAAAATTGTTTGGAGCCACTGATGGAACTTCAGAACTTGAAGGAGTTCAGGCTGTGGTCTTGGCACTCCTTTGCAGGAAAGTGGGTCATGGACCCAAATCCCTCACCCACTTTCCAGCCTCTTCCAGTGACCCCCTAGCTGTTCTACTGTTAACTGTCTTGTACCCTTCCCTGCCCCCACGGTCTGGGGCAGTGTGCCTGACTCTCAGTGCGCCGAAGCCCAGAACTCCTCCTGCTGTCCCTGGGCCTCTGGTCTCAGTAGGGGACCATCAGCCCCATCTCAACCTGAAGCCCCATATCAACACTCAGGGCAAATTTGTGCACTTACTGTACATAGTGTACTAGAGTAAATCAGCCCATGCAAATTACTTACTGTATGACCTAAGTAGCCTATTTTTTGGCAGTGTCCCGTTATCGGCCAGGACTCTTGGCCAAAACTTGGGTAGACTTTTTGCTACAAACTTATGTCATGCTACAAAGTTTTTTTACACACAATACTTACACATCCAATTTAAATTTAAGCCTATGTTTTAGACATTCTGTTCAACCTAAATCCATTGGTGCAGTGCAGCAAAAACACATGCAAATTTCTGTTAACACGCCTCATCAAATTGCACAACAGTGTGTATTTGCTTTTTTACAATTTCTAATGTTGAAAATGTCCATAGTTTACCCACCTTTTTCACTGCTGAGTGTATCGTTTACCTTCCTTTCTAACCTACCTATCTTTCACCACTGCTCAGGACAAGTCAAAAATGTCACCACCATAGTGAATCAGCCCACATAAAAGGCATATTGTTTGGTGCACTATATAGTGATTGAGTGAACTTTTCGGAAAGAGCCTTACTGTAACCAACATAGTCTCACTCGTGCTGATATGAGAACCAAAATCGGAAAGACAGACTAAATTAGATGGAACAGGGGCTTTTTCTGTGATGTTGCTTGGCAACAACATGATATGCTTTTCATGATATGTTCTGACTGAATGATCATGACAAGTTGCCCGCTGGTGAGTTTAGGTTCTGCCTTTAAAAACAAACAGCCTCTAATATCACTGGGAATGTGCCTGAAGAACACCTGTTCTGTCATGCTGCCGGGCAACACTGATTAAAACTGCACTCAGCACATCATCGCTTTAAAGCATAAAAGCAGACACACACAGGGGGCAAAACATGTCATGGTAGCAGGGAAATGTTTTTGAATGTGTTGCCAGGCAGTGCTATCACTGAATGTTGTTTGGGCACTTTTCACTAATATTAGGCAACACATTTTTTGAGGATGGAACAGATCATCAGGCAACTTGTCACAGTCATCCAATCACAACATTAGGATCCTGTCATGCCATTGCCTAGCAACACAGCTTGAAGAGTTTTCCTGTGTGTCACCTTTACAGTCCTGGAGTCACCTATGTCTAAAAAAAGGCCTCAAACTTCAGCGCCATCCATCTTAAGCCTCTTGTCACCTACATCCTCATGTAATGTAAGGGGAATTTGTGGTTGTCACACACACACACACACACACACACACACACACACACACACACATATACACACACACACACACACACACACACACACACATACACAGACACACACACACATACATATATATATATATACACACCCACACACACACACACACACACACACACACACACACACACACACACACACACACACACACACAGACTCTCCAGACATGCACACACTCGCTCACACATGCACACACACCCACACACACACAAACACACAGACACACACACACACACACACACACACACACACACACACACACACACACACACACACACACACACACACACACACACACACAGAGAAAGAGAGAGAGAGCCCAGGTCTGAGAGACAGTAGGCAGAGAGTGAGGTGGTGGCTGGTGAAATATTTTTTTTCCTGTGTGGGTGTAATTGTGTTTTTGTGCAGTCACTAAGGCACAGAGAGGCACGGAGAGGCGAGGTGAGGCGAGGCATAGGCTGTCACACGGCTGCCGAGCAGACTTGAGGGCTGTAGATTAATGACTCCATGCCCTGCCATGTCACCGCCGGCTATCCAGGTAGACAGCTGTCCCCAGAGACGCCTTACCCCGGAGACACCAGTGATCATGTCACTGTTGTAAAAAAAGCCAAAAAAAACTTCAAACCCAGAGCGGCATGTCAGCTGCTCCTTGCATCACCACACACAACGCACAGCTCACACATCAGACACAGGCACACAGATGCACCGAGACAGACACACACACACATACACACACAGTAGACAAACTCTTGACATGCATTCTGCTGTTGTTGTCCTTGGAGACAAAGGAGCCTTTAGGTGTGTTCTGTCTGGTCTTTGTCCCTCCGGCAGCTTCCCCACTGTGGGGTGACCTGCTAGTCTGATGGAGGATATATAAATCACATTCATTCAAGCAACTCAGCACTAGTGTAGCTGTAGCAGTCTGTACACACACACACACACACACACACACACACACACACACACACACACACACACACACAATCTATGATAAAGTATGAAAAGATCTGTTTGAAAACATGTATCTAACTGGTTGATGTTAGTAGCAGGAATTACATAACACATATATGTTAGATGTGTTCTATACTGAATGTACATACTGTATGTTACAGTACATCCATCTATCTGTAGATGCAAGGAACATCTGTCTGTCACTCTGGTAGGTGTCTTGCTAATGGCATGAGTGAATGCATCGACAAGTTTCCTGTTGTTAAGAGAAAAGATGCCAAAGATATCAGTATTTGTCTGTGTGTCACTCTGGGCCACTCCCCCTCTCACATAACATGGCTGCATCGGTGTGGTACCGAGTTGAATTGAGTCCACATATGCTTACACAAACATAAATAAAGGAAAACAAATGTTACAACTCCGAATGGGACTTTACTGCACGTCACAAATCCAAATGCGCATTTCGAAATTGCGTCCCACATTGCAAAACACTGAATGTTGGGCATGAGTGTGCCTCGCATGTCACATAATGTAGTAGGCAACACGGCTGCATCTGTTCACAGACAGCCCCACCCAGGCCACATGTAGAGTACAAGTAAAATTTAGCCCACATAGCCGTACACATACCTGAATATAAAATGTGTGCATGCAACGGTAGGCTAAATTATTTATGATAGCAGTAATGGACAATAACGCTTCCAACCTGTAGGGGGACTGAAAAGGAAGAGTGCTTTGGTGTTGCTTGATGGGATCATATCATGATCGTGACTGTAATAACTGGGAAACATGTGCCACCCCACCCTAGTGCTGCTTTAAGCTCCTGGACCAGTGACTTCTCCAGCAGGCTGTTTAATCTGAGCAAAGCCTGCGCTCTAGACCAGACGCACCACTGAAGCCTGTTATTTAGCCGCAGGGCTGTCAGTAATGAACTGGTGTCATCTCCACTGCCAGACAGTATGCTATTAAACAAAGCATCCATTTCTGCTCAAGAAAAGACGAGTTAAGTGTGACTGTTGCGTCGATATATTTGCTTGATGTTGGAGAGACATGGCTGGTCCATTAGACAGGCAGTATTGTGCTGGTAAGAGTCTATCTGCCCTCTTCCTGCTCTCTCTCTCTTTCTCCCTTTTTCTCTCTCTCTCGCTCTCTTTCTCCCCTTCCTTCTATCCCTCTTTTTCATTCTCTGCCCTTTATCCCTGCACTGTCTCTCCACATATATCTATTTTCCCCTCTCTCTCTCTGTCTCTCTTTTGCTCTCTCCTTTCTACCCTTTCTCTCTCATTCTCTTTCTCTCTTGCTCTCATCCCATCCCTCTCTTCCTCTCCAGTGTTTTATGGCTGCCTTGCCTGTGTGATTGGTGGAGGATATAACATGATGTCTGCAATGAGCTGGTTTCTGCCCCTCTCCCATCGTCAGCTGTTTCACCCTTACCCACACTTTTCTCTTTCTCCTTTACACTGTCTGTGTGTCTGTCTTTCCTCCACACTCTTTCGTGCTCTCACTCTTTCTTCTCCTCCTTTTTTACTTTCTCTGTCTTTCTGATTTATGATCTTTCTCCTAATCAATCTCTCTGCCTGTCTCTCTCTGTCTGTCTCTCTCTTCCTTTCTCTCTCTCTCTCTCTCTCTCTCTCTCTCTCTCTCCCTCTCTCTCCTTCCCCCCGACACACAGTCACACACACACGCACGCACACACACACACACACACACACAGTAGTTGTCAAGAGAAGATCATGCCACAGCTGTTTGCCAGCTCAGTGTTTGCTGGTGCTGGGTGTACCTTGAAGGAGTTACTGACTCAGATATAGTTGGGGCAAGCTCAAGAGTCTTCATGAGCTTCTTAAAGGTCGAGATGGATGACCCTACTCTCATAGCAGCTGGTAGCTTGTTCCATCATTAATGGAAAAGATGGCATGGGCATGGGAGGAAGGGGCATTTATTGGTGTAGGAGGAAAGGGGCATTTAATGGTGTGGGAGGAAGGGGCATTTAATGGCGTGGGAGGAAGGGGCATTTAATGGCGTTAATGGAAAGGGCATTGACAGGGCAGCAGAGTGAGGAGGGTAACAGGGTTAGATAACATGATCGACTTTACATAAAACTTTAAAGCATGGCTGAGTCCTCTTAGCCTTTAAAACAACAGTAATGCAATATTATGCACTAAATGGCACACTAATTAAATCATTTGAAACAACAGCACTACAATAATATGCAGTAAATGACACTCTAATAAAAACATTTAAAATGACAGTACTGCAACCACAAGCACCGGCATTGTTAAAAACACTTAAAACAACAGTAATGCAATTATATGCAGTAAATGACACTGTAATGAATATGTATTTCAAATAAAAGTACTGCAACTACATGTGCTGACACTCTGATCAAAACATTTACAACAACAGTAATGCAATGAATATGAAAATGACTGAGCAGTTGCCTTTGACATTAATATGTGGGTGAAAGGTCAGGTATAAGGCATCAGTATAAGTTAGTATGAGCTCCTGTAAAGACACAAAAGAACTTGAGTCAATGAGATGAAACGCTGAATGAAATACATTAAAATGAAGGTTGTACTACTGCTATTTCCACTGTGGCAATACCAGCACATTGTGGGTGAAGAAACATCCCTGTAATCAGGCTTACGGAGTACAGAGGATGTTTGTCAGGGCTTTGTCCTTCCTCATTGACCATGGTCTCTCTTTCTCTTTTGCCTCTTTATACAGAACACACACACTCTCACACACACACACACACACACACACACACACACACACACACACACACACACACACACACACACACACACACACACACACACACACACACACACACACACACACACACACACACACACACACACACAGAGTCACATAAAGGATCCTGTATAAGACTTTGTCCCTTCATGTGTTTCTGTGGTTACAGTTACACTCCAAGAACAGTCCTTCTCTCAGGATTGTGCAGTCTAGGTTGTAAGAGTTGCCCATTTATATGCCTGACAGCATACTTCTTATTTTGCCAAAACCTCCCGTGCATTTGAAAGAGAATAGGTAATCATTTTCACAGGATTTGGGAGGTTCACCTAGCTCTTCACACTGAGTTACCTTGTCACAGTGATAAAAGTAGAGAGAGGGAGAGAAACAGAGAGTGGGGGGAGAGAGAGAGAGAGAAAGAGAGAGAGAGAGAGAGAGAGAGAGAGAGAGAGCATGCAGAAAACAATTACAGGGGGTAAGAGCACAAGAAAAGTTGTGATGAAAAAAGTAAACCTGCACCAGAGATGAGGAAGACCAGAGGACTTTAAGTGGAATAAAGTAAACAAAAGTAAAGATATAAAAAAAATCATGAGAGAATTTTGAAGGTAATGAGGCAAGTGAGATGTTTTTTTTTTGGGAAGTAAAAAAGGTCATGTTTGTTTTTGCTTTGGAGGGGCGCTGTGTTGGAGGTTTTTTGGGGGGGTTGCCAATTTTGGTAGGGAGTTGAGTTGTGTGTACAGCGGGGCGTTGTGTTTCGCTGTAAAGGAGGTTGTGTTTGGCTGTAAGGAGGTTGTGTTTGGTTGTAAGGTTGTAAGGGGAGTTATGCTTGATTAGGAGGGGAGTTGTGTTTGATGTGAAGGGCATTTCAGTTTGTGAGGGAGAGCAGTTGTGTTTGGCAGGAAGATTATGTTTGGGAGGAGGAGATTGTGGCTGGTTGTAGGGGGAGGTGTGTTTGGAAGTGGGGAAGGCCTGCAGAAGCAGGGAAACATTGAGCCCAGAGCTTCCCAGCCGTGCCTCCCCTCTCACCTGTATCGGGCATTCAGACTGTGGCAGCAGCAGCTGTAACAGCAGCAACCTTTAGATGACTTTTACCTGTCCGACCGCACCCTCCCGCTGACTACATGCTGTGACTACCCTTGCAGTGCCCCTCAGTGCACCTGACCTGTGCAGAACCCACTCCAATGTCTGGCTGGCTGCAAACGCATAGAAAAATAGGCTTGGCAGGCTGGAAATGCCTGGAAAAAAAATGCAGTCTTGGCACCGTGACTTCTTTTGCTGTAACCCCAGTCACAGTCGCCCTGTCTCACACTGAGAGTAGTCGTCCTCACACAGGTCTCCATATGTGTCAGGGTAGACAGCAGAGGGCAACTAAAATCAGCCAACAGGAAGTCAACAACTCCTTGTTCATTTGATTATGGTACAATCGCACAACTGGTGTAAATGTCGTTAAACGCACAATATCCCAAGCAGGTCTGCAGGCTGTTAGTGGAGTGATTGCGGTGGAAGCGCAGACTGAGGTTTAGCCTCATTTGAAGCCTGGTTGCGTGTGAGCCTTGGAACTCTCCCCCCGGGGCTCCACGGCGGTGAGAAAGTGACATCCATCGCCATTTGCCGTGGCAGCGCCATACGCCGTTCGCACGAGGGTGTACGAGCTAATCTTGAGTCGTGGCACATTGATGGAGGCAGAGGAACAGACGACAAAGCGGCACCCATTCTACACTAATGGCATGCTTCGCAGAGGCCCCTCGCAGCCCCCGGGCTATGTCAGGCTCTTTAACGAGAGGAATTCAATTAAGCTGATTAACCATTTAGAGCCCGCTGCAGGATTAATGCCAGCCCGCAGAGGCAAACCATCAGGCTATAGGCAGGCAGGCCCCCTGTGAGACAGTGTTGAGGTACGGGAGAGAGGGAGTCAAATAGAAAGAGAAAGAGAGAGAGGGAGGGAGAGAAAGAGAGAGAAAGTGTGTGTGAGAGAGAAAAAATAGAGAGAGAGGGGGAGGGAGCAAAAGAGAGAGAGGGGGAATGAAATAGAGAAAGAAAGAGATTGAGAGAGAGTAAAATGGATAGAGAGACACGGCAAGGGAGAAAGAGAAAGAGAGAGAGTGAGTGTGTGTGTGAGAGAGGGAATGAAATAGAGAGAGAAAAAGAGAGAAATAGAGAGAAAGTGAGTGAGTGAGAAAGAGAAAGAAAGAAAGAGGGAGGAAGGAAAACAAAGAGAAAAGCAAAAAAGGGAATTTGAATTTGAAAGCACATCAACTGATGCGTTAGCACTCAACCGTGTCAGCATGGTTTTGTTGGTTATGATTTTATCATGGAAACAAAACTCATACATGTAGAAAGATAGAAACACACACTCACACACACACACCCACACACACACACACACACACACACACACACACACACACACACACACACACACACACACACACACACACACACACACACACACACACACAAATACACATACACACATAACATACATAGCCTACATAAACACACACCCCTCCTCACTTATACACACACCTCTGCACTCTAACACAGAAACCATAAAGCCCATTACTAACAGACGTGAAGAGAAGGGGCTGGGGAGAGGTAAAGGAGGATAGAGGAGAGGAGAGAGAGGAGAAGAGAGATAACAGGAGCAGGTTGCAGGATTCTGCGGTAAAAAGAAAAGGGGTTATTCCTACGCCCTGTCCCACAGGCCCAGAGCACGGCCGTGCTGTTGTGCTTACCTTGCCTCGCCTCGCCTCACCTCGCCGTGCCTTCCTGGATGATCCCCCTCCCTGCCTGCCTCTTTTTTTTTTCCAGGCCTGACAGCGTGCGGTGGAGGAAAGGTTCACGTACGCTGGAGGCTATTCCTCATGCTTGCTGCCTGACAACAGTCATCAGTGATCTTCCTGCCTCTGCATTCGCGCTGCAGAGACCCAGAGCTCCCTGAGCAAAGCCAGCTGGAGCAGAGAGCACCATGTACAGATAGATAGAGCATCCCTTTTCCCATCTATTGCATTGCTGTGCCATTGTACTGATATACTGATGGGTTTGTTAATGCTGTTTGCTTGGGCACCATTTCTGTGTTAATTCAAGTCATTTAATTTCATGTTTATGTTCCCCAAGACCTATTTGAAGTAACACTCTCTTACTGAGGGATAAAAGCTTAGCTTCATTTCTAAAATAGTCATCAAAGACGCAGGCTAGTTAGTGTGTTGCGGTTTGTTAAGGGTCTCTGTAGTTCTGAGGTGTTTGGATGACCTTCCTGTTAAAAAATCAGTGACGGAAGGTTAATTGTACATCAAGAGCGGAAATAGAAATGTATTTAAAGACATATATTTTAGCATATGCACTGAGCCTTTATGGTGTGAGTTGTTAGAACAAAACAGCTGTCTGACTCACACCGAATCAATGCAATATTGGTGGTTCTCAGTACTTCTTAGACACCTTTGGGTTGGAAGTGGGGTGGAGGGTGATTTTTCAATATATATAAAAATATCTATAAAATAAAATCTTTCTAAAGCAATGTAAGACTTCAAAATTTTGCATGACATTCTACGGCCCTCATCATTCTATAGAACATTCATTCTCACAACATTCCAAGCACACTAGATTGATGGTACCTGTTATATACCTTAAAAACCTTAAAGGGGTTAAATATCAATAGTTCCCAGCCAGCCCAGTCTCCTGCATATAAGAAATGTGGTGGTAAAAAACATACATTTTACTGAAATCTTACTGAAATGTAAATGTCTTTACCACAGCTGTAATATGTTAATGGCCATTTCTTACTCTTAGGTCTGTTCACCTGTTCCTACACATACACATACACATACACACACAGGCATATACACACACACACACACACACAGACGCATGTACACACACACGCACACACTCACACATGCACACACACACACACACACAGAACCTGATAGGGTTTATGTTCCGTCTGTGGAACACACTCCAGTGCTCCGTAGTGGCCACAAGGGATCAATACCCCTCCAAGAGAGGACAAATAGCTGATCCTCCCATGTTCCACTACATTTAGTGCCACACAAACATTTCACTGCTAATTCAATTTACTATAACTACCTAGAAACTTGTTAGGTAAATGTTTTTATCACTTATGGCCAATTCATTGTGTAGGGTAACTTTGCTGAACTAAGGGATCATTAGCTGAACTAGTGAAATTGCAATCAAGTTAATTATTGTAAAAGTGTGTGGGTTCTCTCTCTCTCGCTCGCTCTCTCTCTCCCTCTATCTGTGTGTGTGTGTGTGTGTGTGTGTGTGTGTGTGTGTGTGTGTGTGTGTGTGTGCATGTTGAATCTATTGAAAGGTTGCTCCTGCCCACACAGCAGTGTTTTCTGTGGTATTGGTGAGGTGAAGAGGAAAGAGAAGTGTTAGGAATGCAGTAGACTAGACTATTGTAAACACTATGGGGCAAGAGAACACTCATAGTAGATTAGATAACCAAACGTCCTCATCACAGCATCTAAAGCAATACAGATAGCAAAGACAGAGAGAGAGAGAGAGAGAGAGAGAGACAGAGAGAGAGAGAGAGAAGGAGGACTGGAAGACATTAAAACTGGCAAAACAATCCAGATGATTTCCCATTTAACACTCCATTGAGTTCTCTGTTATTCGGTATCCGGTGAGGTGCTGTGATGATGGCAACACTTTGCACCTGTTTCCCAGTAAGCCACCTCTATCCTATTCCATTTTGCCCTCGAGAAAACCATTCTTCTCCCCTCTGCCCTTGAAACAAGTCTATTCCGTTCCTTTTCGCACTCCAAAGAACTCTATTCTGTTCCCTTTCACCCTCGAAAGAACTCTACCCCGTTGACTTTTGCCCCCGAATGGGATCTATCCTATTCCTTTTTCCTCTATAAAAAAACAATTCTTTTCCCCTTTGCCCTTTAAATAAGTCTATCCCTTTCTTTTTTGCCCTTGAAAGAACTCTATTCTGTTCTCTTTCACTCCCGAAAGGGATTTTTCCCATTCCCTTTTGCTCTCGAAATAACTTTATTCCGTTCCCTAGGGTCCTTCCAATTCCCTTTTGCTCTCCAAAGAACTATAGCATTTCCTTTTGCCTTCCAAAGGACTCTACACCATTCCCTTTTGCCCTTGAAACAACTCTATTTTGTTCTCTAGAGTCCATCGATACACCATTCACTTCACTCTACCCTATTCGGTTTTGGCTTTGAAAGGGTTCTACCCTGGTTCCTTCATACACTTGAAAGGTCTCTACTCCATTCCTTTTTGCCCTTATGTGGGCTCAATCCCAGTTTTCTGAACCCTTCAAAGGACTTTACCCCATCCCCTCCCTGCCAACAGAGAGTGTTGATACAGAGCCATGATGGTTGCTGATGACAGAGCCTACTCCCACCCACTAATACAAAAACACAGCAGCCATCTTCTGCATTTTCATCGTATGCATTGTGACAACAATAACAGCTTTGATTGGGGATATTTAAATTTGAAATGCTCACTGTAAGGTGAATTTACCACACAATGACAATGTATGCAGTGTATATGTGATTTCATTATTGATTCTTCTCTTTTTTCATTCTTTTAAAAGAGTGGCAGAGACTTTTAAGTTTCAGTGTACTGGGTACCACAGAGTATTTCTAGTAGATGAAGAGCCCTCCTTTCAGGAGCTTCTAGTGCAAGTGTTTGAGCATACTTTAAAAAAAGATCTCTTTTCTAAAGCGTTTTACTAGCCAATGCTGTTCTGCACAACATTATTGCATCAAGACAGCACTGCAGTATTTAATTTTATTAGTGATTAGTGATGAAGAGAGAGAGAGAGAGAGAGAGAGAGAGAGAAGGAGAGACAGACACAGACAGACAGATGAAGAGATAGAGAGACAGAGTGGGGTAAACAGTAGGGGAGCAATGGTGGGAGATTAGGGTTAGGATAATAGGTCTCTAAGGCTGAGTCCTGGGCCTGTTTGCCAAACAAAGAACTGAAGAGCTGGCAAACTCAATTAAAGGGCACATTTCCCCAGGCTGAGAGGAAATGTGAAATTATCCGTGCTTGTTAAACCTGTCACTTCATTTCACTTCAATTATTAGTTATGATCTTGGGGACCCCTTAGTTAATTGTTTTCCTTTCTCCTTCTGGATGTGTTTGGTGTGGCACAAAGAAGCTTCTTTTATCCTCTTACTGTGCTGTCATGGTGTTTAGCATTCTGGTCTTTAAAACTATTGGCTTTAACTGTTCATTTCAAATGACAAGTATCACAATGTGGTGCATTTTGGTGCTGTCTGAAGCACATTGTTTCTGGAATTCAGACAATTACCTAATATTCATCTCCACAGGAGGTGATGTTCTGGTAATAGTGCATGCAAATTTCTGGCTGATAATTCAAATCAAATAAGAATGTACTTGCGTGCGTAGTTATTATTGTAACCACTATTGTATTTTCTGTATGTATTCTTTACATATTTAGCAATAATTCATTGTAAAATTTGTGAAAACAGATCAAAAAGAATTATTGTATTTAGTACTGAAATATCATCAGAATTTGTCTGAGTGATTATACACAAATGCACATAAACAAATAACTGTCAGGCAGCTCTTCAGCTTTTTCAAAGCTCCACCAGTCATACACATTTGCATATCACACAAACACACATATTATTATATACAGTGCATTATTACTGAATTTACATATACAGTACATACATTTAATATTAGCATGTAGCTCTAACATTCACAGTGTACGGTTTTGTTTCTTTTGTAGCTTCTCTAGAGACAGAGAGAGATAGAAAGACAGAGAGAGACATGATCAAAGAGAGTCAGAGAGACAGAGAGAGAGCAACAGAGAGAGAGAGAGAGACAGAGAGAGAGAGTTCTGAAGAGTTCCATTCAGTCATGTTCAGCTTGAGCTCCTAAGAGATTTGCAATTTTATCAAGTTTCAAACCTCCAAAATGATCAAAATCTAAAAAATTATACTCAATATTAAGGCCAAAGCGAAAAAGACCAAGAAAACACCATCATGGATACTTTTTCTCCTTTTTTTTTTGGTATGTTTTGTTGACGTGATCCAAACTATCTCTGAAGTAAGAGAGTGAGGGACAGCAGCAGCAATAACAACAGCAGCAGCAGACAACAACAGCTAACAGATTAGAAGAGTAAGGAGGAGAAGATAAGCTTCACCACTCCAACAATGAACCTTCAAATATCCAGAAAAAGTGGTGAGCATCTTTTCTCTTGAACTACCACAAGAAACAGTCAAATCAACCTTAGATAAGCTAACACATAATAGATAAGGTAAAGGCTAACTACCTAGCAAAACACCCCAACCACTCCACCTACACCAGTTTCTAGAGCTCCCCCTAGTAGCAGGACCACCATCCAGCACACAGGCAGATGCCCCTGAACCCCACCCCATCACACCAGCCAGGGCCAACCTACTTCAACTATGGATGCAGAGGTAGTCATTGTCATTGACAAAGGTGAATACAGCCATCTCCCGTGGATGTGCCCTCATGCCTAATGTAAATCTGGCACATCACCCCACACTTGGCCTACACAGTTTGTATGACCATGTCCACCTCTGCAAAGATACCATCAGAGTATTCACCAAGACACTGAAAGACGTTGCCCTCGGTCAGAGCCCTGACAGGAAAAGCACCTTACCACAGCAAGCCATACCCCTCTACCTCCACATCAACATCCTCCGTCCCACTTCTGACATCAGCCTTCCCAGAACCACCATAACCAACCAGCACCTGGTCACCCAGGTAACTTCCACAGGCTGAGGAGGCCTGCACCAGAGAACAGCCACCAGACAAGAAGGCATCACAACCAACAGGTAGCCCATGGTAGACCAGAACAACAGGAGCAGCTTAGTTTTGCGGCAGTGTTAAGAGACACAAACAACCCCAGCAACAATGAGCTAGGGGAGATCAGAAACCTGCTAGATAGTATACGTGCATGGCTGATGGACCAGTCATGAATCACTCAGCAAAAAAATAAATAAATAAAATTAACATATTCATTTCACAACAATGTCACCTATATGTTAAAATGTTCTATAACAAAAGGTTTATTTTCGAAGTCTTTGCTGACACATTTACTGTTATAATGGGTACTTTATGGAATATCCAAGGCATTTGTTCATCTAGTTTTGGTTGAGATTTAAGAAAAATATCCAAAATATGGACATAATTATCCTACAAGAAACATGGCACAGGACTGATGAGGTGACTCCTGCCCCACAGGTTACCGTTAAATAGCTATTTCTTCCAGAAAACACAGTAAAGTCACACATGGAAGAGATTCAAGTGGCATAGCTATTTGGCTTAAACTAGAAATAGCAAAGTACATTTTTACAATAAAGAACAATAAAGAAAAAAGAATCCCATATCTGGTTAAAAATTGACAAGAAAATAACACAGACAACAGACAACATATTTCTCTGTGCATTATACATCCCTCCCTCTGAATCTCCTTATTATGACGAGGAAATCTTCAATACTCTCCACAGACAGATCAACCACTTTTAGGCCCAGGGAAAAGTGTTGATCTGCAGAGATTTAAGTACCAGAACGGGAGCCCTAGCAGATTATAACTCAGATGACGGAAACAGTCACATATTTGGCCTCAGCTACCCTCAAAACATTATTAAATTTGCCTGCATAAAAATGGTGGATTCCTTACAGTGACACTGGTGGGAAAATGTTTAACTGTGAGTGCTTTGGCAGGCACAATATGAGTTTGACGTAATAAGGTTGTTATAATGTTAAGAAATGAATGAAGTAATGTAAGTCAGATATCTTTGATATTGTCTTGATGTCATCTATTAGAGAAACATGGTTATAGTTACACAAAAAATTATTTTCTGATTTAAAAACACCTTTCAGTTGCTGGCCCATTTTACCTGAATCTGTTAAGATAAAATGGGCCATTAGCCTTAGCTAAAATGGGCCACCATTTTTACTGACTTTACTCCATCATTTTCAGGAAATTAAAATCAAAATAATGATACCTGCAGTTATACAATGACAACAGTTGGAATTTTAAAGCTATGGGTGACTTTACCCATACTGTATAGGCCTAATTGTATTGGTAGTAGGCTACCATATGCACGCACACTACATACGCATTAGATTAGGTTAATTACACTCAGTGTGAAGCACTGAAACTCACAAGTCTTGTTGAATTAAAAGTTATTGAAGTCTTGAAGTTTTTAATTGCTGTATTGCACAGGAAATAGGCAAGAAAAAAACAAGGAGGCTGACCTGAAGGGACTACAGATTAAAGTTAGCCTAGCTACTTTGCTAACATTTGCACATTTACATTTTTTTATTCAGATGGAAATGTTGATTAATGTACACTGAACCTGTAAAAAAATACAAACGAATAAAAAATAAAAAGGAATAGACAGGGACAGAATGTCAGTGGGCATGAAATTTACCAAGGCTAACTATGCAACACAGTGAACTGGAAAGGTGGCTAGCAAAGCATGCATCTGGTCGGAGACCATGCCTCCCAGAACATGCTAAGAAAGAGCTGACATAAATATAAAAGCATAGAATGGTTAATATGTTCTTTTGTCTAAAATGCAAATAATTTTTATTTATTTATTTTTTTTTTTACCTTTTAAGGAGTCCTGCATTGGATCTATTCACCGACCATTTTATCTGAACATGTGGCCCATTTTACCTGATCACAGCCCATTTGGCCCAGAAAGGAACTTCTAACAATTAAACACCTCTAACATATAAAACAGACTTTAAAACTATGAATTCTCTTTATAGTCCAATAGAGGACACCTGACTGAAGAAACCCGTATCTTTTTGGAGGTTTTATTTGGTGATAAATGGTGTTTTTATGGGTCTTAAAATTTTGCCAAAAAGTGGCCCAATATACCTGAGTTCATCCTACCTATAGCTCATCTCTTGGTTGCTCAACAGTTGATTATATCATTACAGATCTTGATCCTTTCTCCTTCCAAGCATTTACGGTCAAGCCACTAACACTCCCGTCAGATCACAGCCAAATTACTCTGACCTAATGGCATCTTTAATGAAATGCTTAAGAATACAAGCCTCAGCCTTCGTTTGGCTATTTTAAAACTGTTAACCTTGGTGTGAGTTGTGGATACTTCCCTGACATCTGGAATAAAGGACTCATTACATCCCTTTTTAAGAGTGGAGACAATTTGGACCCCAATACAGAGGCATCTGTGTTAGCAGTAACCTGGGGAAGTTATTTTGTGGCATTTTAAATAGTAGAATCGTAATCGTCCTTATCGAGCATAATGCCTTGAGTAGAAGCCAAATAGGACTTTTTACCCAAATGTAGAACTTCATACCACATTTTCACCCTACATACTCTAATTAATAAATATGTTAATGAAAATAAAACAAAAATATTTGCCTGCTTTGTAGATTTCCAGAAGGCCTTTGATTCAATTCAAACTTATTGAAACTGCTGTAGGGAGAAAGGCAAGGCAAGGCATGTTTATTTGTATAACACATTTCATACACAAGCGCAATTCAATGTGCTTCACAAAAATAAAAGCAAAGAATATGTAAAAGCATAAAAGATAAAGTAGGTGTAGAAGCATAAAAGGTAAAATAAGTGTAAAAGCATAAAAGTAAAAAAAACACACCCACAAAATAAGTATAAAATTAGTAGAAATCATTAACAGAAAGCATCTGAAAACAGTTTGGTCTTAAGTCTAGATTTGAAACTACCAACAGTAGGAACATTTTTAATGTCTTCTTGGTTCAAGAGCTTTACAGTATAGCAGCTGAAAGCTGCTTCACCACATTTTGTTCTAACAGCAGGTTCTACCAACAGATTTTTCTGATGTGATCTCAGAGACCTAGTTGGTGCATATAACTGAAACATATCCAAAAGGTAATTGGGTCCCATACCATGTAATGATTTAAACACAAGAAGCAATGCCTTAAAGTCAATTCTATAACTTACTGGGAGCCAGTGCAGGGACTGGAAGTAACTGGAGTAATGTGGTCAGATCTTTTTGTTTTTGTAAGAAACCTTGCTGCTGCATTTTGGATCAGTTGAAGCTGTCTGATGGTCTTTTTAGGAAGGCCTGTGAAAAGGCAATTACAGTAATCAACCCTACTGGAAATAAAGGCATGAACAAGTTTTTCTAGATCTTGTTTTGACATAAGACCTCTAAGTTTAGCAATGTTTTTAGGTGGTAGAATGCAGATTTAGTGATTGCTTTCACATGATTGTTGAATGTTAGTTCACTGTCAATAAAGACACCAAGATTTTTAACAGTATTTAATTGTTTTGCTTTAAGCCCCTTAGTCTCAAGCGCAGTGGTGATCCTACATCTATCTTCCTTTTCCCAAATACAATTACGGTTTTATCTGAGGAAAAGCATACAGTATAATAAAAACAATTTATTACAACAACAAATGTGCAATTAAAACTGGAAACAAACAAACAGAATTCTTTACTCAAGAAAGGGATGTGAGACAGGGCTGCCCACTTTCACCCACCCTCTTCAATATTTATATTAGCCTAATGAATTGGCTACATCACTAGAGCAGTCAGCAGCACCTGGACTCTCATTAAATGACTACGAAATTAAAATCCTCCTTTTCGCAGACGACTTGGTGTTACTGTCTACAACACAATTTGGTCTACAGCAATACCTAAATGTCCTGCATAATTTCTGTCAGACCTGGGCCATAACTATTAACAATCAAAAAACTAAAATACTAACATTCCAGAAAAAATCCACATGTAATGGAAAGAAATTCACCATAGGCACAAAAACTATTGAAAAAATGATACTTACCTCGGACTAAAAATCAGCTCAACTGGCAATTTCAACTTGGCCGTGAATGATTTGAAAGAGAAAGCAAGAAGGGCTTTCTATGCCATCAAAATCTATCCAAACTGATATACCTATCTGGCTCAAAATATTCAAATCAGTCATTGAACTAAAAACACTATATGGCAGTGAAGTGTGGGGTCCTCTTGTGCAGAGTGGATTTGAAAAATGGGACAAACACCCAATGGAAACCCTGCATGCAGAGTTCTGTAAGAACATCCTCAAGGTACAGAGGAATACACCGAGCAATGCATGCAGGGCTGAATTACAAAAAAGAGCCACCAAATTCTTTAAACATTTAAAAACAAATGACCCCAAATCCTTTTGTTTCCAAGTCCTTAAAAGCCAAGAGATGAGTACAAAAGCAAGTCCCCTCATTTAGATGGTCTTGAGGCTTACACAACCTAATATAACTGATCAGACTAACCCAGCTAACTACCAGCCTCAGGACCTACCATTGCTTAAACAATCCAGCCCAACCAAGTAATAAACACAGAAAACTACTTATCATATTGGACTGAAACAACAAAAAATCAAAGTAAATTTCAATGTTATCTGGCCCAGAAAGTACACTTTAGCAGACTACCTCTCCACAGTTACTAATACCAAACACAGAAAACCCCTGACCAGATATAGACTTAGTAACCACAGTCTGGCTATAGAAAAGGGCAGACATACTGTAGACAGATCTGGCTACCTAGAGAAGAAAGGCTGTGCACAAAATGTAACCAACACACGTGAAAATGTTCTTCTACCCCGATTGCCTCCATTTGTCAATAACAGAAAGTAGGTGGAAAACGAGTGAAGAAAAAGACCAACACAGTGACGTAAGTTTGTTAATTAGAAAAAGCCATGCCACAGTTGTGATTACCAGAAAAGTCTTGTTGCAGCACACATTCACTTAGCAAAGTATAGGTATGTGTGTTTGTTAAGAATGTTTAAATCTTCCACTTAGTGCGCTATGACTGAATGATCTTTGAATGATTGTAGCCTGTGACTAGCATAGCCGAGAACCTGTCATTCTCCCTGCTCCATCTCCTCCACCAAACTAGAACAGCCTGAAACAGAAGCACTAAAGCATTTTTTTCACCAAAACCAGCTCATGTGGCATTCATAAACTAGAGACCACCGCAAAATTAATGAAAACACAATGCAAGTACACCTTTAAGCGAATACAGCCAATGGAAAGAAATACGCATATGGTGGTGGGGGTTGTTATGTGCAAAAGGAAGTAGCACAGAGTTGTGTAGCTCACACATTGTTCAATAGTTAATTTAACTGACTGAAACAACACACAACGATAGATGTCACAAAGACATAACAGTGGTGTGGGTTGTGGTGGAGGTGGTTGTGGGGGTGGTGATGGTGGAAGCAGTGGTGGGGGTGATAGGCATGTTAACAGGCTAGTAGCATCTGTGGTGTCCAGCTGAAGAGAAGTCTGAGCTAAGCTGTGTTAGCCCTGCTACAGTACGTAGGAAGATCCCATTAATCCAGTGGATCAAAGAAGTGCAGACAAATGCCAGACACCCAGGACTCCCTGAATCCTAACACATGCGTCACAGCACCAAGAGTAAATGCAACTCATAGTTTTGCTTTCTAACACATGCATTACAGCTCCAAGAGTAACTGCAAGTCATAGTTCAGCTACCTGAATCACAACACAAGTGACACAGCTACAAGAGTAACTGCAACTCATATTTAACTTCCTAAGTCGTAAAACGTGTCACAGCTCCAAGAGTAACTGCAATTCATAGTTTAGTTTGCTGACCTCTGAGGTAATGACTCACAGGAAACAGACAGAATCACACACCCTTTGTCAGAGAAAGCTGTCAGTCCACTTCAGTCAGCTATAGAATCACTTGATGTTTTCACATGGAATGGCAGTATTTATGTTTCAAACTGTACTTGATCTCTAACAAACAAACAAAACATATTTAAAATAAGGTGTTTACATAGATATTGAGTAGCATAAGCCCAACATTTTGGTAAAGTTTAAACTGTGCAATATGTTCCTTGTGGACCAGACTATTTTAAGGGGGAATATTTCTCAGTCAGAGCATACTCCATAGCAGCAATAGCACATGGGGCAACAGAATGGGTGGGTAAATATTCTGATTTTGGGACATTGCACAAACTCTGTATTCTGTGACACACAGGCACGCACGCACTCATGCACTTAAGCACACGCACACACACAAAAACACTCACTGACATTGAACTGGAAAGGATGCATTTGCTTCACGTCAGAGGTTAATGCATCTTCAAAGACATAAGGCATACACATTTGAACATAATGAATAGAGTGCGCATGCACACACACCCACCCACACATGCACTCATACACGCACACGCACGCACACACCCACCCACACATACACTCTAACACACACACGCACACACCCACCCACACATACACTCTAACACACACACGCACACACCCACCCACACGTACAGTAGCACACAAATGCACGCACCCACCCACACATACACTTACACACAAACGCAGGCACGCACACACACACACACACATACACACACACACACACATGCACACGCACATGCACACACACTGAGGTATTACTCATTTATAACCACAAGAAGGTGACTGTCAGTGCAAACTGCTTAACATTATTCTTTAAAAATGCCAGCCTTTGGCACCTATACCTTTATACACATGCATGCACTACAAACAAACACACACACATAAACACACACAAACACACATATAAACATGCACAAACACCCTCTCTCTCTCTCTCTCTCTCTCTGCCACACACACACATGCACACACACACACACACACACACACACACACACACACACACACACACACACACACACACACACAAACACTCGCACACAAACGCACGCACCCACCCACACATACACTTACACACATGCACGCATGCATGAGGTAATACTTATTTGTACCCACAGGAAGGTACTGTCAGTACAAACTGCTTTTAGAATTATTCTTTAAAAATGTCACTCTTCAGCACCTACAGTATACCTTTTTAACTTGACACACACACACACACACACACACACACACACACACACACACACACACACACACACACACACACACACACACACACAAACACTCGCACACAAACGCACGCACCCACCCACACATACACTTACACACATGCACGCATGCATGAGGTAATACTTATTTGTACCCACAGGAAGGTACTGTCAGTACAAACTGCTTTTAGAATTATTCTTTAAAAATGTCACTCTTCAGCACCTACAGTATACCTTTTTAACTTGACACACACACACACACACACACACACACACACACACACACACACACACACACACACACACACACACACACACACACACACACACACATACACACACACACACACACACACACAGCTTCCTCAAAGCAACACAGCCACACGTGGAAAAGTGCTGAGGATTATGGTCCATAGCCCCCAGAGATCCCCCTTGTGATCCCCCAGGCACCCAGAGGGCACATTGGGCTGGGGGATTAGCTTTTTTAATTAACAGGCTTAGAAGTTGTGTTATTGTGTGCAATTAGTCTGGGGTCTGGCATTGCTTGGCAGAAACAATAGCAGGAGCAAAACAGAACTGGCACAGAAGAGGGGAAGTGCTGCACACAGGCAAGTATGGATTACACAGAGCTCTTTTCTCACTATCACTCAGACAGGAGAAGAGGAAGAAAGACTAGAAGACTGGTCTGTTTGTGTGTGTGTATACGTGTGTGTGTGTTCCTGTGTGTGCCTGCATCTATGTGCATGTATGTGCGTGTGGGCCTGTGTGTGTGTCTGTATGTGTGTGTGTCCGAGTGTGTGTGTGCAGCTAAAATAAGCATTATATGAATGAATGGGCGGGGGTGATGGTTGTAGGGAGCACATTAAGAAGTGCTTAACGAATTGAAAGTGGAGGCGAGCTCCCCCAGGTGAGAACTGCATGGGGTGAGTCAGCCAGTCTTCTCAGTAACTGCTCTCTCTCTCTCTCTGTCTCTCTCTCTCTCTCTCTCTCTCTCTCTCTCTGTCTTCCTTTCACTCTCTCTTCTCTTTCTGTTGTGGTGCCGCTTCTTTAGTGCTTTCATTCATTCCCACACAATAAATTCAGATTAGGCTCTGAAATGAGATATTATGTTTCTGCTCTCTAATTAAGTCTGAATCCCATAAAGGGAATCCCCACTAGTTGCCTAATTAAAATGCTTCGAGACCTTTCTGCTGATGAGGTGCTATGTTCACATAGGTGGCAATGGGAAGCGTGCTAAATTACCTCCCTCATTAAAAGGTTTTGTCACATTTCACTGAATAAATTGCTCTCTATTGATATACAAACTTTAACAGCATATTAATATCGATAAGTAGGTTAAAATAGCTTTCAGGATCATGGTTAGGATGTAAGGATTGGGATGTAGGTCTTGTATAAGTATAGGTAAAGTAAAATATGAAATACGAAATGAAGGTTATTATTAAAGGCAGGTTATGCAACTAAAAGATGACAATGTCCAAGTGAGATATTTGTGATGACCATTTGTGATGACCCTTTAGTGTTTAAGAGCTACACTGCTCATTATCCTCTGTTAAAGGACATCTCCTGTCCATGAGCACATATGTGTGTGTGTGTGTGTGTGTGTCACATCACATTTGTTTCCATGAGTGTGGAGGTCTTAGTGTTGCTTATTTATGCGAGTATCGGCAGTAATTAGCATGCTTGGTGTGAGGCGGGAGACGTGACCTTTGACTGGGTGGCAGCAAGGTAGGGTAAGGAGTGGCGAGTGTGGGGATGGCGGGCGAACACGTGTCGAGGAGCGTCAGAGAGGGAGATCGTGATGGCGGGCGAACACGTGTTGAGGATCGTCAGACAGGGTGATCATGGTGGCGTTCAAACGTGTCGAGGAGCGTCGGAAAGGGAGATCGTGGTAACGGTTGAGCATGTGTCGAGGAGCGTCGGAGAGGGAGATCGTGGTAACGGGTGAGCATGTGTCAAGGAGCGTCGGAGAGGGAGATCGTGTTCGAGAAACACGAGGCGGGGATCAAGAGTGGCCCCGCCAGGATGTGTTGAAGAGGAGCATCAGCCGCATTCTCATTACCCAAGAGGTGCTGCAGGTCACAAGGACTGTGACTTGGATGTGCGTGTGTGCGTGCATGTGTGCGTATGTCTGTGCATGCATGAGTGTGTGTGTGTGTGTCTGTGTGTGTTTGCGTTTGTTAGCGTGCACTTGCAATATGCATATGCACGTCAGACTTTATTTGTCATGCATATAAATAATGTAAGTCATAAGTGAGGAATTCAAACCATAACTGGTCAAATATGTGTTCTGTCAAATATACTATGGCCTGCATTGTTGTAAGTAGACACCTACACCCAAAACATTTCTAAGGTAAATGTTTCTTTTTTTAGCATGTTCTAATACTAAGAAGCACTTTTTGACCACGATGTAAGTTTTTTTTTTTTTTTCCTCCACAGTAGTCTTCTGGCAGGTCTCAGATGTCAGACTTCTCAAAGACCTCTCAGCCTCCTCTTTGGAGTTCATTCTGTTTGATAGTGTTGCCATGGAGAAAACACCCCCATCTGTCAATTTCCAAACAAAGCACGTGTTGTCTTTTATCCATCATCTTTTGACACCATACCCCAGGTGTTGCCTGGTGCCATTTACGCGATTATCATCAGCCTTCATCATCTGTCCAAAATCCGTAACTTTCCTCTCCCTTCTCTCCATCATAACCCTTCTCTCACGCTCACTCTATTTATCTCTCTCCCTATTCTTCTCTGTCTTTATTTCTCTCTCTCTCTCCCTCTCTCTCTATTTCTCCATCTGCACTCGTCTGCACGTAGCACAGCATATCTCTCCATTCCCATCTCTCGGCAGTTAAGTCTGCGTCGTCCCGCTTCTCATCTTCAGGGCCCATTTCCCCGCGTCGTTTGTGGGGCCGGTGTGCCGATGAGGTGTGCGGAGCAGAGAGGGTCATTATGAAGCAGCCGCTGCCGTAATAATAATACGTTTCTCACACTCAATTTCCCTTCCTATTGCGCCACCATCACAAAACAACATTTTAAAATCCTAATAGCTCTGCAGTTTTTCTTGCTTCTTTCTTTCTTCCTTTCTTTCGTTCTTTCTTTCTTTTTTTCCTTGTCCACTGTCTCAGTTTCTGATGTGACATTGAAGGTTTTTCTCTTGAGTAGTCCTGTCGATATGCCAGTGTGGTAGCCGACTGAAACCTGCATTTGAACAATCGGTCATGTAGGAGAGTGGAGGCAGTTAAATGTTTTCAAAAAAGACAGCAGAGATTTAGGGATGGAGAGTCGGGGGGGGGGGGGGGGTGGTGAAAGGGAATGACAGAAAAAAGAAACAGAGCAAGACACACACACACACACACACAATGGGATAAAACGAGAAGGAGAGCAACACACACACACACACATACTCAGTGGGATAGAAAGAGAAAGACAGTGGGAGTATGAGAGATTGCACATAAAAGCCTATCAGCATTATTTGCCTCCAGCAAAGTATCGAAAACAAACAGCAGCCTGAAGCAAGAGCCTTACAGGCAGCTACAGCTGCTTCCAGATTCTTGGTTGTACTTGAACCTGTGTTTTTATTTACATCTCACTGTTTGCTGGGTAAAACCTCAGCCAATATAGTGCTAATATTCACAAAATGACAGAAGTAAAAAAGTACACACATTGCCCTGGTTCAAGTTGCGCCTCAAAGTGCATGCTGTTGGATACTGGAGCAGCCCAGTACTGTGGTGGGTGATTGACAGCACAGCTAAGCTTATTTTGTGAGCGTGGCATTTACTCTGTCACCTTCAGTCTCACAACGGTCCCCTTGCACCCCTCCCAAGCCTCCCTCAAACACCCCCCACCCCCACCCTAACAAAACTCGTTACTCAACACTCAATCCCACTATAGCGTGTGCAGCCCAGGCAATTTTATGATTCATTTAGTTCAATAACAGCCTTTTATTAAAGTTTACGTACTTATCAATAGCCGCCAGTGTGCTGGGGTGCCCGGGCAGTTTGCGCTCAGGAGCAAGGGCTGATGGGACAGGATGGGGACGTAAATGAGAAGGGAAGCGGAAGGTGAAGAAGGTTGGAGGAGGATGGAGGAGGTTGGAGGACGATGGAGAAAGAGGGAAGGGAAAGGGATGCTGGCAGGCCAGGATATGAGACTCACTCTCTCACATGGACTAAAGCAGTCCCTGCACACAGTAGACTGAAATAAAGCACATGTGCACATCATGTTATTAGCATCTAAAGCTCTCAGATCCTCTCTCTCTCTCTCTGGAGTGTGTGTGTATAAGCAAAATGTTTATTATGCCATGTGCACATAGGAATGCACACACACACACACTCACACACTCTCTCTCTCTGTCTTTCTCTCTTTCTCTCTCTCTCTCGCACACACACACAGCATATACTTCATATGTACAGTAAATAAGCATGGACACCAGTCATACCAGCACTGCCTCCCTTCCTGCATCTGTGGGCCCTGAGCACTGTCTAACAGTACGCAGGCCAGGTTGTGAGTATACACCTCTGGGGTGTGTGTGTGTGTGCGCATGTGTGCGCTTTGTGTGTGTGTGTGTGGGCGTGTGTGCGCTTTGTGTGTGTGTGCGTTTTGTGTGTGTGTGTGTGTGTCAGGTTGAGTTAGGTGTGTGTGAGGCGAGACAGGGGGAGCACACACACGCACTAACTCCAGGGTCAGACACTACAGAGAAAGCAGACTTTAATCAGTGAAGCTGGACAACCAAGGGCCCTAGGGGCCAGACTTCACATTGCACACTTCACATTGCATTGCACACACCACACACACACACACACACACACACACACACACACACACACACACACACACACATGCACACACATCACAAACACACACAATTTGGCACACACATACGCATATGCACACAGACACACATAAACAGCCAAGCACAACCACAGTCATCTTAAATATTTACACACACAAACAGAACCATACACACACAAACACACATGCACGCGCGCACACACACACACACACACACACACTCTCTCTCTCTCTCTCTCTCTCTCTCTCTCTCTCACACACACACACACACACACACACACTCACACACACAAAGGCAAAAATACAGGATAGCCCTGCCAGAGTTCATATCAGATTCCGCTCTGTGATGTCTTTCTCTCTTTCTCTACTCCCCCTGGAGCGCAGTAATGAGATTAGA
Organism: Coilia nasus; assembly: GCA_027475355.1. Lineage (NCBI taxonomy): Eukaryota > Metazoa > Chordata > Actinopteri > Clupeiformes > Engraulidae > Coilia > Coilia nasus. The sequence goes on along the minus strand of CM050218.1, from coordinate 32,375,682 downwards.
AGTGATTGGTGACATTTTTAACACATTTCCCGCTGTGATGCTTTCATATAAATATATGACGCAATCAGGTGAAATTAGAAAGACATTGCAAGTCTTAATTCTTGAGATACCGGCTGATTACACTGGAAAACATGACAGTAACAAAAAATGATGTTTCATGTTTGGGTTTATTGAGAAGAAAAGCTGTTTAAGATTCATTTTTGGAGACTCTTGTTAATGTAATGCTATAAAATAGCCATTTAGTGGACTGTCTGCTGGTAACTTGGAAATGCTACCTTCAATTTTTCAAACTTGCCATGAATCATTACACTATAAGCATCAGTATCTGTAAGTCTGGATACTCTGGATGTATTTTGAAATCATGCAGGCTATGTAAACTGAAGTTTTAAGTTTTGAGACACAGTGACTCATTTGAGGACAATATTTCTTACATTTTTATTTAATTCATTTTCATTCAGTTTATTTTATCTACTTATCTACTCTCTTTTCTCTTATGTCCTGTTCTCTGTTCTCTTTTGTCCTGTTTTCTGTCCTGTCTTCTTGCATCCACATATTTCTATATTGCCTGAATGCAGATTTTTGTTGTGATAATATTGAAGTTAAATTGTTTTTTTGTTTTTTTCAAAAGCAATAATTATTTCTGATACTTCTTAAAATAAAATCGATTAATATTGCTAACTTAATTTTACCTTTGAAATTATAAAAAACAGCTTATGACTTAATTAGTGGCTCGTGGCTTCTCTTTCCCACATGTCCTCCCTCATCTTCTTCCTTGGTCACCAGTGTTGGGGTCGTTACTCAAAAAAAGTAATCCATTACACATTACTCGCTACTTTTAAAAAATGTAATGCATTACTTTACTTCTTTACTCCTTATGGAAAGTAACTCGTTACATTACTTTACGTTACTCATCAACGGCCTTGAGCAAAACACATAAATTCCTATTGCAATGAGCAAGATGTAAGACAAGTCGTTCTTTCATGCCATTTAACGAAAACAGGCTACACCACAAAGTTGGTGAAAACCTATAGACCACTGCACAGGGTCGTATCAGTATTGCACTGCTGGCAGGCTTATGTCTTAAATAAACAAGCTGAAAGTCTAAAACAGGCTAACTTCATAACAGCGCTCAGTAAAAATAGAATGAATTAAATACCTGTAGCATGCAGACACTGGCATATAGGCTACAGCATAAATCCCTTAACAAACTAAACCATTTAAATAAAACGTGCTACTAAATAAAATAACTCTGGACATTTAACCACATTAGATGATGTCAGGGTAAACACATTTCATTGTGGTATAGTGTAGGGCAAAGGCATGGTATAGTGTAGGGCAAAGGCACTTTCTTAAGTCATTGGTGCTCCCCACTGAAACGGTGATCATACTGCATGAGAAGTCTTTCAAATCTTGCATCGGACAACCGATTTCTATTAGGCTTCAGCACGAGACCGTGCAGTATGAATAGCCTCTTGACTGACGCGCTAGATGGGGTAACTGTGTTACTTTTCATATACTTTTTATATAAGGGAAACGGTTAAGGACTTCAATGTCCGACTCCAACTTCAAATACTCTGTTGCTTTAGCGTCAAAGTTGAAGGAAGCTGTATATTCCTCATTCTCATCAAAAGCAATTCTCCTTCTCAGCGACAGTGCTATACAGGTTTCAGATTCTGCTGCGCAACCGGTCCCACATCACGGTGCAAAACACGACACAAAAAATCCTCACTGCTTCTCCCTTCTCCTCTTCCCTAACCCATTGCACTTTAACTTCGGCAACGTCTCTTAACATATTAAAAGCAATGAGCTTATCGCCACCGCCCGAACGGTATGGTAGACGGCTTAGACATTTCCCCGAATTTAACAATCAAGGACAGTTGCGTGTGGACATGTCTCCCGACTTTTGTGCAATCGTGCACCTGAGGATTTTGGGGGAGGGTCCGGGAATCCGTCTTAGATAGGCCTATCTGTGATGAGACTGTTCACTGGGGAAGTTCAGTAATCAGCATTAGTATTAGTATATTAGTAACTGTAGTGTGATTAATGAACTTATAACAGTAACGCATTACACTACTACATTATCGACAAATGTAATGTGAGTACAGTAATGCGTTACTTAGTAACGCGTTACACCCATCTCTGTTGGTCACTGCTGCTGTTGGTCAGCTGCTGGAGTGGCGCTGGACAGGCTGGTGTGGTGTGGCTGGTGCAGGCTGGGTAGTGCCTTATCCTGGGGCTATTTTGCATTAGTGGCGTGGTGTGTGATGGAGTGGTGTGTGGGTGTGATGTGTGGGTGTGATGTGTGGTGTGGTGTGGGGTGTGATGTGTGGTGTGATGTGTGGTGTGGTGCGGTATGGTGTGATGTGGTGTGGTGAGGTATAGTGGAGCAGGCTCAGCTGTTTAGCATTAGTGTTGCGCTTTGTGTGTGTGTGTGTGTGTGTGTGTGTGTGTGTGTGTGTGTGTGTGTGTGTGTGTATGTGTTGGTGTTGCAGTGTGGTGTGGTATGAAGATGGAGATGGGGATGGTTCAGTGTTGTGTGGGGATAAGGCTGCCATGGTGTGGATGTTGTGTTGGGGATGGTGTGTTGTGGTGTGGTGTTTTAGGGCTGGGAGTTTTAGCATTATAGAGGCCATGATCTGCCACCCACCCATCATGTTGCTATAGGTCCCGTTTTCAAATTCTGGATGAGCCCCCACTTATTGCACCTTGCGGAGAATAACACATGAAAGGAGGAGAGGACAGGTAGTGGGTTTACCAAAAAAGAACATTTTTTTTATTGTACGGGTTCAATCAAAAATGTCCAAAACACCAAAACGCAGGCCTGTAAGGCAGCCCAAAAAGTAAAAAAAAAAGTTTCCAGCTAGTGTCCAATCATAAAAACCGTACACACCAACAACCAACAAAGCTCCAATCCTAACGTGCTGTCTAGAGTGGTGAAGCAACAGCAGTTCTTAAAGCGAGGGTGCACCCTATCAGCTGATTGGCTCTCACCACCCTGTCGGCGCACCTGTAGGGAATATATAAGAATACGAACAAAGAATTAGAACCAAGGGAGAGCCACCAGGGCCATCACAGGCCCCTCTGATTGGCTAACCCATCCATCATGGGCCCCTTTGATTGGCCAAGCCATGGAGCCCACAGAGACATGGCAGCGAGACACTAATGGCTCTCACACGCTCCACTGACAGGATTTTATGCAGCCACATTTCATTTATTTACCCAGGGACACACACTCACACACACATACACACACACACACACACACACACACACACACACACACACACACACACACACACACACACACACACACACACGTGTGAGTGAGTAGGCACACACACATACACAAGCACACACACACACACACACACACACACACACACACACACACACACACACACACACACACACACACAGCCATACCCATGCACACACACACAGTGATAAGCTCACATGCATATAAAATGTACATAGACACAAATACCCAGGCACTCTTGCATATACACACATGCATGAGTGCCCATTTGTGTGCACAGACACACACACACACACACCACACACAACCACATAGACATTAAAGCCCACAAACACAAAATCACACATTTATGGACTCACATGTATATAAAACACAGTGAGTCACAAATTCACAAACACTTATGCATGCACACACATACACAGACACATGCATGACTGCACATGCAAATGCGCACCCGAGCACCCACACACACACATTTACACATATAAATGGCTGCAAGTAGGGTCTGGACTAGTCAACACTAAACATATACACATCTCTCTACTTGTCTGGGTGCTAAACAGGCCATTAAGCCAGGCCATCACCATATATCAGAGAGAGCCAGCACTGCTAAGGTGGCGCGCCAGCCTTTTTTGCTAGCAGTAGAAACAATTTCCTCTCTCGCCCCTCTTTAATGCTCCTGCTCTCCATCTGAGCTGAAAAATGTGCAAATATATTCCCTTGTAAGGTTTCCTGGGAATAAGCAAAAAAAGATCACATCATTGCTAGTCATTTCCAGAGCAGGATTCTGGTGTATTGTAGAATGGTTACTGCATGGTTTAGATCTATTAGATGTTAACATGAGATGATGAGAAAAAAAATGCACAAATGAGAATTTAATTTTAGGATCAGAGCATCAAAATTATATAATTAAATTAAAATTACTTAATTAAAATTAAGTATTTGCATTATTTACTGTATTAAATGTGCCACAAACAGTGCTTCTTCAAATTCTACATTGACAGTATTTTATACATGCATGATAAGTGTAAGTACTATAAGCACAGTAGAGACAGCACTATATTATTACTAATTAAATGTTAAGCTCATAATACCTTCGAGGAGCTAAAATGAGGTGAAACCTGTAAATGAGCCTGTGTGTGTGTGTGTGCGTGTGTGTGCACATGTGTGTGTGCGCGTGTGTGCATGTGTGTGGGTGTCTTTCGACGATGCCTTTGGAATGAGAGTTTAGATTCGCACTGTGGCGTGGGGCCTGGCGGTTGCCGGTGGCGACAGGTGGCGTTGATGCATGGCAGCAGATCCTCCCTGAAGAAGCAGCAGTGTTTGTTTAAGACTGGGCAGTATTGATCGACCGCCTGCACCTCGGGATGCCGCTCGATACGTTTGGGCCTATCTGCTATCAGATGTGATTAAGGCTGAGGGCAGCAGGGCAGAGGAAGAGTTCCACCACTTGCACAGAACCGGCCTCTCATCACTGTGCTGGATCCCTAACAGAACCAGAGCGGTTCTAGTGTGGGTGGATCCCTATCATAACCAGTGTGGGTCTAGTGTGGGTTCCAAGGCAGGTTTTATAAATGAGCTCAGCTGTATCAGAGCCTACATGCAAGTCACTGTCAGTACCTACATAAAATACCACAAAGGTGAAGTTCATCTCCGATTGCAGACAAAGTATTTCCTTTCTTGGAGAAGTAAAAACAATGGAATGCAAGACCAACATCCTTTTTCTGAATGCATATAAAAATCAACCTGTAGGCATTATGTTTAAAGAGTATTTATCAATATGAATGCTGAGTTCTTCTTTAAAAGAAGTGTTTAACACAGGTATGTAGGATTTAAATATATGCTGCATTGTAGGGAAGGCAATGCAAGGTATTTTGTGGAATAGAACACTAAAGATATGTTTGTTAAAAAGTACAAGATGGTAATTCAAACTGTTTACAAATGAGTAGCTTAAAAAACAAAGAAAACTGAGAGATTGTTAATGAAAGTTGAAAAATTACAGATTAAGAAGGATGCTAAAAGAACTCAAAGAAAGTTAAGCCTATATGAAAAAAAAAAAAAAAACATTTGATCAGTTACCAAAAACAATCATCTTAAAACATTTGTAGTCTGTAGTAAAGAGTTGAAATAGACTACAGTTGACAAACCTTTCCTCACGTCTTCAGGAAGTTTGTTCCATACCTAGGCAGCATAGCAGCATAAAGCTGCTTTATCACATTTTGCTCCGACAGAAGGTATTACAAATATATTTCTCTCCACTTATCTGAGAGGTCTATGGGTGTTTACTGTTGAAACATACCTCAGAGGGGATTTACTCTCATTCTATTTATAAACACACAGAAAAGCTTTATTGACATTATGTTGACTCACTGGAAGTCAGTGTAAGGACTGTGTAGACTAGAGGAAGTCAGTGTAAGGACTGTGGAGAGGAATGTGGTCCATGTTTCTCTCTGTATATTGAATTGCAGCAGCTGCATTTAGTGCAAGCTTACATAGACCATTAGGGTTTAAGAGTGATTTGTTTTTGAGATGGTAAACAGCTGAATTAGCTACAGTATTGCTTTCACAGGGCCGTTAAAGCTTATATCACAATCAATGAAGACCAGTGTTGGGCACGTTACTTTGAAACAGTAATTAGTTATAGTTACTAGTTATTTCTCCCAAAAAGTAACTGAGTTACTAACTGAGTTACTCCACTATAGAAGTAACTAGTTACCAGAGAAAGTAACTATTGCGTCCCCCCGCCCCATTTTTTCAGAGCGCGTTTCACAAGCCAGATGCATTGAGTAAGAACAGCAAAGACAGGTACCTGCAGAGGTGTTTATTAATTCCAACTCAACCAAAACTGGTACACAACTGAAGACAACTGATGGTGCTCCATGTAAGCAGTGTAACAAAAGTGCTTCTCAATACAAGAGGAGCATCAATCGCTAGCCTTCTATCGACCACTCGAGCTATAAAAAATAGCAACCTCGTTCTTGTCATTCAGTGTTTCCTATTTGGTTTGATAAATCAGTTCAACAAGCTACTGGGCAAAACTGAGATCCATAAGTCACTACATTTAATAATTTATTTACCTGAGGTAGGACAAAATGACTGTTGCCAAAGAGGTAGAATTTATCATAACTTTTTGGAAGGGGTTAAAATGCATTCGCTTTTTTTTTGTACCGGGAGTGAATAAAGGCTTTGACAATAATCAGCCAACATGATTTAGAACGATGTCAAATATTCCATTGGCCTTATCAAAGTTTCAAGTTGCACTATAGGTGCAGTGATGCTTTCTAAACAATGTTTAAAGAAGGAAATAAAACCAGAGAAACGCATACAGTATCTCACAAAAGTGAGTACACCCTTCACAATTCAGCAAAAAATGGACCATATCTTTTCAAGAGACAATACTACACAAATGAAATTTAAATATGTTTTTCAGTAGTCAGTGTGCAGCTTGTGTAGCAGTATTAATTTACTGTCCTCTGAAAACAACTTTACACACAGGCATTATTGTGTATATAGCAGGCCACAAAAGTGAGTACACCCCACAGTGAACATGTCCAAATTGTGTCAAAATTGTAATTTTTTGAGTGAGCACCATTGTTATCTACCACTGCCTTAATATGAAATTCACCAGAGCTGTACAGGTTGTTTTTGTGATCCTTTTCTATTCCTCCATTATGGCATTATGGACCTGGAGATGTTAGACACTGGTGCTCCTTCATTTCCTGTTTAAGGATGCCCCACGGGTACTCAATAGGGTTCAGGTCTGGAGACATACTTGGCCACTGCATTACCTTCACTTTCAACTTCTTCAGGAAGGCAGTGGTCATCTTGGAGGTGTGTTAGGGGTTGTTATCATGATGAAAAAAACTGTTGTGTGCCAGTTTCTGAAGGGGGGGGGGGGGGCATCATGTTCTGCTTCAGAATGCCACAGCACATGTTGCAATCCATGATTCCTTGTGAACTGCAGTTGCCCAGTGCTGGCAGCATTGAAGCAGCCCCAAACCATGATGCTACCACTACTAGGCTTGACTGTAGGCAAGGCACAATTATAATGGTACTGTTAAGCAGGCCGCTGCCTCAGATGACTGACATCATTTAAGTCAAAAAAAGTTTATTTAAATCTCGTCAGATCACATGGTTTCAGGAATTCATGCTTTTGGACTGCATGTCTTCAGCAAACGGTTTTGTGGCTTTTTTGTGATTTTTGAAGTTTTTAAAGAGGTTTTCATCTGGAAGGACGACCATGAAGACCGAGTTGTTGCACTATGTCCCATATTATTTTAGCTCTGTCAGTCTGACCTCCCACCTCTGCAACCTCTGCAGCAATGCTGGCTGCACTCATGCATTTATTTTTTGAAGCCAACTTTTGCATCTGGCATCGAGTGTGTGGACCGAACTTCTTTGACTGAGCCTGTTCTGACAATGCACCCGTTTTGGAAAACCACCTAATGACTCAAGCCCTGATGGTGTAGCTCAGTTTCATGGTGTTGCTGATCTTTTATAGCAAAGGCCATCATTGTGTAAAGCAACAATTCATTTTCTCAAGTTCTGAGTTTTCTTCTTCGCCATGAGGAGCCATGTTGGTCATCCAGTGGATAGTATGACAGAATTATAGCCAAAACAATAAAATGAATAGCTTTAATACATGACACACAAATTTGTATGGTCCAGTTGAGCAGACAAAAACACAAAAATGATAAATAGGACAAGTGGGTTTTTATGGTTGAATGACATGTAGTTATCATTCAGGGTGTACTCACTTTTGTGGCCTGCTATTTATACAAAACTGCCTGTGTGTAAAATTGTTTTCAGAGGACAGCAAATTAATACTGGTACACAAGCTGTACATTGACAACTCAAAAACATATCAAAGTTTCATTTGTGTAGTATTGTCCATTAAAAAGATATGGCAATTTTTTTGGTAAAATGTCAAGGGTGTACTCACTTTTGTGACATACTGTATTGTGTTTATTAAAGTGAGAGATCAACGGGAAACATGGCTATGTGCATTTAAAGACACTGGCCAAGTGCATTCAAAGACGGGACTGGCAGCTGAATTCCAGCTCACGCGCTGTATATGCAGACATGTCCGGTGTGAATGCAAATACGCTCACGTGCTGAATATGGTTACGCGCTGAATACAGTCTGAATGGTGTGAATGAGTCCCTCCTCAGCCAATCATCATTACTTAGGCTGTTATCCCACCCTCTCCTCTGCTGATATACAGCACATCCTAAGAGATTATATGGAGACGTGAGACAGAGATGTGAGATGTCTGGGTGTATCGATATAGCTGAATGAGGTCAGGCAATTTCAGGGTTGTGCTTTGTAAGTGTATGTGCTGGACCTTTAGACATTAGGCTACAATATATAGTTCCAAGGTGAGCATGGCCACCTCTGGCCAATAAACACTCAGACACAGGGTGCCAAATCCTCTATCATCTATTCACTCAATCAGAAACTGCTTCTTTTAGTGCACCATTGAACATTTTAATCCATTGACCATATTCAGTGTGCTGAATTAGGGGCAGTCTTTCTGAAGCATGGCATTAAGCATTAAAGTCCTTTTTATGTAAAGAGAGCTAAGAACAATTTCTCTTAATCTATTTCTTTTTTATTTCTTACTTGCTTTCTTCCTCTCTCTCTCTCTCTCTCTCTCTCCAGTCATTTCTAATTTAATTTTACTAGGTTTTACTATATTTTAATTGTCCTGGTTGTCCTGGTTGTCCTTACTGTCGATAAAAAAGACAATTTTAAAGTCAGTCTCTTTCTCTCTCTCCATCTGTCTTTTTACCTTCTCCCCCCCCCCCCCCCCCCCCCCCCCTCTCTCTCTCTCTCTCACAACCCTGTCCACTTGCAAGGTGAGTGAGTGAGAGAGAGAGAGAGAGAGCTTTCCCTGAGCTGCAAGCCCATGTCCTGGTTGAGAAGCGTTTCATAAGCATGTGGAAATCAATGCATGTTTAACAGATTTATTAAATCTCAGTGGTGGTGATGGGAAGAGGGGAAGATGGAGGGAGGGAAGACGGAAGGAGGGAGGCGCAGTGCTCACATTTGCTGCCGCAGGGGAGGTGGAGAGAGAGCGAGAGACAGCACAAGAGAGAAAAGAAACAGCTTTTAAAGTGTTTAGCTTTAATTTCATTCAGGAGTGACATAATTGATTTTAATGAGATGTTTATAGAGTGAGGTGGCAGTGTTGCTAAGTCATTTGCACGTTTGCCTCTGGAGGCCCTCCTCAGTTTCACAGTGGGTAGAGGACTGTGTGTGTATGTGTGCATATGTGTGTGTGTGTGTGTGTGTGTGTGTGTGTGTGTGAGGCCCTCCGCAGTCTCGCAGTGGGGAGAGGAGAGAAGCACACATCTCACACAGCCAACACTCACAGCCTTCTCACTCCTTTTCTTTCATTCTTTCTCTCCCTCTCTCTCCCTCTCTCTTGTTCTCCCTCCTTGTCTTTCTCTTTCCCACTCACCCGCTTCTCTCCATAATCTCTCTGTGTCTTCTCTCTTTCTTTTTCTCACTCCCTCTCTCTTACACACACACACACACACACACACACACACACACACACACACACACACACACACACACACGCACACACACAGGTGCTCTCTCACTCACGTACACAGGCACTGTCTCTCTTTCACTCAATATGCCACCCCTCAGTTTCTCTCCCTCGCTTTTTGCCCCCCACCCCCCACCCCCCACTAGTGGAGAGAAGCACAGCATGCTCCATGGCCAAAAATCACAATCTTCTCCCTCTACGCCTCCTCCCATCTCCTTCTCTCCCCCCCCCCCTTTTGTTCTCAGTTGGAGAGAAACACAGCATCCTTCCTAGCCAAACCTCACAGGCTTCTCTCTCTCTTTACACCTCTCTCTCTCTTGCTCTCTCTTTCTCTCTGGCTCTCTTTTTACCTAACACTCTGTTCCTCTCCTTAAGTCTTTCTCTCTCTCTCTCATTCTCTCTCTCTCTCTCTCTCTCTCTCTCTGTATCTGCCTTTCTCTCATTTGCATGTACCATCTCTACTTATTTATCTGTCTTTTGCACACATACTGCCTTCCATTACGCACTGCTTACCTCCTTTGTCTTTGCAAATAATAAAAAAAACAGCTTGTTAAATTTAAAATTTTCAGCAGCATTTGATGTGGAGTGGTTTGGAGGATGACTGTGAGTGTTGGTGGTAGCCACTAATGTTCATGCATATTCAGAGAGGAAGGCAGAGCAGAACCTAGAAGAAGCAGATTCATTACACTAAACATCCTCTTTATGTAGTATTAGTAGAGTCTACTAGCATGTCAGGGCATTGAAGCATTGCAGATGGTCTTTCTACAAATGGTGGTCTTTCTTTGGAAAATGCCTTTCTATTCAGGGCTTTACACATACACACACTCACACACACACACACACACACACACACATAGACACACACTCACA
>CM050218.1:32345000-32362500 GCA_027475355.1 Coilia nasus | reverse complement strand
CCACCTGCTCTCCTCTCCTCCACACTAAACAGCAGCAGCCAGCACCCAGAGGGCTCTTCCTCTCTCTCCCTCTATCATACTCCTCCTCTCTCCCTCTTCCTCTCTCGTTTTCCCTCTATCATACTCCTCTTCTCTCACTCCTGCTCCGCCCTCCTCCACTCTCTCTTCTCTCTGCCTCTCTCTCTTCTTCCCTCTCTCTCTCTCTCTCTCTCTCTCTTTCTTTCCCTCTATTATACTCCTCTTCTCTCACTCCTGCTCCGCCCTCCTCCACTCTCTCCTCTCTCTGCCTCTCTCTCTTCTTCCCTCTCTCTCTCTCTCTCTCTCTCTCTCTCTCTCTTTCTTTCCCTCTATCATACTCCTCCTCTGTCCCTCTTCCTCTCTCTTTTTCCCTCTATCATACTCCTCTTCTCTCACTCCTGATCCGCCCTCCTCCACTCTCTCCTCTCTCTGCCTCTCTCTCTTCTTCCCCCCCCCCCCTCTCTCTCTCTCTCTTTCCCTCTATTATACTCCTTCTCTCTCACTCCTGCTCCACCCTCCTCCGCACTAAACAGCAGGAGCCAGAACCGTGAGGGGTCTATCCCTTCTCCTCTCTCTCTCTCTCTCCTTCTCTCTCTCTCTCTCTCTCCCTCTATCGTACTCTTCCTCTCTCACTCCTACTCCGCCCTCCTCCGCACTAAACAGCAGGAGCCAGCAACCTGAGGGGTGGACTCTATCCTCTCTCTTCTCTCTCCATCACTCTTTTTCTGTGTCTGTCTCACTCGTTCTCACTCCATCTCTTTGTCTCTCTCTTTCTGACTCTATCACTCCATCACTCGCTCAGCCGCTCTCATTCTCTATTTCTCTTTCAGTTTGTCTCATTTTTCCACCTTTTTTCACCACTGTGCCCTTATCCCTCAAATCATCACATTTTTGGCCACTGTGCGAAGCACCTTCAACAGAGAGGGAGCTGTCACTGTGTGTATGTGTGTGTGTGTGTGTGTATTTGTCACCTGGAGTAGTCACTGGTAGTATGGTAAGCAAAGGAGAGTGTGCTTGGGTTATAATTATAGTTGGTGACATTGTTTGTGTGTGTGTGTGTGGGGGGGGGGGTGTCTGTGGGTGTCTGTGTCTGTCTGTCGGGGTGTTTGTGCACCTACAGTTGTGTTAAATTCTGTATGGCGATGGGCCAAAAATAACATCTATGTAGTTCATGAAGTCAGGAGACCTGCCCGGCTCTTTTGTGAGTGTTTATGAAGTCAGGTTTTGATTGGCAGTGGGAAAGATGCAGACTGAGAGCAAACCAAACACACACACACACACACACACACACACACACACTCTCACATGCTCACATACACACACACACACACACATGCACACGCTCCACCAGTGCTGAGAGAAATGTGTGCATTTTCTCTGTGCTTGAGGTGAAGGGTTTAGCTGAGTTTGTCTGCTACCTTGATCAAAGTCAGCAGAGGAAGAGTTCAATTCACTTATTTATTCAATTTAATGTTATTTGCACAGCACCAATAATAGCAACTGAACTTGTGTCAGGGTGCGCTATAGCCAAGAAAGTCCCTCTCTTAACAGGAACTTTGGGCATGTTTAGGTCAACTTTGGGTATGCTGAGGAGCAAAACTACACTAGCCTGTTGCATTTCCAACTTTAGTATTTTTGCCGAGGAGCAAAATCGACTAAATGATTTGTACATTTACAAAGTTCTCTAGTTCTCTCTCAAGTTATTCACATTTCTCCTTTAAATACAAGCTGTCTCAGAAGATAACTTATATGATATGTGTGTATGTGATGTTTTCTCACAGCGATGAGGAACAACTTTAATGACAGCCATCAGCAGAACAGCCAGCCATTAGACAAAAAGTCCTACTATGCTGGAACAGACCAGAGTTAGGGTGGTTCAGCAGAATTTGAAAGCTATAAGTCCTTAGGTACAGTGGGACATCACAGTAATTAACACGTCATCTGCATAAAAAACACAACCTTGTGACACGTTTGCAAACTGGAGACAATGAGAAAGGGTGAAGCCTGAAACCTTTATGGTCCAGCTCTGTCCTAAGACTTATTCTTGTTTTTCAGCTTTTAATACAAACTGTATAAGCATCAGCTTCTGAGTGCGCCTCTTTTGTTTTCAATCAGAATTTGCGACACAAAGCAAACATCTCTCGTCCCAATTTTAGCGTCTATATGATGCACTGTCTAATTGTTTAAGCATAGATTTCAATATGTGATAGTATGCCACGGGCTAAGGGTTGGCGGGTGGGAGTAGTGGGGATGTGGGGGAGTTCCCCTCCAGTGTAGTACCTGCAGGGGTGAGTGTACTGTAGGTTGAATGACTCATGTGGGAACTCACAGGGTTTGTGATTCAATCAGTCATCCCTGCTTTCCTCGAAGAGCTTCCGGGAGAGATGTGTGAAACTGGGCTGGAATGCAACCGTCTGGAGGGACTTTGGAGGGCAAAAGGACTTGTTTTGATTGATTGTAACATTGACACATAACTTGCCCCCATCTCACACACATACAAACAAACAAACAAATGTGTACACACACATACACACACACACACACACTGTTGACTGACATCACAACCCACCCCACCATGTCATTACAGGCAAACCGTCTTTTGGCTGCAACCTTGCGGCAGACAATCAGGCGGGTGCGGGGGGAAATGACAGGTTTGGCCATGATTTATACAACAGGACAGCAATTTTGGATGTTTCCTTCCGGCCTGATTCCCATGCAGCCAATGGCCAGAGCTGTTTTGATTGCTTTTCAATCATCCACGACAAACACTAATTAGATTTTTTTATTTTTTATATAGTGAACGTGTGTTTGTATGAGCTTGTGTGTGTGTGTGTGTGTCTATGTGCATGTGTGTATGTGTGTGTGTGTGTGTGTGTGTGTGTGTGCGTGTGCATTTGTGTATGTTTGTGCATGTGTGTGCATGCATGCCTGTGTTCGTGTGAACATCAGTTTCTCCCTTGAAGTGAAATGAAAGGTTGTTGGTCCAGAATTTATCCTGCTGCCAACTCTCTGATAGCCTCTCTCTCTCTCTCTCTCTCTCTCTCTCTCTCTCTCTCTCTCTCTCTCTCTCTCTCTCTCTCTCTCTCTCTCTCTCTCTCTCTCTCTCTCTCTCTCTCTCTCTCACACACACACACACACACACACACATAGAGGGCCCTGCAGGGGGGAGGAGGAACCAGGAGAGGACATAGAGGAGTAGTGTTTCTCTCAGTCACCCTCCATAGACTGCTCCATAGGCTGCTTTGCGTCTCACATAAAGATGGTGATGCACCCATCATTCGTGCCTGTCATCTCCCTCCAGGCTACAGGCAAACACAGATGCACTGGCCTTTAAAGAGTGCCAGTGTATTACTGTACAGGGCTTTGGCATCAGTGCTGTGCTAATATCAATGTGGTTATTGGATATAATTACTCTAACAATTGCTCATTTTCGTTGTTCTTGTGTCAGGTAATTATCAGTCCCCTGATACACTAGTCCTACAGCAGATGTCTTCATCCAAACAGGGTTTAGGGTTAGGGTTAGTGTAAGGTATGTACAGTGTAAGTGCATAATATTACATGTTCTTACATGTAGATACACTAAAGAAGGAACCATAAAATAAAGTGTTACCATAGAAATATGAGTATAAATATGAATATAAAAAATAGAAACCAGACATTATCTTATTATCACTAGTCGTTGGTAGTCCCTCTCCGTGTCGGCTTGTTTTGCCCACTGAGTCTCAGGAGTACATTCTCCTGATGTGTGCATGTGTGTGCGTGCGTGTGGGTGTGTGTGTGTGTGTGTGCACGCGTGTGTCTCCAGACGGACGCGGCACTGATGTATGATGCGGTCCATGTGGTGGCGGTGGCCGTTCAGCAGTCGTCCCAGATTACCGTCAGCTCCCTGCAGTGCAACCGGCACAAACCCTGGCGCTTCGGCAACCGCTTCATGACCCTCATCAAGGAGGTAAGGCAGCATGCACACACTCACTCAACAATACACACATGCATACATGTACATTTACAATATACATAAATGTGTTCATACATGCGTAAAATATACACTTTCATACACAGTACATACTTACATAGCCTACATACTGTACATATATGCACACACATACATGCGCACACACACACACACACACATATAGACAGCAACATAGAGTACAGTACATGGATTCTGCATGAATGAAGTAAATAAGTTAAACCATCGATGTTCATGGCTTGCTTGCTAGACCTAAATGGAGACACAGAAATGCGTAATGTGTACCTGACAGGCCCTGGCTAAATATTTATAGTCAGACAGAAGCAATCTAGCTCAGAGGAGTCTCCTCAGCCCAGAGGGATGTGCCTAGCGGTAGAATCTCCTTCTTAATCTATCACCACTATGGTCTCCTCTAATTTTAGCACTGCGAGGCTTCTAATTAGCCGCCACGACAGCCAGAGAGAGTCTACAACAAAGAAAGAAGCGGAGCCCATTACCCTTGATCTAGAAAATTCTACAACTTTAGCATTTTTGGGGTAATAGTATTTTATGTGCTATGACACCCACAGTTTTGGTGTGACATCTGAAATATGTGCTTGACTTCCTATGCTTGAGGTTCTTGAGCCCTGTTTGTTTTGTGTTTTCTCTTTTTATATCTTTCTTTATCTCATTCTTTCTCCTTCTTTCTCCTTCTTTTTCCTTCTCCCTCTCTCACTCTCTTCCTCTCTCTCTATCTCTCCCTCTATTTTTCTGTTGTTCTGTCTCATTCATTATCTTCTCTGACCTGGCTGTCTGTAATATCCCACATCCTATGGAGCAGAAAGCGTCTAACTTATCTTAATCTTTGGTAATTATTCTTCCCTGTGCTATTTTCCGGGAGAAAAAAGTAAAAGTAAAATGAGAAAAAGAACTGGGTCGGCTAATCCGAGCCTAGCTGTCACTGACGAGCCGGTTTCTCTGCTCTATATTTAGCCACTGTAAAGCCCTTTGCTGAGCGCGATATCAGAAGTACCCTGCTAAGTCTCAGGTTTGGGGGGGGGGGGGGGAGGTTCCACCTGAGCTCTGTCCCCAGGTCCTCTCTTTATGATCCCACACCTGAGTGTGGAAGTCAACACTGGCCATCACTGGGAAGAACAGACATAGTGTTGCCTGAGCCACTGCGACACGCGGTAGGCTGGAACTACGTAGAGAAACTCCGTAGCAGTGCACTCCGAAGTGTGTAGACCCTTAATTGAGACAGAGCCATGGTCTTGCCTAAGCCACTGTAACACATTGAACGTGAGACAGGACAGGACAGGACAGCACAGGATGGATGGATGGATGGATGGATGGATGGATGGATGGATGGATGGATGGATGGATGGATGGATGGATGGATGGATGGATGGATGGATGGATGGATGGATAGATAGATAGATAGATAGATAGATAGATAGATAGATAGATAGATAGATAGATAGATAGATAGATAGATAGATAGATAGATAGATAGATAGATAGATGTTTTAAGAAATGTAATTAAAAAATGCTATTTTTATAATTTTGAAGATTTCATGAATTTCAAAAACCTATAGCTTACAAGGTATTTGGATTATTTCAATGCCACTTTCACAGTTAGTTTTTCTGTCACAATTGTACCAGAGATACAAGTTAGGATAGTGTCACATAAAAAGATGGTGAACATGGCTCCAGACCTCAAAATACCACTTTCTAGGGTATTTTGGCTCTTTATTTGACAGGGAAGGATATGTTTGATACATTTGGTGTGAAAGAATGAGCATTCATATAAATACATAGTGACATTTTGTTAAACATTAAAATGTTATGTTATTCCTTTTATTTCTAACATTATGAAAACAACAAACTGGCATTGAAATACTCCAAAAACTTTGTAAATTATAGATTTTTCAAATTTATGAAATCTTCAAAATAAAACAAAATGTTTTTTTAATTACATTTAAAAAAATCAAGTTGCACCAAATGTCAAGCCAATATGAATGAAAATGACAAATTGGTGAGACTCTGAACTCAAGACAAAATTAGGTGAAAAACATGTAAGGGATAATGGACGACACGGTTTTTGGATATCAGAAAGTTAATGCACGTTCGAGGTGGTAATGCGGCCACGATGCGAAGCGAAGTAGCCGTTACACCTCGAAGTGCATTAACTTTCTGATATCCGAACACCGTGGAGTCCATTATCCCGCTTATACTGTGGTTACCACACTTGTCTGATGTTAATTTCAGGTAATCATTTCCACGTTTTAATCGCTAAAACAAAAGTTTTTGAAGAACTACTTCCATCCGCCACAAGATGTCTTTTCATAACTTACTGGACAAACTGCCATTGCTAATTCCAAACTGGAGGTTGCTATGGCCAAGAGCCAGTCCTTAGGTCCATGCCTTTGGTTGTCAAGCTAGCTATTCCAAAGTTCTGTTAAGCCTTGCTTAGCAAAATCACATTAGTAGAGAGTTCAAATGCAGTGTGACAGCACTAAAAGACGATCTCAGAGGCATATAACATGTTGAAACTTTGTGTTCTTCCATCTGCTCGTCATTTGCTAAAGCTGTCACATCTTTACTGTTTATTTACAGTTCACCACGAACTTGGCGCATTCATACAGAAACATGATGCGGTCGGAAAGCAGGAACTACTTCATAGGTGTGCGTATATAGAAAGTTAATAACCGTTCTAAAGGACGCATCACAATGTGAAATCGAAGGAAGCCGTGGTATAAAACAAAGTAAGCAACAGAATGAAATTTCCATAATTCATAACTCAAAAACTATTTGGAGTAAGACTCTACTAAGAATTCATTTTTTGAACTGGGAGGGCCTGGTTGAGTTGGCATGGAGTGACCCATAGATAGATATAGGAAGGAGGTAGAGAGAGAGATACAGAGACAGAGAGAGAGAGATGAGAGATGAGAAAACCCAGGCAATCTGTGTCGAGCTACTGCTGTGTTGGAGGACATGTTATATTTAACATGAGCACATATACTGATGTAGCCTGGTAAACCAGCTTCTCGTACTTCATATCATTTTGTACAGAGGGTCTGGACCAGACACCGTCAGAAACGATTTCTTCCTGGAGGTGTGGGCTGAAGTTTAAAACAAGTGCCTCTGCCTTTACCCAATCGTTAACGCCTGGTCGTCACGTATGCAATTAGCCTACCTACGCACTACAATTCAAATGTAGCACACAAGGTCAACGTCATGGCTAACGAACACACCCTCTGTTCGCTGATTGGATCGGTCTTGCTGGGGCCGACTACATGACCCTCAAGAGATTCCGGTCCAGACCCTCTGTACAAAATGAAATGAAGTACGAGCGGCGGGTTTACCAGGCTAACACTGATGCACCTTCACATACTGACAGTCTCCCGCTTGGCACAGAAAAGCACAGTGGTCCTGTGTGTGTGTGTGTGTGTGTGTGTATTTTGTTTATGTGACCCACTTGAAGGTGAAGTCTTTAATTCCTATGAATAATGAATTGGTGAGCTTTGCCAGGAATGGATTCATTGTAGCTGGCTGACGCCTCCAGGTTCTGATGTGTGTGTGTGTGTGTGTGTGTGTGTGTGTGTGTGTGTGTGTGTGTGTGTGTGTGTGTGTGTGTGTGTGGCTCACCTGTAGGCCCACTGGGACGGCTTGACCGGGAGGATTAACTTCAACAAAACCAACGGTTTGAGGACAGACTTCGACCTCGATGTCATCAGCTTAAAGGAGGAGGGCCTTGAGAAGGTATTTTGTTTGTGTGTGTGTGTGTGTGTGTGTTTGTGTGTGTGTGTGTGTGTGTGTGTGTGTATTTGTGTGTATAAGCGTGTTGTAGTTAGGTTGTGTGTTTTAGCGCACAATGTAGCATGTAATGTGTTTATGTTAAATCATGGTATGTGTAATGGATGGATAGATGTCAGCATCGAATGCATTATACATTAGAGGATATAATTGTGTCAGCAGCAAAAGTCAAACACACACATACACACACACACACAGCAGCCTGCCTCTCAGCAGCCCAAGACCTCTATCTCATCCTACTGGCAGTGTGTGTGGCATGTGTGTGTGTGTGTGTGTGTTTGTGTGTGTGTGTGTTGGCACCTCCATGATTAATTTAGCCCATTAATAAAAAAAACCCTTCAGAGGCCCTCTAGCTTCATGAAGGCTGAATTAAAGAGTTGATTTGCAATTACAAATGAACGGCTGAGGCACTTTCTAAAGGCATCTCAAGCACACACGCACACACGCACACACACACACGCGCGCACACACACACACTTCTCAAGCACTTTGTTTTGAGCCGCCACACTGGTGCTGAGACGGCGTTGGGCCCCTAGGGCTTGATCTCTCTGGCCGAGACCACCTACGTCGAGGGCCCTCCACACACATACACACAGACACACACATAGGCACAAACACACGCACACACACACACTCACACATGCACACACACATACACACTCGCACACATATTCGCACATACACACACACACATGCATGCACGCACACACACGCCCACGTACACACACACACATAGAGGACCCATGGGGGGGAGAGGAACCAGGAGAGAACAGATGCAAATGAGAAGTAGTGTGTCTCTCTCTCACACACACACAACACACACACACACACACACATACACACACACACACACACACACACACACACAGTATACATATGCACACACATGCATATACAGCCAGACACACACGCACACACACCACAAACACAAACACACCTGTATTGAACTGCATAAAAATACAGTACATACTTACACAGAACAGTGATGTCATCGGCTGACATGGTACAAACCAGAAGCACACAATACACACACACACACACACACACACACACGCACACACATTCGCTAGGTTCAGGCTGCGGTCGGCTGTGTGTGTGTGTGTGTGTGTGTGTGTGTGTGTGTGTGTGTGTGTGTGTGTGTGTGTGTGTGTGTGTGTGTGTGTGTGAATGTTTTGATTTGCAGAAGGTCCTTATTGCTGCTCTACTACTGTTATTTCTTTGTAAAGCCCAGCGTTTAGCATGGCACTTCTATAACAAGACACGGTTGCTCTGTTGTGCTTAGATTTTTGCTGTCATACAGTATGGCTGTGATACTGTGATAGCCCCCTTTATACTCAAGACAGTTGTGCTTACCTTTTGTGCTGCAAAACTTTATTAGAATATGACATAACTTTTAAAGACAGGACCTTCTGCGAGCTCTCGTGGCCATCACCAATTAACATTAATGGCCATGATGAATAATGGCAGGGTATGGTACCGATAAGGCTTTAATACATCGTTCACATGTACAGATTTTTATTGTGTACTTCTAGCTGCTGGATGTTCATACGACAGGATGTGGATGTGGCCTAGCTTCCCCTATGAAGTTCACGGTGAATCCTGCTGGGCTTCTCTGTGATGATTTCAGCCTTAGCTAAATAACAGGCCCCTGTAAAACCTGCAGCTTCGGGCCAAGTTCTGCCAAGTACTGCCAAGTTCGGACCTGGCAGTAATGTCTTTGCATGTGCTATTTTGCATGATGTGTCTCTGTTAGATTGGGACGTGGGACCCATCCAGTGGCTTGAACATGACAGAGAACCAGAAGGGGAAAACGACAAATATCACTGACTCTCTGTCCAACCGCTCCCTCGTCGTCTCCACCATACTGGTAAGGACACTCTCCTTTACAGTTTTTCTCAATTACTTACAGTTTTTCTCAATTGTTTAAACACAATTCCTTGTACTTCAGACACAATGACCACAACATGTAACTCATGCACCAACCCCATGAACCAATTCTGCTAAACTATAAACACAATTCCTGCTTTACAGTCAAATTGCAGTTCTAAAACACACTTTTTTCAAAACACTATAGACAATTCTCTGCGTTTGGCACAATTTTCATGACAAAAATCTCTTGTTTTCACAAGGAACACACAGTGTCACGGCAAACACCTGTCACACAGCTTTACAATTAGCTATCAGAGCTTTGAAAGAGGCAGAGCCACAGCTAGAGGAGTGAGAGTAAGAGGAGGAGGACGGGGAGGACACGGACGAGGACGAGAAAGGACTGTAAACTCTGATGAGATCAGAGCCATTTTGGTTGACCATTTGGTCAACGAAATTATTTTACAGTAGTTGTTTAGTTGTTTACGTATCTCTCTCCATATTCTACAATCCTCAACACAATTGAGGATTTTTTTTTGACTGGAGATGAAAGTGTATGACCAAAATCCACAAATTCGTGTACCCTTTCTCTAAGCTATGGAAGACGCATGTGGAAATATAGCAATTGATGCTTTTCATGGATGGATTCGCTGCTAGGCCAAGAAAAACATTGCATGTGATGTGGATGAGGTGCTGTGGCCACACAAAAACAGAAGAAAGGATGCAGCGTAATTTTTTTTTGTAACTGTATAGGCTACAGTAAATTATTCTGTTGTGTTGCATGTAGACCACTGTAGGTGCAGCTTTGTGTTGATTGGGATGCAAAGTGTGTACACTGTTTTTGTGGGAAAAATAAAATATATTTGTAACAATGTTTATGTGCGTTCTGAGTATAAAAACAATATTCTAAAATATAGCACACTTATGTATGTACTGTCTGTAGCAAGTGTAAAACTGAACAAAAAAGGCCTAAATCATTATGATGAATGGAGAAGAAGTGTTTTCCATTTATCATAGTGTTTTACATTAAGCACATCATGGTTCAACTGGTTGTTATAAATGTCTATTCATATGATGGTTTGTGTTTGTCATTTGACAACAAAATAGCATTTTGAGAAGAAATAACATTGTTTTGAATGCAAAGTTTCATTTTGCAGGAGAAGTGAGTGGTTTTGCCCATTGTGTGTGTGTTTTTTTGATTTGTGTGTAGAGTTCTGAGAGTATGAGGCATGCTTTCAGGAAATGTGTTTAAACAATTGAGAAAAACTGTAAGCACATCAGGGTTCAACTGGTTGTTATAAATGTCTATTCATATGATGGTTTGTGTTTGTCATTTGACAACAGAATAGCATTTTGAGAAGAAAAAACATTGTTTTGAATGCAAAGTTTCATTTTGCAGGAGAAGTGAGGGGTTTTGCCCATTGGGTGTATGTTTTATGACTTGTGTGTAGAGTTCTGAGAGTCAAAAAAACACACACACAATGGGCTAAACCCATCACTTCTCCTGCAAAATGAAACTTTGCATTCAAAACTGTATTATTTCTTCTCAAAATGCTATTTTGTTGTCAAATGACACACACAAACCATCATATGAATAGACATTTATAACAACCGGTTGAACGCTGATGTGCTTAATGTAAAACACTATGATAAATGGAAAACACTTCTTATACATTCATGATAATGATTTAGGCCTTTTTTGTTCAGTGTTACACTTGCTACATACAGTACATACATAAGTGTGTTATATTTTAGAATATTGTTTTTATACTCAGAACGCACATATACATCGATACAAATAAATTTTTATTTTTCCCACAAAAACAGTGTACACACTGTGCATCCCAATCAACACAAAGCTGCAACTACAGTGGTCTACATAAAACACAACAGAAGAGTTTACTGTAGCCTATACAGTTACAAAAAAATTACGCTGCATCCTTTCTTCTGTTTTGGTGTGGCCACAGCACCTCATCCACATCACATGCAATGTTTTTCCTGGCCTAGCAGTGAATCCATCCATGAAAACCATCAGTTGCTATATTTTCACATGCGTCTTCCATAGCTTAGAGAAAGGGTACACGCATTTGTGGATTTTGGTCATACACTTTCATCTCCAGTCAAAAAAAAATCCTCAATTGGGTTGAGGATTGCAGAATATGGAGAGAGATACGTAAACAACTAAACAACTATTGTAAAATAATTTCGTTGACCAAATGGTCAACCAAAATGGCTCTGATCTCATCAGAGATTACGGTCCTTTCTCATCCTCGTTCGGGTCCTCCCTGTCCTTCTCCTCTTACTCTCACTCCTCTAGCTGTGGCTCTGCCTCTTCCAAAGCTCTGATAGCTAATTGTAAAGCTGTGTAACAGGTGTTTGCCAATGTGATGAGTCAGTGTGCATAGTAGGGCAATTGACTTTAGAATTTTGAATCACTGTGTGTTCCTTGTGAAAACAAGAGATTTTTGTCATGAAAATTGTGCCAAACGCAGAGAATTGTCTATAGTGTTTTGAAAAAAGTGTGTTTTAGAACTGCAATTTGACTGTAAAGCAGGAATTGTGTTTATAGTTTAGCAGAATTGGTTCATGGGGTTGGTGCATAAGTTACATGTTGTGGTCATTGTGTCTGAAGTACAAGGAATTGTGTTTAAACAATTGAGAAAAACTGCAATAGGTTTTTCATAACAGTGTAGATTTTTTATATATATTTTTAACAATCAAATAGTTACCTTTTACTGTTTTACCCTTTGATGTGCTTAGTAGCTGTTGCCATTTTCAAAATGTGGATGGGTGTCACATCCCCAAAAAAAAAGAACAAGGAACAGGCCCACTGCAGGGGTTTAGAGCACCATCGCCTGGCTAATATTACAGTTTTTTACAATTGCTTAAACTCAATTTTAAAAACTGGGCTCATTGTGTGAAAACACTACACACAATTAATACAACCATACACCCAATTCACAGAACACCTCAGATCTATTGCAAAATGATATTCTTCTTTCAAAACTATACACTTATTTATAAAAATGCTATTTTGTCGCCAAATCCCAGACACATGATTCATATGATCTATTTGTGTTTAGAATGTATTGCCATAGTGTGTAACTCATTCAAACACTTTGTTACATTCTGACTTTTCTAATGACATAATCTGGGTTGCATTTTTTTTCAGTAAGATAAATGACATGAATACATTTACAAAACACACCACATGACTAATATTGCTCACTAAATATATTTCAATTGCTATTTTTTTTACTTTCAATGCAAAATCAGCCATATGCTGAAGTGTTTGCTTGTTGCATGGTTGCACAATTTGAAAATTGAAAGACAAACATTCCTACAAAGAACCATGTTCATAGTAAACACAGTAAAACACAATAAAGTATTGTTGGAGACAAAAAGATACTGTAAGCCTAATCTCTCTCCAATTTGGTGGCATTTCTCAACCTATGGTTTTCAAAGTAGTCAACCAATGTCATTCGTAAGTGATTTAGTCCTCGTCTTCTCTGTCCATGCTTCCCGCCCATTATACTTTGCAGTGACAGTATTTATATCTGTCTTTTGTTACCCCTCACTCTCTCTCATCTTTACTGTCCCTGTTTCGCTTGCTCTTGCTACAACACTGCCTTACATTTCTATTCAAGTCAGGGTAACTCCCCAATTTTACAGTGTTTAAGCCTGATCGCTGAGTTTTGCATTTTGGCCCTTAGTGTTCTAGCACCTGACAATTGTGTTTAACCAGTTGGCTGCAAAGGTGTGGTCAATTGATAGCTAGTGTTTAGAAATTGAAAGAATGTGACATTACAATATAATCACGTGTGTAAGGCATATAAGTGTGTTTAATATTTTGCAAATCACTGTTTGCAGGGTTTGGCAAAAAGTGTGAAGCTGAAAATGTGCTTAGAGTGGTGCCAACCTGAGCCGATGTTTTCTTGTTTGAGTTTTAGGTTTTGCTAATTGTGGGAAACTTTACATTTTAGTGTCTAAGCAAACTTAAAAAACTGTAAAGCTCCGTGACCTGACAGAGGTCAGGTCACTGAGGATTTATAGATAAACTGGATTGCCAGCGGAAAACATTTTCTTCTCTGCATGCTTTGAGATTATTATTAATTTTGTTTTGTTTTTATGAGATCATTCGACTGCTCTGAGGGTGGCGTTTGCTGTTATGGAGTCATAAGAATAATTACATGCGTCACCCAGCAGTATGCCATAGGCCACAACTCCTACCCCACACACTCACTGCAACCCACCCTCATCTCTGTGCTCATCTGCTGCAGGGTGGTGAGGCACATCACCGCCTCTCACCAGCCTCTCACCACTAGAAGATATCTGAGCTGGTGGATTTCAGTCATGCTATCCTTCTAAATTAATCTTGTAAACACGTAATATTTAAAAAGGTGCCAATACACTGATTGAACAGGAGTGGTAGGAGAATGAATGTTCTTAAGAAGATTGGAATGTGTTCACAGTGTGGAATTTTATAACTTTTTACTGCTCTAGAACACATTCCAGAAAAACATTGTTTTTTTACCCATAGCATTATGTACAGGTACACCATTGGTTGTGATTTCAAAAAGTGTTCCTCTGACCACGTTGCAACTACTTCATGAACTGGTTCCCCTGCTCAGTGCACCTGCTGAGGTGTGGGATATAAATTGTGAAGTTGTAGTGGTCAGCAGAGTTGTGTTTCCTGCAGGGATCAGGGCTTGCCTAGCCCAGTGTAGCGATACACGGCCAGCTTATACAGGTCTTGAAACACGGCTTACGTGTTCTCCTGATGCCCTGGAGAGGCAGCCAAGAAATTGATACAACACAAACACACTCATCTATAAAACTCTTTTGTCAATTTCAGCACATATACGCCGCGATCCTTGGGAGGAAATGAGGCGGAGTGGTTTTATAGATGTGCTTATTTATTTATTTATTTTACACCGCTGACTTGCCGAGCCCAGGCATTTTTGTGTCAGGAGAACAGGAAGGGAAGTGGTCTTTTTGTCAGCGGTTGTGTGCTCCTGTTTCTGCACCTGTTTTCATATTTTTTCTTTCTTTTTCTTTTTGTTCCTTCACTTTGCTCTGACCAAACACCCAAAAGCTACTCCTAAATGTCACATGGTTCCAGGGGCATAGCCAGACTTTTTTACATGGGGTGGCAAAAGGGTGGCCAGCGTTACTGAAGAGGTGGCCATGTTTTGACCAATGTAGTTTGGGGGTCCGGTGGATCCTCCCCCGGATTTTTGGAAATGTATTCTGGAAATGTCCAGTGTTTTCCCGATATGCCCATCGCACGCCTTAAGACCTCTTTTGACCTCTTTTTTATGGAGCAAAAGGCGCAGATGATTAGAAAACTAATAAAAAATGGAGTCAAATTCCGAAGTAAAAATTGGTTAAAAGCATTTGTGATATTGATGGTGATTAACTGTTGCTGTCAGGCTAAAAATAATTTACGACAAAGCTCATATCACGTATTTGTCTGATAAAAACAGTTCAATGGCATGGTATCATACACAACTCAACTGTGGAAATAAAATGGTTTCCTATTTGCTTCCGTCATAGTTATGCCTTAACATGCACCTACTGCTTAATAACGTGTTTTGTTGATATTTCTTATGAATGGAAATATCAGGTCGTTTGAGGCACTGCATGACATGCCGAAGAAAATTTGGAAAAAATAACTTCAGAAATATGGCAACTTATAAATGAAGAAGTAGACCAAGGCCGCCAGTGGATACGTGTCTGAAAATGAACTTAGCCTTAGTATCTTGTTGAGTCAATTGCATGATTATAACGTGAACCAAAACGTGGGGGAGTTAACCTGAAAATGTTAAGTTTAGCATATTACTTGCATTAGCAGCAGGGGTAGCCTATTGTTACGATGCTTTAGAAATCGTCTTATATCCATATTTATTGACTATACAATTTCTCATCGTGATGAACTCTGCAGGCTCCACAGATGACTGCCATGTTTCTATCAGTTTTTTTTTTTTTATTCCCCACGTATCACAAATAACCTTTTCCCCTGCAAGAATTGTAGTGAATTTTGTCCTTGTAGGCTTGCCGTAGTTAGGTAGTTGCCTTCTTAGACTGGAAAGAGTTAAAGGAGTGTCTTTTTTTAAGACGCAGAAAATTCATATCTGTAAGTTACAGTACTGGCGGATTTTTAAACTTTATATTATTTTTGTAATTCCTACTGAGTATTTTATAAAAATATGATTCTAACGTGTAAATGTTAAATATAGCGATGCTAATTGCGGTTAGCCTGCCTGTGGACTTTCTAATGTTAAGCTAGCCTCATGCTAACCGTTGAATGACAGATGCTCATTTGTATTTCCTGTTTTATTGTGCTTCGGTTTCGCTAAAAAGTAAAAACCAAATTAGGAAAATTGACTTCTTATTGTTGGTTGACTTTGTTTAACTATCTGTCGGGCTAGTAAGCTTTCATTGTGAGTGCAAAATATTAAGTTCAAGTAGGCAAAGAGTGGGTCCGTAGGGGGGGCCAGCGGGGTGGCCATCCTCTGACCACTGGTCGCCATGGCCCCCCCTGGCCCCCACGTGGCCACGCCCCTGGATGGTTCATGTTGTCGCACTGGGCAACACTTTTTCTGTTTTTCAGTATATTGCCATTAATATTTAAGCAACATAGGGAGGGTGAGGGTAGGATAGGGAAACGTGAGGATATCTACGAACAACCTCTCGAACATGAATGTTATATTGCTTTGCAACAGTTACAACAGTTCCATTGCCAACACAATAAGTTTATAGACATAATTTTTAGATTGGATTTTAAAGTTTAATTTAATTTCAGTTCGCTCCAGTCTCCACTCCACAAAATAGTTTCAGTTACAGTTAATGGCATCTGTGGTTGCTATGCAAGTGTGTATTTATACACATTGATTTGGACATTCTCCTGTGTTGTGCAGCCGCTGAGATATGGCTGTTGTTGTTGTTCACACTCCGAACTAGGTGTAATGCACAGCTGCTGTTCTGCAGTCTTGGTTGTCTTGTTACAGTCTGCCATAGCTTATAAATTCACTCAATTTCTTTTTTTCACTTTTCTCTCTCACTTGTTTATGAACTAGATGGAATGGAATGTTTTAAGTGTAAAGTTTTAACGGTTACATTGCATCTTTGGTGGAGTGATTATTAAATGTACAGAGTCACCCATAGTCCATTATCCTCACTCCTACTGACATGTAGAATGCATAGAATGAGTCACACAGACAATACAAGAGGATGTCAGGATAAGGGACTGGTAAAATAACATCAGTGTACAGTACAGTTAAAGACATCATGCATAGCAACAACACCATGTGTTTCCAATTGTATCATGCCATTTTAAACCTTAAATTTGTCTACCTTGTACTGCACAATATCTTAGTGAGCTGATAAGTCCTGTGGAGGTGTATAGAGGTCTCCAAGCTTTCCAGAAATAAAGTGTGTTTGGAACACGTAGAAGACGAGGGCAGGTAACATTTTTCACATCTTCTGGACTGCTGTGTTACCTCTTCCTATCTCATTACCTGTTTCTCAGGTGTTGCCAGGTGATGGGAAGTTTTTTACATAAGAGATATTTTGATACCTCTCCCTTTTTATAACACTGTAACAACAGGGCCCATGTCATACCAGTCCTCATGCAGAGGAGTTTAGGCAGCCACCTCAAACATGTGCCTGTGCCTTATGCATCATACTCGGAGGATTTCTATCAGGTTACATCAGTGCCGTGGCTGGGCCCCCATTAGGCATCTGGGGTACATTACGGGGTTCAAGGGCCCTTGCTGTCTCACCGGCTGATGG
Source organism: Coilia nasus (assembly GCA_027475355.1). NCBI lineage: Eukaryota > Metazoa > Chordata > Actinopteri > Clupeiformes > Engraulidae > Coilia > Coilia nasus. The sequence continues at coordinate 32,345,057 of CM050218.1, read as the reverse complement.
ATGGTGTGGAGGAGACAGTCGGAACTACAAAGAGGTCCTTGTAGCAGCCGTCTGTCA